>CM067082.1:94988827-95143827 GCA_034008185.1 Gorsachius magnificus | reverse complement strand
AGAGTATTGTTTCACAGCTCAAGCACAATGAGGTGCATCTCATTCACAAAAATTAATCCCCCCCCAACCACACTCCTGAATCTATAAATACACACAGATTTTCTGCTTTTTTTTTTTTAAACTGCAAATCCAGAGAGAGGTCTCCTTGCACAGAGCGCAGCCCTGCACTGCCTCAAACAAGCCAAGGAACAAGACAAGTTGATTTGAGCTTAAAGAAGAAAGTAACGATACAGTAATAGCTGAAACAAAAATCCAAAAGTGAGAATAAGAGGTGGCCATACAGCCAGAAAAGCTTTGGGTAAACGTGACGGCAGGGAATTTCAAAGGTATATTTAGAGGAGGTCAATGAAATGGCTACTCAGCTGCTTATGGTGAATCTCTTCCCATGCAGAAAACCATTAAGAGATCAACCATGCATTCACAAGTTGTAGCCAACAGCTTGACAGCAGAGCAGATGACAGATACATGAGTTGCACCAAAAGAAGCTTTAAAAGGAAGGTGAAAAGTGCTGGATAGGCTACGGAGGAAGCAGCACACGAAAGGATGCAGACAGAGCTGCAGAAGTGAACCAGGATCATGATCTTCATCATTGCACAATGAGTGCAGATTAATGAGGACCGCTTTTTTCAGGGTAAACGAACTCTGATACAGAAAGAATATTCTTTGATAATATCAGCTTATCAAAGAATTAAACTTTCTTCTTCACAAAGGTGCTGCATGGTCAGGAAAAAAAAAAAGGATGTGCAAGATTTGTGTGGAGATGAAAGAAAAAAGGGGTAGGTGGAACTACTAAAAATACTGGAGAGACGAGAATAATAGGGTGGAGCAGCAGAACAAGCCAAGGAGAAAGTAGTCAGAGGAAAGGGATATGCAATACAAAGCAGAGTATTGCTGCTGGCAGAGTCACACTGAGAAACAGAGGCCATACATGTAGTAGGCAATTAAAACAAGCAATTTTTCAACAGTTCCTTCAAAAAAAGGAAATAACTGTTCAACCACTTTCAAAATATAACTAGAAAAAAGCTCTGTGTGATAAGAAGAAGAAAGAAAAAGCCTAGCCCTCAAACCCTGCAGGCATCAGTAAGAATCTTATTTTCAGCTGAGTCACAAGTCATCTATCTGCTTTTTATAAAGAAAATATTTGAGTGAATTCCTTGGAGACTGTGAGATTAAGAAAAGATTCCACAAAGTCTCCAATCATAAAAGAAATGAAACTGAACGCTGTTTTGTATAAACAGTGCTTTGGGATACATTCCAAAAGATATGATGGGAAGGGAATTAACTTTAAGAATATGAAGAGCAATCCACTCTTTGCAACCTAATCCACAATCTAAACCACATTATTTTCAGCCAGTACAAGCTGGAATGCTGATTTTAATGCTAAATCTATGCACAGGCTTTCACTCTGAACTGAGGTAAAAAAGAAGGGCAAATATTGTATTTGTTAAGAACATGACAAGCTTGTTACTTAAAGGGTGCAAACAGAACTAAGCAAATTATCTTAGTTGTTATCACTATGTTCAGCCTATATCAAAACAAATACAGTGTCCTGATATGTATGGAACTTTCCTTTCCCTCCAGATATTCATCACTGTAGACTGATTTCAAGCCATGTGAATCATGATGGTTACTGGGCCTCCAGTACTTAGGGAAATACATCAATCTTCAGCTGCATAAATTAATAAGTCTCACAAATGAAAACACACAGACCTGTATGCACTTGCACTACCCAGCTAAACAATAATGTATTCAAAAAAGCATCCAAATAAAAGACGTGAACATCAGATGAGTGTCTATTTCAAGAATGCTCTGCAGATCTTTGAAATATCCTAGTTTCTGACATTTAAGACATACCTCTTTCATAATAATAATAATAAAAGTTACTATACTTTGAACATATCCACCACAAAACCTAAACTCTCTATTCCTTATGTAATTCCTTTCCATACTGGAAAAAATTGAGCAAATTCAGAAAAATATGTAGAGAATTGTAGAAATTATGGATCATGATGCAAAAGCAATTATATAGGCTTTTCTAATAATCACTAGAGTTATTAAAGATATTAGGCACACCTGACTTTCTACACACAGTCTCAAGTTTTTAGAACTGTTAAGTTTCAGGAATGAGTGCTTGCATCTTTATTAAGGAAAGCATATAGAACAATTCCACAATTAAGTTAAAGCTTTCAGATTTCCAATAAAATACACACAGTAAAAAAAAAAATACACATAAAAATCAGTGCCAACTGTGGTACATTGCTCTTATTAACAAACACCACATAACATAGGACATAACCCTAATGTAGGAAAACACGTAAGGGTTTCTTTCCGCAATGTCAGTATTTTGGTTACCACCACTCTGGCTTTCACACAGCCAGCTCGGCCTCGCCAGCAAAGCATTAGGAAGGTGGTGCAGTTCTAAGCAATCAGATGAGGTTACAAGCATCATCTGAGAGGCAGTGCCCTTTGCCCCTACCCTCTCCACCTCCCGGCAGCTGCATTTTGCCAATGGCATGATTAACTCTGAATGGCAACCAAGCTGTAAGGAGCAATGCAAGTGAAAAAGCAAACTCCTGCAACTGATTAAGCAGCAGTGGAGGCAGCAGCTGAAAGGAAATAGCAGCCGGGGAGCTGCCTCCCTTCAGAGCTCACTGGGATACCCAGCACAAGCCAACTACACAAGGAATCTCCCTTTTGCATTGTCTTCTGTAGAATGATAAAATTTAAAATGGTTTTGCTATTTTACCAGGAATAATCTGGTTTAGCCAAGTTTGCTACAGGTAAAATACACTGTATTTCTGGTGAATAAGCAACAAGTTGTTGCTATTCTGCAACTTGATCTATTTTGAGAGTTACTCAGACTGTTTTGTGAGATTAATCTATTTTAGGGACTACTGCAGAAATGGCATACTCCACCACTGAACCTTCCTCAAACACTGTTGTGAAATGACATTGAGTTGCTGAGCCAGATTCTAACATATTTGTATTTAACTAAACCTAAAAGGGAACAAAATCCAAGCAACTTTTAATGGGAGTGTCCAAAATGGGAAGTGATGCATCTCAGAACATCATCAAGTAAAATTCTTGCTGAAAACCCACAAAAATTCAGGACTCTTAGACATGGCTTATTGGCTAGTCATTCACATTCTGGAACATATCAAGTTTTATCCTCCTATATCCTTATAATAGGGAATTAATTTAACATTGTAGTAATTTTACAGCTATGAATAAATTCTTGGGCTTAGTGAAATCAATGGAAGAGTTTTCCACTGACTATAAAATATACAGTAAAACCAGAAATTACCCAGTGAGAATTCTATCTCACTACCAAAGAGCCATTCTCCCTCGCTTGTTTCGTATATTGCTATACAACAATTATTTTGTTTAGAACTAAATTGTATATTGTTGCACATACTTTGCCTTGCAGTAGGACTGTAAACAGAAAATGGTCCCAGGTGAAGCAGCAACATTGAATAAACACCCATGTGCCAAGTAGCACAGTACCATAATGCAGCACAGACAATCTCTTCAGTTCAGTACTTGAGCAGCAGTTGGGTTGGGCAACTCAGATGCCCATACGAAATTACATGTAGCCAGAAAAGACCTAGCACATGACTCGGTGTACCAATTAGGTAATATGTTTAAATTGTTGCTTTCAGAACAAATTAGAAGTTAGGGCACAGGTTATTCTGGAACTTTAACTTGTGAATTGATAGCAGGCCACATCATGGAACAACTTATTCTCTAGCCCAGGGATGTAACAGCAAAGTAGATAAGCAAGTGATGATCTAATATTTTCCAGATGCCAAGGAAAATACATTAGGATCAAGTTTGCTCTAAGGCTACAGACATCATGTGCATGCAAACCCAATAATAGTAGCTGTATTCGAGGTACAACAGTACTATGAAACACTAAGTTGTACAAAAAATTAACTCCACTATCTTAAACTGACCACTGTCAGTTACTGGTTTTTTGTTTGTGGGCTTCCCCCCCCCCTCTTTGATCTCTTGTGCCCCAGCTTCCCATTTGTGGTATTACCATTTTATTACTTTTGGAGAGAAAAACCTACAGAGGAAGAGTATAAAAAAAAAAATATACAGTGCTATTTGAGAAGCACAGGTAATGTGGATAAAAATGCCCTACAAAGTCTCTGAAAAAATTAATTGCAGAAGTTGTAGAACATGCTGTAAATAAAATATAGGAGTGTACAAATAAACCTGGTACAACATACTAGTTTGCCTTAAGTGAATTCTATCCACATATGCACTCAAAGAAGTCAATCAAGACCTTCAGTCTTACTGTTTTCTTACTGCTTTAATATAGTGGTATAAATCTAGTATTCTTCCAGTTCTCTATATACGAAAGAAAACTGAAAACCTCCATTCCTTTACATGGAACTATACTTTCTCCATAGTAGTAATTGGAGGATGAAATCCCCGCTTTCACACTTCTGTTATTTCAGCTAATGGAGTTAATGGTAATAATAGTAAGTAGATATTCTTTCTGTCTCAGAGTGAAGGACACAGAACTTTGGCTTTTGGTTTGCCAAAACACTGCTGACTGTTTCCGAGCATCAACATTCCTATGTTCTAGTCCTGGTTTTGGAAGAGCAAGGGTAGCTCCTCTGCTGCTCAGCCCTTTCTTTCCAAACTTTTCAGGAAAGACGTCTTTTGTCATCCTCCTTACCTAACATTGTTCCATCTGTCTCACCGAGACACTCTAATCTTTGGGATGGGCCACTTTATTTTCCATCTTTTGCTACTTTCCTTCCTTTTCTCAGAGGTGAGAGCACATGCAGAAAAAATCACCAATACTACATTACATGTATTCCCTCATGGCCTGATCCCAACGATTCTCCAAGTACACCTGAAGAGGGATTCTCATACTTCAAGGGAAGCTGGTGGTTAAGCACTTTCTTGGACACAAACTCTTTATATAGGGGACAAAGAAAGTTTGGGGACTAATTACTACCTGTAGGTGACAGCTTTCCCAATTTTATTCCGTACAAAGAGGAGTTTTTAGGAGGATTAAGCACAGCAGACCGTACTCCAATAAAAAGTGCTACATAACCCCTTTTCTTATCAATCCTTGAAATTTGTCATTATGAGCCACATAACAAGTTTTCAAGGTTCTGCTTTTATCCTAGGCCCTATAGGCGCACAGCCATAGAAAGCCATTCTTCTCAAACAGACTACGAACATCAAATTATCAATTTAATAAGAAAAATATGCAAACATGCAAGTGAAGTTACTGGCCCTTGCATAGCAGTGTCGCAATGCATTTCCAAGGCCCTTCTGAAGCTCTTGAGGTAACAGCAAGTTCTTGTGTTATCTGACATGGGATTTCATGGGGCGTATTCCTCCCTTGGTCTATACCGACACACAAGAGTTACTGATGTTAACATAAGTACTCATGAACAGAAATGCAAGTTGGATTCACGAATGCCAGACTTTGAGGTGGAACAGATAAGAATGGCTTATTAATGCAACTACCTACTATTAATGCACAAACAAATTTAAGGATGTTCAAAAAAGTATGTTAAGCCAGGAGAACCATATATTTTGACAACTGAAAATGCTATGCTGAACAGATAAATTGTTGAAGTGGTATCAATTTCTGGGAACACATGAATCTGGTCCAGCTACTCTATTTCATTCCAAATAAAGGAGTGGATGGGGGCTGTCCTTTTTTAGGAAATATTTTTCAAAAATTATCCTCATAAAATGGGGGAGACAGAAGGAGAACCATAGAGAAGCCTTTTAAATGTAGATAAATAAATTTGGTCACAAAACACTAGGAAGAGAATTTTTGTGGAAGGGGAGAGAGAGAGAGAGGTGACATGATTTTTGTCTCAGTTTACCAAAATAGAAATATTTTTTAATTAATTCCAGGCTCAACAGTGAGGCCATTTTCAAATAACCAGGGGCAACACACACACACAGAAAAACAGTACCAGTTGTTACATTTTCATTTGTTTAAAAAAAACCCCAAACAAACAACATTTACAAAATCAGGAAAGCACCAACCACAAGACAGGTCGTATTTAGCTTTCAGGCTAGTTAAGAATTAGGGGAAAAAACGATATTACAATTTTGATGAACACTGAATGGTTACTATGAAGTTTTATTTCTGATGTTAAAACATAACAGCAGATGTAGAATTCTATAATGTAAGGCAAAAAAAATTAAGTGTTTTGAATGCTACTTGTAAGGATTAGCAATATAAAAACTATTTCTGTACTGATCCGGAGCACACTAGGCAGATTACATGCTGTAGCTCCTTTACAGAGGCTACTGATTTCTCAGGAGTTCTATTTAAGATAATTTCATCTCGTTTTGATGCATTACTGTGTACATTCTGAGTGTGTATATATATTGCACAGTCCAAGTAATTTTAATGTTTCAGTCTGAGTACACAAAATATTGAATTTATTTCTGTCTCCCTCCAAGTACATTGTGTTTTTTAACTTTACCACCAAAATCTGTTGCCACTGATGGAAACAAGTCACATTTGCAGAAGGGCTCTGCTAATAATCTTGCTTTCTGTGAAAACCAAAACTACAAAAGCAATTCTAAATTTAGATAATGAAAAACTATTCTCTACTTTAAACAGGTAAGAATGAGAACACTGCAAATTGCCAGACAAAATAAATAAATAACCTTAGTTTGTTAATTTCCCTTTTGGTTAATTAACACCTATAAATGACCTTTAGCATTGACAAGTCCAACTTCATCCAGAAAGCCAAGGTTTAAGAATATCTACCCAAATAGGATTGATTACTGATTACAGCATTGTGAGGAACACAATTCAATCTGATTTTTTTTTTTTTTTTTTTTTTTTTTAAGGCTGGAACCGCATTCCCTAGTAAGCTGATGTGACTGCCAATGAGGTAAAATGCAGAGAGTCATTACCCTATAATAATGTTGATGTTACCATTTCTACATTTATCTAAAGCACAGAACATATATCATTTTAGACTGAAATTCAACCTTACCAGAAATAATTTTTCTTTATATTGTTTGGAATTAAAAACATGTTGAATTGATCCATTAAGAAAATTCTCTTCTATCTTTGTGTTTTTCAGACCGTATCTGCATCCTTAGGCAATGAAAATTTTTATAATTGTAATAAAACGAAGTGTTGACTTTAAGTTAAGAAAATTGTTGCCTGAATGACTAAATACTTCAAACACAATAAATCCTTCTAAGTTTAACATACAGATAAACCTGCTTGAACAGGTACATATATTTCACAGTTTTTCATATGTAAGCTTGCTTAAACTTATTTCAGTTTTAGTCTTCTGCTCAGTATTTATAGAGCAGACCTGCACCTCAATTTTAGTATTGGTTTAGTCAAAAAGTATCTACCCTTAAGCAGGAAAACTAAAAATTTGCCATTAGAAAAAACACAGCTTATAGTAACAAAGTACAGCAGTAACATCACACTCCAGCAAGAAATACAACTGAAGCATCTTTCTGTATTTCAATGAAGAGAGAAATGATAAAAGAATCAAACCCATGTATTTCTTGCCGATTTCTGGACACAATTTGCAGTTTGGCAATGTAAACTGAGAATCATATATCTCTGTCTGCTTTCTCCCAAAGCCAGAATACACAAGCATCACTGAACTATATTCCCAACAAGAGCATATCAACATACTTTACAGGAAAATATCTAGAATCTTATTTTTATTTGTTTTCAAAGAGCAGCAAAGAAAGACGATCTGCCATTTAAAACCAGTTCCAAATAGTATTTGGAACAATTCTCCAATGCAGAAGAGGGGGCAGACTTATTTCCTCTCAAGTTTGCAGCAATATCACAACTGATCAATTTAATTTAAATTTTGTTTTAGCAATATTTAGGTGCAATTTTTTATTTTTGAAATGTTTGAATCTTTAATTCTCTCAATTGTAATATATCTTCTGATCTCTAAGACTGTCTTTGCCCTCCTTTTGGCTCCTAAGGCTACATACCCTATCCAACATGTAATCATTATTGTCAAGCTTGAGAAAACACAGGAAGATTCCCCCTCTCAAATACAGAGAGGAAGAATGCACTGACTACTGCTTGTCTACCTGCTGCAAGGTTAACTAGCACAGAGTATCCTCTACAGGCAGTGTCACATTGTATAGAAGTATGCAAACCAATCTCACTCCACAGTAGAAAATACAGAGACAGTAAGATGCTAACTCCACAGAAAGGTAGAGTTAAAAACTACATATTAAAAAATATTGACAACTATTTTTTTTTTATTTATTTTTTTTTTTTTTACACTGAAGTACTGCATTTTATCACTTACTCATCTGTGATAACCTTAGGTGTTTTTCTGTTTTCAGTTCCCAAATCCATTCTTACTGGTCACGTTACTTATTGACTACTGCTTTAAACAAGGATGTTCAGTCCACAGAGAGAAAAACCCCACACCAATATTATGGAGCAATTGGTATACACAAGCCTCATTTACACATTTACAGAATAATTTGAAAGACAGCTGATGCAGCATTGATGCAGCCAACGTATAAAACAGGCTCTAGAGAAGGTCTTCACCTGCTCAGTATAAGATTAATTTTTAAATTTTTGAAATATTATAAATAGCAACTACCAAGGCAGAGACATTTAAAGCAGGTAATTTTACATATACTTTATTAAGCCTCATTCTTCACATTTAGTAGATTCCTATCAGCTAAGTATGGTACAAAGAACTAAGCACCTCCAAGGAACAAATGAATATACATATTTGGAATGCAAAACATCTTAATAGGTCAATAACTTCTTGAAAGACCTTAGGACAACTAATGAGTACAGTCCAGTCATGACAACTAATGAGTACAGTACTGTCATACAAGCATCACCTGTTTTATCAGTGGCAGATAAAATGCTATTCAAAAGTATGACTTCTAATTAGAATAGAATAGACTATTTCAGTTGGAAGGGATCTACAACAATGATCGAGTCCAACTGCCTGACCACTTCAGGGCTGGCCAAAAAGTAAAGCATGTGAATCAGGGCGTTGTCCAAATGCCTCTTCAACATTGAGTGGCATGGGGCATCGACCACCTCTCAAGGAAGCCTGTTCCAGGGTTTGAACACCCTCTCAGTAAAAAAGTGCTTCCTAACATCCAGTCTAGAGCCCCCTGAATTGTTCCTAACCTAATTATTTTAGATAGTGTTTATATACTGATAATGCAATATATGCCAGATAATAATATTAGGATTTGGCTCTGTTAGTTTGTATACGTGCATGTGTACACATAGTATTTTGCTTCTTAGTGCTTCATGAAAATAAGTTTATTTAGGTTCCCACTGTAGATGAAAGAATATTTGTTAGCAGCTGTAACATTAAAGTGCTATGCAAGCAAAGGTGGTACATGTATTGTCATAATGGTACAAACTATGCTGTAGCTTATTAACAGGCTGCTGGATCTTTTTTCGTAGGTTTATCTGCTACTTTATCTTTTGCCAATGAAAATTATTTTAATATTAATAGTAATTTCAACTATTTTAATATTAATAGTAATTTCAAAAACATCAGGGGAATTTTAAACACAAATCCTTTTACTCTTTATCATAGTTTTCTGTGTGAAATATTCATGGAAAAAATTTTAAGGAACATTTACTAAAATCTATACACCTCCAGAATCTGTTGAATCTGGGTAAAAAGTGTGTTACATTTATGCATACTCTCCCATCAATTTACTATATTAAATAATTTCATTTTAAACACCTGTGAGAATTATTTATTAATCAGAACTTGCTCAGAGTTCTTAGAGAAAGATTCTGTTACTGAAGGACTCATTTTTGTATTAGAAGGAATAGAAAATAACCATGCACCATAAACATTCTGGTTCCATTTTACTCTATTATTTTAAAACATATGTTACAAAGGTTGAAATAATAAAAGGCCATCTTAAATCCACGTAATGGTACATATCACCTGTCTCTGTCAATGAGACATTTAAAAGCATCTCTATTAGAAACACAAATCAATACACTCAGGGGACTGCAATAACTGCTTCAAGCAATTTGTATTATTTCATTCTTGATGTTTCTACTCAGAGCAACTTACTATGAATGGCGTGAAAATGGCAACCTGTCACAATTGATTTTTTTCTAAATCTCTTGCAAGAATTTTTTCTTTTCTTATTATAATTAAGAATCTTCTTACTAAACACAGGTCTAGGTTGTAAGATACAGCCTACAACTGAAGTTCCATTTCTTTGTAATTGAGGGCCCTCCCCAACTCACATTAGAAACATTACCAATGAAATGAAGAGCTATTTGGCTTGTTTTGAACCGAAAGAACCTTGTACAGAGGGAAGCACTCAAACTTCTGGTATCTTTTCAACAGATGAATCTCTTGACAATTTTTTCATTGCTTTCAAAAATCCCTGGTACTGACTGGAACCTCAGTTACCTTGCTCTACTTCCTCTGCAAGTCCGAATAAATTTTAGTAGTCTGCTATAAACGTTCCTTAAAACTACTACATAGATTTGGCCAAATACTTGACAGTAAAATAATCTGAGAAACATGAAGTGAGAATTATATTTAGCTGTGAGATAGAAGCATAAAAGTCTGAAGATGCACATTTATACTTCGAAGACAAGTGTTGCCATCAGTACCTGTAACACTCCTAGCTATAAGAGTATTAATTTTACTGCCGAAACGAGACTGAGGCAGAGTTCACTTCTCATACCAAAGTTCAAGTTAGCCCAGCACACAGAAAATACATCAGAGTAAGAGCCTGTAGATTTTTGGGTTTAGGTACATCTAGTTTTAAGTTTTATGAAAACAAAAGTATGAAATCCCACAGTAAGGCTAACTTACTTTATTTTTTGGATTAGATGTGTTCATTACACTTCGAGTTTCCTTGCCTGTGTAAATGACAACACCAATGACAGTTCCTGAAAAACAAATAAACAAAAAGTAAAACAGAAGTGTCAAGTAGTTAGGAGAAAATTTGTCTGAATTAAAACATGTAGTAATTTACAGTCCCTCAAACAAATCAGCTCCATGAAAAGCCCAAATATTTATGCAATGTACATAGTTTTGTGAATGTTGTTTTTCAGAATTGACTACGATGGATCACTGTAACTTCTTTAATTAACATCCATGAAAACAATAACATGCTTTCCTTCTTTTTAATGGAAACAAAACTTACAGTGTAACTGGTTAAAAACTTATATTTTAATTGTCTCCAACTGTTCAGAAGTTAACACACAGCAAAAATAACTGCCCTTTGCAAGGAATACAAAAATGAGTACAATGCTGCTGAATGCATCATACACAAATTGCCTGCTAGCTCTGTCATCTATAACAATGTAAAATCTAGTTCACCCAATGAATTATTTTGTTAGAATCCCATACAAAAATATTCTCCTGTTCATTAACTTATAAAAATGATTTCCCAGTTCCGATTATCTTTTAGTCAATTTTTAGTGGATAGTATAGGAAAACTTAGCTTCAGAATCACTAAATGAGTTTTTACCTAATTGATATAGTAATTGATCCATAAATTTTTAATTCAATAAAAATTCAGGTTTTAATTAATATGCCACTATCACACTTCCTAGCACAAAACAAACCCCTCATTTCTATTACTTTTTCAAGTGATCCAAAATAGCTTTATGGCAGTACAACCAATAATGTGATAATTTTTGTTGTCTTTATACTATAAAGAAACTATTAACATAACTTGTCAGAAACACCCTGCTCAGAAAACTTTAAAAACTGTATAAGTATTAAACATTTGTCTGACATCGACTAACTTAATTTGTCTTTGGCAATCAGGACCACATGCAAGATCTGCTCTCACTACTCTTGCAGCGTAAGAGGTCAAAAAAATTGAAGGAGTACACAAAGAAGAGATGACAGGTAAAGATGTTGGCATTAAAGAAAGGAAGTTTCATTTACTCAAAAATGAGAATGCAAGTGAAAACTTTGAATCCACATACAAAACCGTGATTATACACTACATCTTCTGGACAATTAAAAATTAAAAGTTTTTCTAGTATTTTCCTCTCGATACTAAAGCTTTTTCTTAAGACTTCCCTTGACATAACACTTTCCCCAAAGCTAGTTTGCCTCTGCTGACAGTTCCACACACAAATCTGCACATTAGTATATAGCTAACATGACCCCAACACACCCCAAAATTCCTCCTGACTTTTGTAAAAGAATAGTCATTGATCAATAATTTCTGAACTCTTCCTACTGGTCTCCAACCAATGCCATATCCCTCTTGGGCTCTTTATTTTGGAGTGATCCTCTGAGCTGACATCCGTCCAATGGTCAGAACATACTGGATGATGTCCTGTAGGGAATCCCCCCCCTGCACACCCTAACAATCTCTGCCTTTGTAGCTCCTTAGTTCAGTAAGAGCCGGGGAGGACTTCTCCCTTCTAGCTGGCACCTTTCCACGAAGTTTCACCTGGATAGGCTGCTGCAGCTCAGGAAAACAAGTTGTCCTACTTGTCTCACATTTTGCTCCTTGAAAAGTTGTTTTTAAAGGTGGAAGTCATAAAATCCATTTTGACTACTGAATTTTGATCATAATTTTGGCTAAATCTGATTGAGCTGCTGCTTTTACTGAGGCACCGATCTTTGATTTAAAACTTTTGGGGATGTTAGTTACTAGCACAGTATCTCTGGTAAGTCTAGGGTTCCTTAGACCTGAATTACATCAGTGTAGGGAACTCCAAGCCTAATTTTAGTGTTGTCCCTCAGTGGTTGCACCAGGGACAGTTCTGGTGTTCTGGAGGGTTTTTATACCCACTATTCCCTCTCACTATCTTCAGCAAATCTAAGCTTAATACCAGCTGTGAAGAAAGACGCATACTTGCACTAAACTCCATGATGGCCCACAGTAGAAAGAACTGAATCCATTTAGGAGTTTTTGGAAGCAAAGCTGTGCTACAAGAGTGGGCTTATTAAAAGCAATGACTCAAGTATTTTTATGTATGGGCCTCTCTGGAAACTGGCTCTCATGTAAATCGGGCAGCAACTGATTTGTAAGGGCGGAGTGGTTAATGAAGGAGAGAGAAGTTACAGGAGATACCACCTGAATAAACATGTGGGCCTGGAAAGAGATAAAAGACGACTTATACAGAATTAACACACACAAATTGTCAGGCACACTATGAATATGGTGTGTGATCATATTAATTTTTGGTATCTCCCAAGCACTATGTGAACCATATAAAAACAAGAGAGTGCTCAAATTAAAATCCTGTGTAGGACTTGGCACAAAATACCTGTTTTACAGTTGTGCAGTTATACAAATTGTTCTGGTTTTATCTAAAGTGTCTTTGCAACACTGACACCTGCCAAAATGATCACAAAATGCCACTAATACAAATCTCCTCTTAACAGATATCTTAGCAGATCGCTCAGAAAACTGCATTATCTTGTTTAGAGTTTGAACCACACTAATCATTACAGTAAATGGAGAGCAAAAAGTTGAAATCCATACTGTAGTGGACCTTTTGAGGTTTTTTTACAATTTAACTGCTGATGTTCCTCTCTCCCTTTCGAAAAGAAATCTACCAAAGCCTTCAATAAATGCAAACACCACAGTTAGTGATGTCACAAACGCAAATAAGCAATTTAATTAAATATAACCTAAGAGGTTCTCAAAATATTTAGTAGTTTAAATTATTTGGTTATATTTAAAGTAGTTTCTTCAGTGACAGCAGTTTTTCAAGTTTTCACTAACCAAAACTTCCTTTCCTTCAGGCACTATTATTAATTTCACAGCAATAATATAGATATTAAGAATGGCACATAGACTCCGTACCTTGCTGCTACCTTTTTGACACTCACTGGGATCTTGCCTGTAAGTGGAAGAAGTTAGAATATTTTTCCTACCTCACTTACTAAAGAATAACAAAAGGATGGCTGCATGCTTTGGACTTAAGAAAGGGGCTTTTGATTTCCACCCCTGCCAGAGGCTTCCAGTATGATCCCAGCAAATTAGTCTTTGAGTATACTTTCTGTGGTTAGGATAAACATCATGCACACAGTCACCAGATCTCTGTCAGGGCTTTACAGCAAGGGGCAGAAAGTACTTCAGATCTGGTAGCAGTAGATCCATTTAGATACCTAAACTATCAATTCTGAGACTAGAACATCTGGGTATATAATATATATATATATAAAAACTGTGACAAAATGTTGTGGGTGTTTTTTTTTGGTATTTTTGGGTTTTTTGTTTGTTTGTTTGTTTTCCCCATTTAGCTTACTGTTATTCTATTCTACTGAAACCAAAGAAAGTAAACACCTTCCAAATATACAAGTTTGAGGAATCTCACTCTCCTGAACTTTATTTGTTGATGTAAAAAGGCTGTGGAATAGTTTATTCTTGAGTTTGACACTACATGATTTTCTTGAATCAATTTTTTGGTTCCCAAATTCAAAAAGAAAATAAAAATAATCTTAAATTACAGCAAATATTTTTCTTGTCACTTGTACTGCTCCAGCGCTAGCTTTTTGGTTTTCTGTGGTGTAGAATACACTATTGCAGTACCCTGATATTTTCATGAGCTTTGGTAATCTGCATTCAACATGTAGTTGATACATTTATACACTTGCATTTACTGCTACTGATTTGCAAGATGATTGATTTGTGGTCTCTCTCCTCTCGAACTGTCAGGACATCAGCAACCAGAGCTCAAGTTTTCTGAGGTATTCCCCACATCATTCCCCAAACACTGTTTCTAGCCTGACCTTGACCCTTTGTATCACATTGACAAATTGCAATGGGCATGTGTCTTAGATACAGTGGGCTCTCCTAGCTGATGCAATGTGTTCTATGTAATATGTCAAAAGGAATATCAGGAGATTCAGCATATATTTAATCACTGGAAGGAGGAAAACAGGAAGGAGAACCCCCTCGCTCAACAATTGTCCTGTATGTCCTATGCAAAATCTTTTTTCAAAATTAAACAAGGCTTTGTATCTGCAACTCGGCTACACATTCCTTTCCTGGGCATCAGTGATGTAGGTCCCTGTCTCCACCCCTGAGACTGACAGCATCAGTCAGTAGTGGGTCAAGATAATAGTGTGGGTTGACCCAGAATTCTTTGTAACAACCTCAAAGGGGTTGGCAGGAGCATGACATAGTCCCAAGAGCAATGGTCACATATTTGCTTGGCTTAGTAACAAATGATGTCCAGGCTGCTTAAAGAGCACTGGAGGAAGCAGCCTTCCAAGCTAGGATGCCTTAAAGACTGCCACACTGAAGAGTCTTAAGGTAAATGAAGAGATGTACAGGCAATGTTGCAGGGCAGAACTCTACCCCCGACCATCTGGGCACAGGCTACAAACCCACTTTCTTGAATCAAAGTGGCAAAGTAATAGAAGATTAGGCTTGCACATAGACACTGTATACTTTTGGGTGAAATACACCTGCATGTAACAGAAATGAGAGCCTAGACAGCAAGGAGACTGAAATAAGACACAAGTGTAGTTGAGGTGAAGCAGCTATCTACAGCACAGAAACACAGTACAGACTTTCACATGGTACAGGGCTGTTTATTCTTCTGTTTGCACAGAATCTGAGTGGTGCTTGTGTGCAGAGGTTGCGCACAGGCATAATCTTGCACTAAATTTTCCAGATATAATCAAGGACTGTGACAGGCCATGGTAGAGGAGGGGATGCAGAGGTACCTGCAAACTTGTGTAGGCAGAACCCACCTCTAACATCCCGACATGGCAGCCTTTAAGCAAGGCAGTTTATATGTGTTTATAATTCAGTCAGACAGTGACGAGTGTTTTTGCTAACAAGATTTTCAGTTGTCACAAATCCTGGAAATTCAATTATGAAGTATAATTTTTTTTTAAATTATAAAAAAATCAAATTTAATTAGCTTAGCATCAAGTATCCTAACTTACCTATGTATATTCTACTTGGAAGTGAGATGAAAACAACTGAATTGATACATCAGTTATCAACCAAATCTAGAACATCCTAATTTTAACAATCTGCTAAATGTTCTGCTTTATGATCATCTTCATGACTATATGCACAGTGCACCTATAAGACCTTATAAATTCCTTATTAGATAAGCAACCGACTGAAGGCAGTAATTTCCTACTCTTTGTTAAAGGCCTAATCCTGTCAAATGCTAAAATTACCTCCACAGAGGTGCTGAGCAGTTCTTAAGATCTGGATTTATAACGCCATACAGAACAAACAAATATCCAAATAGAAATCGTATGTGTTTCATAACTGCAGTACTTACATGAGAAGAGCACATTATTGCAATATGAAATTGTAGTTAATACATGAGATGACATAAGTGAAATGCATGACATGCCAAATTTTAGATTAAGATATAATATCACAAAATCAGTTACTGAAGGAAATTATTTCTCTGCTACCATAATGTCCTGGTTTCGGCTGGTATAGAGTTAATTTTCTTCACAGAAGCTAGCATAGTGCTGTGCTTTGGATTTAGTGCTAGAAGAATGTTGATAACACGCTGATGTTTTTAGTTGTTGCCAAGTAGTGCTCAGACTGCTCAAGGACTTTTTGAGCTTCTCCTGCTCGGCCAGGTGCATAACAAGCTGGGAGTACAGCACAGCTAGGACCCAAACTGTCCAAAGAGCTATTCCATACCATATAACGTCATGCTCGGGGGGGGGGGTTGGTGGGTCGGTCGGTCGCGGGGGGAGTGATCGCGGCTCGGGGACTGATCGCGGCTCGGGACAGGCTGGGCATCGGTCAGCGGGTGGTGAGCAATTGCATTGTGCATCATTAGTTTTGTATATTCTGTATATTTTGTTATCATTCTCATTATTACTATTATTATTATTTTCTCTTATTAAACTGTCTTTATCTCAGCCCTCGGCTCTAACCTTTTTCTCCTTCCCGATTCTCTCCCCCATCCCACTGAGGGAGGGGGGGAGTGAGCTAGCGGCTGCGTGGTGCTTAGTTGCCAGCCGGGTTAAACCATGACACTTAATTCAACCAACTTCTGTATGCACACCATGACACCATTTTTAATTACTTGATCACGTTATTTTTCCCTTCAGAAGGGGCTGCAGTCTTTAAGAACCATTCAGTATTTTTACTTTGTATCATTCAGTAAGTTGCCCCTTAAGAGTGTTATTCCACTATTCAAAAACCATGCTCCAACAAGAGAATTATCTCCTCCTACGCTTTTCTACTGCCATCATTAATAATGAACTTAAGTCCTTCATAAACAATTAAACCTTCACAAGACACCTCAGAAGTAAAAAAAAAAACAAACATAAGCTAAGGCATACATTTTAAGTAGCACTGTTTCCATTAATTTGGGTGCCAACTTCAGATGGCAGATCAAGAGGCCTCAGATACTAGCTACACTTCTAAACAAAATCAAATCATCGACCCTGGAAATAAAAACTGTTTCAATGAATGGTTTTCAATTAAAATTCAAAGTTACTGATTCGAAATTACTGACTTTGCAAATGTATACTCTAATCTTTCCCCTGACAAATTTTGGGAAAACAAACTCAAAACAAATTTACATGGTACTGAACTTTATAATTCATGACAGCACTTTTTTTTTTAATAACAGGCCATGTTGATATCCATTTGAAAGAACAGTTTTACAGAGAATAGTTTCCCAGTGCAATCAAACCAAACAATACTGAGCATCAAAGAACCACAGAACACTTTGGGTTGGAAGGGACCCCTAGCGGTCATCTAGTCCAAACCCCCTGCAGTGAGCAGGGACACCGCTAACTAGATCAGGTTGCTCAGTGCCCCATCCAACCTGGCCTTGATTGTTTCGAGGGATGAGGCCTCCACCACCTCTCTGGGAAACCCATTCCAGTGTTTCACCACCCTCGTTGTAAAGAATTTCTTCCTTATATCTAGTCTAAACCTACCCTGTTTTAGTTTAAAACCATTACCCCTTTCCTGTCCCAGCTGGCCCTACTAAAAAGGTTTTCCCCATCTTTCCTATAGGCCCCCTTTAGATACTGAAAGGCCGTAATCAGGTCTCCCCGCAGCCTTCTTTTCTCCAGGATGAACAACCCCAACTCTCTCAGCCTGTCCTCCTAAGAGAGGTGCTCCAGCCCTCAGATCATTTTTGTGGCCCTCCTCTGGACCCGCTCCAACAGGTCCATGTCCTTCTTGTGCTGAGGGCTCCAGAGCTGGACGCAGTACTCCAGGTGAGGTCTCACCAGAGCAGAGTAGAGGGGCACAATCACCTCCCTTGACCTGCTGGCCATGCTTCTCTTGATGCAGCCCAGAGTACGGTTGGCCTTCTGGGCTGCCAGCGCACATTGCCGGCTCATGTCCAGCTTTTCATCCACCAGCACCCCCAAGTCCCTCTGCGCAGGGCTGCTCTCGATCCTTTCTTCCCCCAGACTGTACTGATACTGGGGGTTACCCCAACCCAGGTGCAGGACCTTGCACTTGGCCTTGTTGAACCTCATGAGGTTCACACTGGCCCACCTCTCCAGCCTGTCCAGGTCTCTCTGAATGACATCCCATCCTTCTGGTGTATCAACCACACCACTTAGCTTGGTGTCATCTGAAAACTTGCTGAGGGTGTACTCAATCTTGCTGTCTAGGTCATTCATGAATATATTAAACAGCACCGGTCCCAGTATGGACCCCTGAGGGACACCACTCGTCACCGGTCTCCATCCGGACATCGAGCCATTGACCACTACCCTCTGGATGTGACCATCCAACCAGTTCCTTATCCACCGAACAGTCCACCCATCAAATCCATAGCTCTCCAATTTAGAGAGAAGGATGCTGTGGGGGACCACGTCAAAGGCTTTGCAGAAGTCCAAATAGATGACGGGCATTGTTTTTCCCTTGTCCACTGTTGTCACACCATCATAGAAAGCCACTAGGTTCGTCAGGCAGGACTTGCCCTTGGTGAAGTCATGCTGTCTATCTCGAATCACCTCCCTGGCCTCTATGTGCCTTAGCATAGCTTCAAAGAACATGGCTACCTTTTCAGACTCTGGAAAGGAGTGCTCAGTCACAGACTTCTTTGCCACCTCCTCAAACTTGATCTCTTCCCGACAACCCTCCAGCAGGCCCCTCACTGATGTAACGAGTCTTCATAGTAGGGCTTAACTTTACAAGTTAGGTTCTTCCCCTCTCTCCATACCCCTCCTCCTCTTAGCTCATGTTTCCAGTTGTTCCTATTCCCTATCTTAAATCCTAGTTCCTTTTCAGAAATCATGCTTTCCCGATTCCTTATTCTCGGTCTTTTTGTGCAGAAGAATAACCACAGCCCTTTTTCTACAGTCTTTTTGGCTTTTCTTATATAGAGCAAAACTGGAAGAAAATAATTTTCTGCTTTTAAAAATGGCTTAAACCTGAATACAGCATCTAGATAATGTGAATTCATAATATCAGACACATATGAAACATTAATAGTATTTAGATCCCATTATTTTAAAATTACATAACTGTATAACTGATCTATATTTTCTTATTAAGATTTTGCCTGATAAAAACTTTAAAGCAAACTTTACCCGCAGCAGGGATTATACATAAAAACTCCTAACAAATGTAAAACCACCCTTGCTTTTCAGCAGGACCCTGTCCACAGTGAGCTAAATGGAGCACTTTACAACCCGAACTTCTAATTAAAACAAAAAGGTTAGTGACTTTGGTGGGGTACAAGGGACAGCACTACTGAAACAGCAAAATTTAAGTAAAATAAAAAACGACAACTGTTAAAAAGGACTGAAAAGGTATGAAAATACTGTGAGTAGCATGACAAAACCAATGGAAGGCAGACAACAGAGGAGCGAAAGAGTAACAGCCTGGAAGGCAAAAATATTTTCAAAAGCCATTAATATTTAACATTGTAAAAATAAAGATACACTCCCACAGAAGCTTTAAGATACATTACCAGCTTTGCTATTGCAACACTCACCTGAAGCAACAACAGTGCTTGCCCATAATGTATTTTCTATGCTTAGGCTTTCATGAACTGCTGGATCACTGTCTTCCTGTTAAAAATATGAGCAGCTAGTAAGTAAATCAACAGCACAAATAGTCATAGTTAAGAATAATGCCGAACCATCTAACTAACTTGCACAGAATGCCTGTGTCCTTGTATCAATCACTGTGTAATAGTATTCATTGCACATACTTTATTTGTCTGTATACACACACAAGAATAAACTTCCAAAAAGTGAAATACTGCTTGAAGTTCATATTACTTAAACCCAATTATATTCAGAGAACTAAAGACAACAGTGTTTTAAAAGGGACATATTCTTTTCCTCAGATGTATCAAACTGCAGAACAGTTTGCTATACAAAGCAGGAAGTGAGTTATGAACACTAACCACCAAAAATTAATACCCTGTTCTCTATGACAAATCACCTATAATTAATAAAATAAGTTATGGCAATCATCATTTTGCAATCCAAGCACATTATAGCAACTTCAGGGAAGAATATTTTGACTTTTAAAAAGAAACACACACTTGCCATGTATTTACAAAATATATATCCAATGGGAAAATCTTTCCAATAGGAAATTGCTTCCATGATTATTCCAAACTTTCCTTTTTTTCCTCCCCTCTCTCCTCTCAAACAATAATGGTCCACAGATTGTAAACAGACTTAATCTCTCATAATCAATTTGGAGCATGTACAGATTTGTTACTCATTAGCAGCTGTAAAATGTGCTGTTTACAACTAAAGGAAACTTTAGGAGGTAGGATAATCAAGTGTATTTGATCAAATTGCAGACTGTGCTAAACATTTTGCAGGAAAAGGGGGACCACTAATTTACCAAAGTACACAATCATCTCAGCATAATGTAAATAATCAAAACCTATGTCCATTTCTCATCTCTATTTTGAAACAACCACCAAGCACGGGATAAACTGCTCAGAAATCTCTGTTCCTAAGAAAGAAAAATCTCAAACTAAACAGATACATTCTGTATGTACTTCAAAAGATCCCTACATAGCAAGGCAACTATAGCTCTTGTTCTCTTAAGTGAAACAAAATCATTGTTTAAAAGGCATAGAGAACCACTTTATCAAAAATAGAGGGGAAGAGAGGGAAGATACGGAATTACTTATAAGAAGAAAATAATAATTTTTGAATCAAGACTCATATAAGCAGTAAAAATTCTGTTAAGAATCATCAATAATCTATAAGAGTAGTCTTTCATTAAGAGAAAACAAGTATTTTTTGATTCTTACTCAAGGAATTAATAGTTCAAGAATTACTTGCCATAATCCTAACAATTAAAATACATTAGGTTTGAGACAACAGCAACTGCAAGCCCACTCTAATGGAGTAACATGACATCATGTAGGAATTTTCAGTAGCTGGGGAGCACTACAAAGAGCAGAAGTCAATTCCAAGTAATTGGTACATAACAGCAGAAATATTTCATATTGATAGGCCAAGGAATGTTCAGTTGAAGAGAACTGAAAATATCTCTGAAGGTAAAACAGGAAAAGTAGCTACAGCAATACTCAACTTATTGGTAGTATTAGTAACACATGAAGTCTTGATCACCGAAACATTAAATAACAAGAAAAGTATTGTGACCTAGCTCAAAAAATTATCATTCGTGGCAATTATCAATCAACTTCGTAACACTCAGTAACTTATTCCTGAGATGAGTACCTTTGATAGGGTTCATCCACAGCCTAAATTTTTGGATACTTTGTCCTAACTTCATAATGCTTAGATTCTGGTTTGATTTATTATTGTTCCTGGGTTATTCAGATTCTGTGATTATTTTGGCCTTTTGAAAGCCTAATTAAGCAGTGTATAGACATAAAATCCTAAGCAGAAATTATCCAAGAATACTAGTTCTTCCAGAGGAAGATGCTACTAATATAGTCAAAATACTGACTGCAGCTGTTGGGGCATGGCAGTCAGTGGAGAGATTGCCATCTTCACCTATAATGTTGAAACATGACCACAACCAGTGGTAAGTTTCTGTACAGAACTTATTTAGAGGTTTCAGAATCTGTTTCGACAGAGCTAGAAATAGGACACAAACTGGGCATATGTGAGTTGAAAATAGATATTGTATTTTTCATTCCTGTCATGGGCTTTTCAAGAACTGCTGAATCTAATAGGACAACTTTCCTGAAATTCTTTCATACTCCCATATAGACAACGCTGATTAGCCATTTGTGACAAGAGTGGAAGGCTGCCACTTTCAACCCAAATGGTGGGCCTGGCACCAAACAAGAGTCTTAATTTCACACAGCTTGCCATGAGATGCACAGATTGTTCCCAGTCAGCAACACACATGCTAACCTTGATTACGTTTTATCATCCACAAACTATTCTGCATAGTCCAAACTGTTTCAGCTTGCTTGATTTTTACAATTCCACCTACCATCATACACTACAAAAAAAGGAAATTCTGCTCAAGTATTCTGAACAAGAAAGTTGTGGAGTTTCTCACTGTATCACTAGGTCAACTGCAAACACTGTATAGGTGTACAAGGAAAATGCTTTTATTTATTTACAAGAACTCAGCACTATACCTCAAAGAGCAAATCACGCTAGAGTTTGTCAGAGCAGTCCCCAGCAAACATGTAATAGGATGATGTATACTGACAGAGAGCCTAAAGATCCTGTATTTCAGTCAAACACTGCAACCTCATGGAAATGAATGGTCAGCCTTTTACAGTCACTAACATATAGTGATAAGACAGAGATGTGAATACCATATTTGCGATGAATTCATTCTCAATAAATTAAAAAGTTTTTGTATTTTGCCCTCAGAAGTTCCATACAGAATACCTGCTGTCCACAATGTGACTCCAAATAGCACCCTCCAAACACTGAAAGAGGTAGTTTCCCATCTACCACTTACTAAAACTGCAATGATATTGAAGTAGTCATTTTTGCATTAGGTTGAATTCCAGCATGAAGAAAGAATTTGAATTTTCACAGGAGCATTGTGTTTTAACTAGCCACTAGCACAGAACTAATGTACAGAATTAGAGATACAGAAAAGCTGTAGAATTGAAAGAAATGTTCACTGCTGTATCTTTGCATACATTTACTATTGTGACTTTAGATAAGACTAAAGTAAGACTTCAGAACAATATAGCTACAGAAAACACATCTATGATTTGATAGTTGGCTAATACTGTAGGTTAATATATCCTACAAAAAGTGGGCAGATGAAATTCCATACAGTGAAATGTAAAGCAATGCACGCAAAGGAAGAAAACATCCCAACTTCACAAAGTGAGGAGCTCTGAGCTGATCAAAACTACTCAGAACTTGTAATGACTACCGGGAAAACAAATTCGGGGATTATTGCAAGTTTACCAAAACACTAACTTAATAGTCAAGAACAAGCTAAATGCTTAGAATTACTAGCAGAGAAAAAAGGAGCAAGAACAAATCATGCTATTACAAAGAAATCCATGGTTTGCCCAAGTCTTAAGTATGTAGTTCTAAATCCCTCCTTCCCTTCCCTTATTCCAAACAGAAAGTAAAAAGAACTGAAAAATGTTCAAAAAGGGCAACAAGGGTGGTCAATGTAGCTTCCATACTAGGTACGACTAAATAAACCTGAACTCTTAACGAGGAACATGACAGACATCTATGAAATGGGCACCTAGAAAGGGAGAATAGATCCTGCTGTTTCTTACCAAAGAAGAAAGAAGTAATAAGTGCAGCCAGCAAAATTAAAACAACAGGCAATTGCTCTTCACAAAAATATTAATTATCCTGTACAACTTCTTCCTATTTGAATGCTAAAAGGTTACATAGGTTCAAGGAGGGACTGGGTAAGTTTAAAGAAGGAAAATTCATTGTAGGTTACTTGCAGAAACCAGCTCTGACTCAGTAAGTTCACACATAACAAGTTGTTAAGAAACAGAAGAATCTTCTGAGACAGCATTACCATCTCCTTACTCTAGTCTTACTCTCTTTCCCAACAGTCTGCTTGTGGTTATTGTCAGGAATAGGACACTAAGCTAGGAAAGTATTTTCTTCTGCCTTAGTTTATTCTTCAGTTAGCAAATTTTAAGACAGTGAATTATGAAACTCTTCCACACAAGAAGAAATTGAAAGCCCTGCAGTGATTATGAAGAGCTGAGAACACAGCCAGGAAAAAGTCACTTGTCCAATGCCTCCTTTTAGGTCATTCAAAATAGGAAAACATCTAATGAGCTATTATCTCTTTCCACTCATGCCATGCTCATCAACAGAATAGTTTGGCCGATCAGCTAGCTTCTGCTTATTTCATTATGATAATTTCATGTCTTTATGCCCTCATCTAACTTTTCCACCTTCCTACAGTTCATTCAATTCACCAAATACCACACCTTCCATACCCAAATGGATGATGACTTAACCTTATTTTTCATTTGTCGTAAGTTACTCAAATGAAAAAAAAAAGTTACAGCTTACAAGTTTAGCGGTTTATTTTTATTTCTACTTTTGAAGAGACGGTAGGGACAGATAAAGCAGGGAAGGGACAAGGACTGAACAAGACAGGTCTGCAGTAAGGAGAAATGGTTCTGCAAATTTTGTAATATTACTACAGCTAACAGAACAATATATGTTTTGGGGTAAATGAAATCTATAATTCACTAGTAGCAGAAGCCTGACATACAAGGGCTTCCTTGTCCAGCTGATGAAGTTTCCACTTAAGGTCTGCTGGGTTCAGTTTCATTTTGCAGCTGTATGTTTGTTGGTCATTAAGTTCATTACCAGAATAGTGCAGTTCAGTATTGCATTTAAGCTTCAAATTCAGGCTCAGTTTTTGAAGTCATGTGCAATATTGACCACAGAAGTTTAAATTGTCTACAGTTCCTATTCTAGGAAATTCGCCTGTAGCTCTTGCATGTGCAGAGAAAAAGGAACAGATGAGCAGTGAAATAAAAATTGAATATATCCTACTCTCAGTCCTGAATCTGTAACATAGCTGACCAAGGATCATGACAAATTTCAAGCAGCCATTTAAAAAGTTTCAAAGCTACAATTTGTTAGAATCTTTTCAGATAATGATAGAGGCCTAATCATTTGATGAACCAGTGTACCACTTCCATTTGACCTTTTCTAGCCCTATTCCTACGTGACAGAATGCAGCACAACAACCCCCACCAACTTTTGTAGGAAAGTGGAAGAATACACATTAGTTTAGTTGCATCACTGAAAGAGATTCCTTCCCCACTTCAGTCCTACACTTAATTACTCATGCTGTGTTCCTTTTACTGGCATATGTATTTTGTACAGGGTCAGATTCGGTTCTGCACATGCTGGCTTCCTAGTCTGGCTGTCTGTATGGATGTTAGTGCCAGCACAAGGAAGGTGAGTAAAAAGGAGTTGCAAAACTCATTCTTTTCAGTGGCAACATAAAATTAAGCCAGACTGAAGTGAACACAACCATTGCTTCAAAACAGGTAATTCTCCAACAGCAAACATGAAGTAATAAAATGACTCAACATTCTCTCTAGTAAAATACAAGACGTATCCAAGAAAACATCTGTATAATTAGCTCCAGGCCAGAGATTCTACTCAAATTAATCCAAAATTTTCAGTGCTCATGTCTCGATATGTATTTTTTCAAAGTATCAACAGCTACATGCAACAGGTTTTGCATCAAGGTAGTTTTTTAAACATCTGACAAGGTACTAAGTTGGAAAAAAATTATACCAAATAGTTCTGTACAATAGCAAAAAAGTTTATTACAGCATATGAACAAAACCCAAAGGAATCAGTTCTCTGAGATTTCTACCAGCATGAAAAAGAGAGACATATATTCCCCAAATAAATGAAGAGACTGAGGTGACAGCACAGAGCTGCAATATAGGAAAAGTGAAAGGAAAATATTCTTAAGGAATGGTGGAAGAAGGACCCAAATTTAAACAAAATCCAGCAAAGATAAAAAGCAGAAGAGAGAATTTCTGTGATCCTGAACAGAAGCTGTAAGCAAAAGGTAATGCTGGTCATAAAACTGGTCATGCCAGTATACACTGATGTAATCTTCTAGAGTACTCTTTGTGCTCCAACTGGTAAAAGCACGGTTAAGAAGTATGGCTACCAGTTATTTTCTTTCTACATTCAGGGGTTTTTCTCATGCTTTTTCAGAATTGATGAGAAACTCTAGAATTTATGTCTGTAAGTCCCTGTCCTGTGCATCGCTATTTCAAAATAAGCTCAGCCAAAACATGGATGATACCACAAGAACAAATAAAACAAATCTCACACATTTTCACAGAACACTAATTTAGCTCTATTCTTTCTTGGTAGAATGTCCAGAAGAGGAGAGAGGATGGGAGGAATTAACTTAAATAATGGAGTAAGTGCCAGACATGATCCTTCCTGCATGCCCATGCAAGGACACACACTCACTTTCATGCACTGACTGCATATAACACACCAAAATCCATGGAGGACAATGGAAAATAACTTCACGTGAAGCTGGAAGAAGTCAGAGTACAGCATAGCTTTAACTCCTCCTGACATGGTTACGCAGGTGTACTGCAAAAGGTATCTTCTGTCAGCAATCAGGTTTGCTGTGGCTGTATTTCTCACAGAGAAGTACTTAAGAGAAGTTGTTCCCTCATAAAAACTCCAGAGCTGTGCACCTAAGTTTCTGGTTTATGGTCATGCACTTTTTGAAATTATCTAAGTTTGTCTTCTACATTGTTAGTACTCTGTCTTCATAATGGGGAAAAAAAAAAGAAAAGAAAAATCAATGTGCTATTACCCTGTCAACCTACCCTTGCAAGAATTCTTTGAACATCAATGCTTAAGTAGGAAAAATGTATGCATTAGCATCACTAAGCACACTATTTTTTTTTACTTTAACATAAAATAGAAATTGGATGCAAAAACTGATTTAGTGTAAGAAGCAAGAGCTTACAGCAGAAGTAGAAAGATAAACCAGTAAACAAGTGTCCTAAAGCAACATTTCACTATGCAGAAGGTACACCATTAACAAAAAAAAAAAATCCTCTAGAAATATCTGCAGTGTGATCCACTACGAAGCAAATCTAAGGGCACTGCCCTCAGATGCATGCACACACAAGTTCAGTTTAAACTGCCCTTCCTACTGAATCAGTCAAAATAACATATATGTAAACCTGAAAGCATAAAATGCATCAGGGTTATTTACACATATAAGGGATGCTTGAATCATACAGCTCTTACTACAAGTACAAACAGAACCCACAACAGGGAGCAGCTGTTTAGTGATGATTTCCCAATGTCTCGATTACAGGTACCAGAGTTGTTCAAAAGGCTCTGCGGAGTTCAATTTATATTTAGAAAAGTATACACTTAGCCATTGGGACAGGAATAACGTGAATTTTACAACTGTTAATAGAAGTTTCTTTTGGACAATTAGTCAATACAAGGTTTAAGTAAAGACTGTTGCTTACAGCTTTAGAAGGTGTGAGCAAATGACATTTACTTTGTAGGCAGCATGAACTATATAACTCGTATAAATTGGTCTTCGAGAGCCAACAACTGCAATATCTCATTCATCAGTGTACTTAGGATTTTGAACTGGAATTCCAATTACTGAACAGAATCTATTACCAATTTGAGTCACCGGCGTAAAAAAAACTCTTCTCTCTACCTCCATAGTAGTTAATTCTCTCAAATTATTTTAGAAACAAACTATCAAGAGGAATGAGTCTACTAACACTGACTTTGGCTAAAATAAACAAAACAATCACTATATCTGCTAATATAACACTACAAATCTGTAAAGCGATTTAAAAAAAAATTTACTACCTATTAGCATGGACCCCCTGCTTTGAAGGGTTAGCTTTAGCAGGCCACCTTTTGAAAATAACAAAAAAAATCACAGAAATTATTCCATTGTTATTATCATATTTGGTTTTGAATATAATTATAGATAGGAAAAAGATTTAATAAAGCCCCCATAAGTAGCTTTTAGTTTTATTTTACTTTTTGAGATAACTGAACTTTGGAAGTACTAGCTTTCCCTTAAACATAAATGCTGTTAAGGCACGTTTTTACTGCACATAAATTAGCAGTTGCATTGTCTCAGGCTACTTCATTCAACTCATTCAGGCTACTTTCATTCAACTTGCCTTTTTTTACATATATGAACAATACATTAGATGCCTGGAGACAAACAATATATGCTACTATACAAATGGTTTCATATAAAAAGATTATAGTGGTGTCAACAAATACCCAATTCTTGGATTCTGCTTTTTTCAGATATTCTTTCTGTATCAGCTTTCTGCAATGCATATTTACCAGGATATCTTTTATAAGAAGTATTGCCATGGCAGGAACACAGAAAAAAATTTACTGCTGTAAACCTAAGGAAAGATCTGATACAATGTTGACACCAAGTATAGGTTTCACTTACATTGAGAAATGGAAGAGAGAAGAAGAACTGCATTTGCACACGCTACTTACCCGTGTGAAGGTACCCTCAAAACTGTGAATATCCAGCTGCGGCTTCTGAGCATAAACATAAGCATTGATTGAGAAGAGATCCTGTAAAACAGATAATGTACTTACTATTATTTAGACTTAAGTTTAATCACATATTTTGAAGAACCTTCTAGTGGTAAAGATTCCAGTTTATGACCCTCCCCATGCCACCCCAAGTCCATGAAGTTTTTACCCAACTAAGAAACACGCTGGTTTTTCCGTACATCTTGCTATAAACGAACCAGATCCAAGATGATATTCTAAATGTGTTGACAGTTCAAACACTAAACTGTTTAAAATTTATAACGAGTTAGAAATTTTAGCTGATTTATTTTCTCTTAACAGACCCATTTTAATTTATAATAGTATAATATTAGTATTTTCCATATATTTGTTCTTTTAAAAACAAAGTGAGTTTTGTTTTGGTTTTAATGAAACTGGAAACAAAATACTTTTCCAACAAGGACAAAACCAACTGAATACAAGAGGAAACAATGGAATTGATTCAAGTTCTCTTAAATGCTCATGCACATCTGCAGTCAACCCATGAGAAAACCCCATCAGGTTCAAAGAAGGCTGGATACATCAACAGGATTACTCAAATGCTTCAAGTCAGGGATACACTAAACTAGTCTGATAAAATTGGGTCTAATGTACATGGTACTACTACTTATGACAGCAAACAACCCATGAACTTTCCTACCCTAAAACTAAGAAGAATAAGAGACTCTTAGATACTACAGTAGTAGACTCTATAAATAGGTGGTGGTATGGTATAAACAGGGGAAGAAAAAAATATCTGATGATTGCTAGACCTTAAGACCTGTCCCTAGAGGCCCAGGGAGGATCATATTGAAATTGTGAAAAAATTATTTCATCGGATAATTGTTCTAAACATCCACAGAAAGAATACTAATTGTTAAGAATCTGATATGAAGGACTTCCTTCTCATCACAAAAGCAAGCCTTTTGGTGCTTTTTAGATGGTCAGGACCAACAGCAGCTAAGATTTCAACACGAGTAGACCACTCATGCATGGATTCACAAAACAATTTCTACTCTGGAGAGGAGCAGATGCTTGATACCAAATCCCAGTGGATCTAAGAATCATAACCTCTGATGAATTGCAAAAGCGTCTACCTTCTCACTGTATGTAGTGCCTAACTATTTGGGTTATCTCCATCCTTTATTGCTGGATGAATCTTGCAAAAGGCTAATCAGACACCATCTCTGGGGAGCAGATTACATGGCTACAATACCCTGCTCATGCTAGCCAGAATGGGCTCTCTTCAAAAGCAGAATTAATTTTACAAACGTATAACTACACCTTGGCTCAAATGTAGCTATTTTTAAAAGCATGCCATCATTTTTTGTTCAGAATTTTGAATAGAAGAAAAAAATACATTTGAATACTACATAATTTGAACATTAAAAAAATTAACTAAAGGTGCTATCGTCCACCTGTGTTAATGTCTTAAAACCTGACACATTTGTACCCTTTTGTTCCTCTGATAAAATGGCTACAGATTTTTGAATAGCATTTTTTCACTTGTCCATATCAAAATGAACGTTGATTTTTTAAAATCTATTTTACATTTATCAAACGTTTTACTTCAGTTTAAACATGTGTACCTCTAAATAATGAATTTGTATTTCTGTTTATATTCTGCAGACAAGAAATCTCTCACTTCATACCTCACAAAACCATACAGATTTTGTATTTCATATGCTTTTTAAAACACGAATCAAATCTAAACATTAACTCTCACAAATTGCCTTTATCTTAAACCATTAGCTATTTATTGTAGTCTTTCACACGAAATTCATTCATTGCATCGTTTTTCTTCCAATGTACTTTCATCAGGTTCACGAGAAATAATTCATATGAAACTAATACACATGTGGTATCCTGTATCTTCATCATTCACTTCTTTCCAATCTGTTATCACCTACAATTTAGCTAATCCAGGCTATTATATCCTTTATTATGCAAAGGAAAATAAAGAGTCTCTCAGTAGCGGATAGCACAGCAGAAAACTAATACCACACACATACTCATATACACAATAAAAACCGCTAGTGAAATGCGTCAACCAAGAACTCCTTGCTTTTCAAAGAATGCCTTAGTAGGAAGCAATGTTAGAATAACAGGAAGCAGAAATATCCACCTTTTTAAGTGTATTGGCATTTGTACACTAATATATTTTCCTGGCTTCTAATATTTCTTTTTCTATTGCGATGTTCTCCTTTGTTACATATTTAAATGTAAAAATTTCTACCACATTCCTTTGGTGCCTTTTCTTTTTATGTTTTAGTTCTCCTTTTGTATTCCTAATTTAACACCTAAGTTTTCATGTTTTCCTTCTTTTCTTTTTTGAATTTCAACCGAGACACTTACCTTTCTGAAAAACTGAGATCTGCGCATTCCCTACACATTTGTGGCATTACTCTGGAATGCCACAAACCAGAACCAGCAGAGTATTACCAAAAATACATGTTTTTTTTCTAAAACTAAAAATCATATGAAAAACTTTTGTTCTGAGAGAAGTCTGGGGTGGTAGTTCATTGGCATTTCATTCACGAGCAGTAGAAAGAAAAGACATACAAGCGTATTACAGGTGTTCAGTAGCTTTCTGAAAATTTTTTTTATTATTAAAGAAAAGGGATAAGGACTTTTTTTTCTGTAGCCCAATGCTCTGTACTCCAAATGGTCAACATTCTCAGGCCAATAAAATACAGTGGCTGAAGTTCTATAACACAAGGGAAAGAAAGAGAAATCCAAAGAATGATACAGTTATAGAATACTGATTACATACGAACTGCATTCAACAATGAAGGTTACTATAAGAGTACGAAGATGTTCCTTCACCTAGTGCTACTTGCCCAGTAGTAAAAGCTGTGCATTTCTCATCAGAATGTCTTTTAAAAAGTTGTGATAGTGAATTTAACAAGGATATAATCAAGATTTGTACACAATACTACATGTAAAAGTAACTTCTACTCACTGAGCAAGGAAAATTTACCTGGTTACATTATGTCATTGCTTCTCCCTATGTAGGGAGAAGGGAAATTACCCTAAACAAATGATTTAATTGTATTAAAAAAGGCAACTACTTTTTGTTAATAATTTAACTAATGAGGGACTTGATCTTGGTGAAATTCAGCTTCAGTAAAGAGTTATTTTCATACTATAAGCACTGAACTGCTGGTTCACTGAAGCCAAATAGTTCTACTGATATGTTCAATGGAAACGGTATTCTACATCTAAAATTACATTGCTTTTAGGAGACAGTGAGGGCAAATGACCTCTTTTTTACTCAAGAAAAAAAAAACAACTTGATGGGGGATTGTAACAGTTCTAGATTAAAGAAACTATTTGAAAGACTTGAATCTCAAGCAATAAAAATTAAACTATTTTTATACAACAGTAAATGAGATTTTTAAAAAACCTTGATATGCATTTAATTATCTCATACTTGAAAATAATAATTCAGAAGAATGCATATCATCCTTCTAAAGTGAAAGTCAGTAAATCACTTGATGATGGTAGAATAATGAAAATATTCTCTTTTGCATTTCAGAATTTCAAAATCACTGTAAAGTTATCAATAACATAGAAAAATCTCCTCTATTAGGTCAAGGGCAATTTTTCCTTTTAAATTAAAATACATTCTTAATCATAACATGTAGTTCATTACAAATAAAATTGCCTTTGGTTCAATAAAACTAATTAAATGTAAATGGTATTGTTTACTGCTGTATGGATCTTCTCATATAAATCAGCAAGTCACCATCTATTGAAAATTACAGTGACCTCATTGCTGTTAATAAATTTAGCTGATCACATGAGCTAGAGCTGAGTGCCTCAGAACACTCATCTTGCCAGAAGAACTGCCTCACCTATAACTACAAAACTGTGAGAAACCTTATCTAGGTGTTACAATATTTGCTGCTCAGCCATCACTAAATGACTTGTTGAAATTTTAATTCTTTGATCACATTAAGTGCTTCAGAAAGACAACAAAATCTGTATTGATCATCTTGGTGGTGTCATCTGTTCTTTAAGAAAAGCTCTGAAGGTCTGCAGGTTTGTTTATTCTGGGTGTCACAGTGGGTAGGGTTACAGTGCTGCTCTGCTGACACAACTGACAGCACATGCCGATGCAAGATCCTCACTACCTTTACATCAGGTAACTAAAGAAAACAAGTGACAATTATGGTGAACACATTCTGTCAAATACATAATCAGATTATTTGTAGCCTATTTTATGCTCTACTTGCACACATGCTCTTAAATTATTAAAAATACATTTTAATATGTAAATACGAATTGTAAGTCTCAGCTTTGAAAATGTCCTGCAAGCACATGGAGAAGACACACTGAGAGGCATTGCTTTACGTGTGGAGAGTAGGTGGCAACCACAAAGGGCATCGCGGCAGGGCCCCTCCCCGGGCATGTGCAGCCTGCCTGAAGTCATACATTACAATAACATGGGCATGTTAGAAGAATTTTAGTAACATGCTACCTATGGAAGAGGCCATGTCGTTTGCTAGTATTGCGCAGAATGGATAGAAACCGGCATTTATGAGGTATGAACGATCTGGTATTTGGGAAGGTTGATTTTCCAAAATTCCTTAAAGCAAAACAGTTTTCATTAATGGCTTGATTTTAAAAAGCTAAAGCAAAATATTTAGATAGGTGTTCCCTGCAGTGATGTATTTTCACTGGGTAAACTATTTTGGGGGCAAATACAATGCACTGCCCACCTTGCGCAGCACATAATGAAAGGAGGATCATGTCCCAGCAGCTTCTTTTAGCAGAAGGAAGGATCATTGCCCGATTCTCCTAACATTTTGTAGAGGAAAAGAAACCAAAGTTAATCCCAGACCAGAGCACAAAGCTCAGTCCTTTGCCAGACTTCTTCAAACCCCAACAAGTTTCTGCAGAAGTAATTTTAAGCCTATCAAAAAGCATGTGCCCCTATTACTGTACAGGTTAGTGATATAATCACTGTAAAGTAGTGGTTTTTCAAGTTAGGAACAGAAACAAAGCATAATTATGCTTTACAAAGCAACAGACATTTTCAAGTTAAAAAGCAACTTGGAAAACTTGGAAAGCAACTTGCCTGATTTTTCAGTTTTATTAAGAGAAGTTTTCAGCAACAGAGGATTCTGTAGAAACCTATGGTGAAAAAGTCTACCTGAAATGTATTTCTCAAATGAACCTTACCTTCAACCAAGTTGCTTCACATTTTTTCCACTGTGCCTACAAGAGAGCTTGAACACTGCTTGCTGAGAAAACCTGAACTACCTATTTTAAGCATCCCTTTTTGGATAAGTTGGGTGTAAAGTTTCAAAGGGTGCTAAACACCATCCCTATGTGTTTAAAGTATGTATCCTATTTTTACTCTAACTTCTTTCCAAACCCATTATTTTTACTGTAGCTATAAAAGAAATAAGTCTGCCCACTGCATTTTAATTTAATTTAAAAAAAAAAGAATACATGTAGGGCCTAAATACAGATAATGACTCTACTAGGAACAAAAATTAGGCTTAGAATAAAATGATTCCATAATGCTATTTTTTGTTAGTTTGAAATTCATGACTTGCTTAGACCTTCATACTAATTTTCTGAAGTGGTCCATCCACGGGGTTTCTTTAGATGGATGATACTCTTGCATGTTATTGCCATCCCAGTAAAGGTAAAAGTGTCTTTGCAGAAATTAAAGAAATACCAATGTGCTTTCCACAGGAATGGAAACAGCCTTCTGGGATGTGCGCTGAGCATTATTTTCTGTGAAGGATGTGGGGATCCCCTAAAAAGCATTTACATGTGGGTGCATTAGACTACCATGTCCCCAGAATAAATCACAGATGGGGCTTAGGAGTGAAGCAGGCACACAACATGACCACTGCAAACAGTCTAAGACCAGCTGGGAAGCAGCCTTTCAAAATGAGCTCATTAAAGAACCACTAAGTGTCAATGGTTTGACCAAGCCACACAGTATAGAAATTGGGAGATAGTTTAGTTTAGTCGGCTGGAAGCATTATATCCAGTGCCAGTTACTTCATGATGACATGTCAGCTTAATACAAAAAGTCCTGGCTAGCGTGGTTAACCACCAATAACTGTGTGATGCGAGAAAGGGCAGAGGCATATGAACTGCTTGGTGGCTCTTACTTGCTGCTGGTAGCCAGGGACAGTTTGTTAAATGTACATAGCTCCTTGATTAACTGCACCTGATGACTTAACGCCAGTTGTCACCTACAGCTCAAGAAGAGGGAGAATATAAAAATCTTGCAAGAAACACAGATCAGTCAGAGGTAGGTTAATAGCAGTAAGTGGAAACAACTAAGGAAGCAATGGTTACTATATTGTACAGATGACTCTTGTATACTGTTTCCAAGATGTGTGAATAATTTCTTGGTGATACCTTGCCTTTGCTTCCCTTACATGCCCAAAACAACCATGACCTGAAGCAAACCTTCATTTCTGCAGGAAGTTAAGGCTGCATGTCCTACCATTCAAATGCAGGCTCCCCAACTTCAACCATTTCTGATTTGTTTTCCACTGTAAACAACCACAATACAAACATTTAGTACTTTCAAATCAAATGCACAGGTTTAATCATACTTTTATACTGTCTCCATAGATGATTATCAATTTATTAGTCAAGTCTATTGATAACTTTTTTTTTTAAAGAAAGAACATAATATAAAAAATTACATTACAGCAATTCCCTGCTCTGCCAGGTCTATTTCTTCCTAGCAAGGAGGGAAAACTTCAGACATGGATTTGGTTTGGGTTTTTTGGGGTTTTTGTTGTTGTTGTTGTTTTTTAAAAGTAAAACTTTTCTTTTCCAAAGGAGAGCGTAGAAAACCTTTGCATTGTAATTATTCAGATTTCATCAGCCTCAGAACACCAAAGCTCAGAACACAGAAATTATAACCAGTAACAGAACTCAAAGAGACAGTGCTCTGCACAAAGAGTTGTATTTGCTGAGTGCAGTCAGTTATACTTCCAAAACAGGAGAGAAATAAAAACCAATAGCTAAGTTGGACACAGTTGTAACTATCTGAAAAGAACTATTTAATAAAAAAAAACCAAAGACAGAAAATTGACTGGACTTTAGTCAAATGCATGCTTCTGTCTCAAATATGGACGATTTTTTTTAATGAGAAAACAAGATAGGTAAAAACCTACAGGAGATGATTACAAATACTAAATTCAACTGCAGGTTACAGAATATTTGTTAAAGTCTATTATTGCACTAGAACTCCCATCTTGTAGCCTGACTTGGCATCTCTGTCTGCCAGGACCAACCTTCAGTTCCATCCATTGCTCCCAATCCTCTAAATTCAAACCTATTTTTTCCTTCCCCTGTCACATGTGAAGCCAGTAGCCAGAGCACTACAAACACAGGAAAAAATCTCTCCCTTTTGCTAATTTCAGTGTGGCAGCAACTGGAAGAATAACTGCATAAGTCCTGCTAAGATCTGGCAGATAATCCAACACTTCTTCTGTTGAGATGGCATATAAACAGTTCTATTAAGGTATGTTTGCCTTTAATAAAACACCTAAAGGGTTTAATGTCAAAACACCAGAAATTCTGTACAGGTAAATTTCCACAAGCTTGTAACTTGAGCATGTTTTCAGAGGAAGTCTTTTAATACCAAGCCAACTTTCCTGCAAAATAGCAAGCTTCCCCAATATGAGGGACACAATTCAGCTTCTCATTAAGCGTTTATATAATTCTACATACATTTTTGTAGTTGTCTATTTTGAATGTATACATATATACACACACACGTGTGTGTCCTTTTTCACAATTTTAACAGTGACCCCTGACATGACACATATATGCACTCAAAAACCACACACATTCAGGCAACTCTTACAGAGCCCTCCTTGCAAGAACTCGCACATTGCACCTGGTCAGACTAGAAAGCATCCTGACAACAAAAAGCACTTTACCTTCCAAGAACAGACTGCTGTTTCCCAAGCTTACCAGTTAGTAATTAAAGCAATAGTTCCCAAGGCAACAATGACTTGCATTTGCAGTATAATATTTGGTTGAAAACACTACAACTGTGATATGCTTCTGCGGAGTATGGATCTCAGTAGGGACCACAAGAAGAACCACTAAGTTGAAAGATAAAAACCAGTTCTGTCTTGGTTTCTTTTCAATGTAAAACCAAGAATACTTGCATAACCAACTTCTCATTCAGCATTTGGTGGACTCTCTATCTCCTATTTATTGCAAAAAAATAAGCCTGTGGTAACAGGTATTTTCCAGTACTTACCGTAATTGTAACAATCTTTTAGAGAAGAGAGATATATGCATACATGGAAGGTATCTGAAAAGCAAATGGATAAAGTGCTTACCCCCAAAGCTGGCAATCTTTGTGTGCAACTGACAGCAACCTTCAGTTTCCAGTCTGTTTCTCCATCGAGCTGGTCAGTTCGAATGAAACATGAACCTTGAAGTTACAAAGAGACATCAAACTATTTTTTTGATCTCAAAAATTCAGTCTGAGTTAAAAAATTTAGAAGAGCGAAAATAAACCAATTTACAACTATTTTTAAATAAACGTGCTACATATAGAATGATTTGTATTTTGAAATGTCTATGTGCTTTCTTCCAGGAATGCTCCAGATATCACAAAATAGCACATTTTTTCTGATAAAATTAACAATATGCCTGATTGTGAACGGGGGGGGGAATCCTATTTTACAGGTTTCTTACTAGTTTCTAAACAGGTGTCCAAATGTTATTAGCAAGAGATACAACTTCACTGGCTGAAGCTGAAACAGGTTCAATTCTTTTCTTTTTAGAATTGTCTCGCTTGTATAATTCCAACACAACAGAATAATGAACTGATGCCTGTGATTTTTGTCTCTTTGCTGGTATGACATCACAAACTTCCACTGCTTATAGTCTTTTGGCTTCTCTGAAAAAATTTTTTTAAAATAAATCCTTAACACACATACCATTCAAAACAATATGGGTCCCAATGTATTATACTTAAAGGAAACAATTTTGAACCATCAGTAGTTCGAAGGATCCAAGGCTAAAGAAACCTGTCAACACATGCACAGTACTTAAGATACGAGGGAAGCTCAAGATACAGACTGATACATTCTGAAGAGAATCAGTACGCTTTGCAGACAGAAGACTAGTATTCAAGAAATGGAAAATTGAGACCAGTACAGAGCCTCCCCTGGCCCCAATAACTAGTCTGATGGATATCATCAGGTCTGGAGTACTACATAGGTTACTAATGTAAGATTCAAAAAAGACTGCACATGAACATTGCAAATCTATTCAAAACGTATACAAATAGCTACAATTTCCATCCTGTTTGAAGCCTTTAAAAAAGGTGGTAAAATTTTAGCACTACTCTTCACAATTGCTACACGAACAAAACCTTAAATGTTTCTGAAGTAACGGTTACAACTTCCATTACACTACAGCCTAACAACTATACACTATTGTTACTGTGTGCTATGGGTGTGGAGAAAATAGATTTTTCTAGTTATTTGTAAATTTTAAACAATGCATATGGACAAACATGTACGCATACCCGTAATTCTTTATATATTTCAACCAATCCAATAAAAACTAATGAAGTAGTTTCAACACTGTAAGTGATATGGTAGCAATTAAACTGAAGGAAACACTGGCAAAGGAGTTTATCCAGGTTTGAGTCTTCTTACACAGACAAGACGACAATGTGCTACAAGCTTTGAATCTAATAGGTACCCTTTCTTGATGTATTGCCTACAGTGAACACAAAGTTAAGAGATTCCTTTATAGGATGTATGGACCCTGATGTAAGTAAAATCTAACAAAACCCGATGTTTTATTCATTCAGGCCTGTAAATTAAGCAGTTCAATGAGCTAACAAGTCTGAAAGGACATGCTTGAAAGAAGCTACCTGAAATTATATCGGATTGGAAGGTAACATTTTTGCACATCAGTCCTGAAAGAAGCTTACAAGCCTTCATGTAACAGCTGTATTTATATTAAGTGCATAATTAGTAAACAAATCTTTAAGTGTTACTATAAATAGGTCTCAGAACACATTATCACAACTAAACTTCACCTAAAGCTCAGAGCTGCAAGCTGCAAAGCTGTATCTAAAGTTCTTGAAAAGCTGATTTTAAATTCTTGACAGGCTTCCTTATGGATTTTGTTCTAAAAATAAAATACTATATAGCACTTTTTGAAGAGTCCAGTGACATTATACTTAAGGGTGATGGACCTAGGAACACCTACAAATACCACAGTTTCACTGCACTTTCTATCCATGGCATAGATGAGCCTACTTTCCATCATACTTTTCCTGTATAAGACATTTCATGGTTGTCTTTACCCTTCCTGTCAATGGTTGCTCTCTTCCATCAATTTCATTTAGAATTATACTATAGATCAATGCAGTTCAAGACCAGTGTGGCTCCTGTGAATGGTTGACTGCACATATATTCATTTAATAGAGCTCACACTATGACATGTATTGGCCAGCTGCATTTCCTCTCCACTTCAGCAGTTAATTTCATCAATAACTTATCTCATAGCCTGTTTCCCTTTTATCCAGAAAAAGGGACTACTTTCTGCCAGGTCAGCTTTCAATAGTGATCACAACAGCAAAACTGAAACAATGCAATCCTCTTCTCTACCTCAAATACTGCAGCAGATTTGACTAAGGAATTTCAATTATCCTATGAGATACTGATTTTAATCCTGGTCTAACTAAGCTATAAACATGGGAGGTTAAACATGTAATTAGAAACAACATATAAAGACAACTCTTTATCCCTACCAAGCTGTAGGGCACCCTGAAAAAAAAAAATAAATATTCTTCACTGTGTATTGTGTGGAAGTCAAACATACTTTACATTTGGAAGGTATTTGAGTCAGCAGTACATAAAACTTCTAAAAATCAGTCTTCTGGAAAAAATAGCTATTGTAACTGCTCCATTTTGAAATACTTGGGAACGTTGCCCCCTCCCCCTCCAGTCACAAAATTAAAAAGAGAAACACAACCCAGATGTAGTGAAAGAAATCTGTTACGTACTTTAAGAGAATGATTTAGGTCAATGTTAAAAATCTCTTACATTTCTAACCTGAACATGACTTGCCAGGAAAAAACCATCTATACAAACATCTATTCCCTCTGAATAACTCTTCGACCTGACAATTACTCTACAGCACTCAAAGAATCAAGTTTTTTAAGTTCTGTGCTGCTTAAAGGAAAAGTCATGAAGTATGTTAAATATCTGGCAATCAAAGCATAGCTGTCAAAAAAAAACAAAACAAATTACACACTGAACATAAGAAAGGCTACATATAAAGGACAGTGAATAAAATTAAAACTTTCTACTTTACACACTGAGGGCACTCAGACACTCATTTGCCACAACAGTACACAGTGATTCAAGATTAGCGGACAAAGCTGAACACTGTGAACACGTCTGACTTAATTCTGTCTTTACAGAGAAAATTTTTGAATGATCTGAATCAGAATTTAAGGTTTGATTTAAGGAAATTACACTGGGTTTAAAGAATTTAATAATTTATCAGAAGTGGTGCAAACTTCACATGAGCACACTTAAACTAATTTACAAGTATGTAATATTCATTTAGCCTTATCTGTTGAAGACAGACATAAATCAACTTAAAGCACGTCCATGCAAGGTGCTGCCCAAGTGCAACTAAACTGATTTCTAAAACCATTTCAACTGAAAACTGTGAAAGTTGTACACTCAGGGAAGTCCTAGGACAATTCCATTTTTTGTGTTTTGAGCAAAAACTCAACTATTTGAGGCCTGTTCAGAATTTACCGTAAGATTGTTTTTCCACAAAAAAGCAGCACCTGCAATGCAAACGATGAAAACCATTTTAAGAACCTGAAGTAACGACGTAACTTTAAAATACAAGGATACATTGCTAATTAACAGACTTCTTGTTTATGGTTATTTGAGATACTATGGAGAAAATCACTTTTTTTTTAAAAAGCTATTCTGTGTGTTAATAGAATATTGAACAAAAATAACATTTATTTCAGTAGCTTTTATGGTGTTTTGAAATAGAGATACAAAAGCTCATCTATGAAGGCACTAATTTAGGGCTATGATGTGCCTGGCCTAGATTTGTCAAACAAAGGTACTGTGCTCAATACAGAGTAAACCAGAATAATCCTACTTAGTCAGTGTGTACTGGACTTCAGGCTTTATTCAGAACATACATGCAGGAGATGTACATGTCAAATGCTTCTGGGAATGGTTTACACTTACATGTGCATCAGTGACTTCTTTTGTGGGTCTGCCTGCCTCTAGAAAATCCTGAAGAAAAAGGCCTTGAACAAAAATTTTCGAAGTAGATACAGGTTGTGCTTTGAAAATGCTGGCTGTATTTTAGCCTTAAACTTAAAAAGAAAAAAGTGAGAAAAAAAAAAAAAAAAGATAAAAAAATCCCTTCCCCCCCCCCAAAAAAAAAAATGGGAAGGGAAGCTTTTTAATTAAGTAAAACACAATTATATCATAAGCTTTCTCTTAATACTATGCATCATCATCAGATAGCCAAATCTTGTATTCTTTATACTACCAAACTTGCTATTTGTATTTTATGCATTGATTTTTTTATGGGTTGTGCTACCACCAAGCATTTAAATTTTTTTGTTTTTAATACAGGCTTTTGAAAACAAGCTATTCTTGGGATGTTACATGTTTTTTTAAATGTATTCTAGCTTACAGGGTTTTTAAAACAAGTCCCTCAGAAGAGAAAAAGTGCTGTGTATTAATTAAGTTATTTATTCCTCTTTTATTTCACTTGGAAGTGTTGTTTCTGATAAGCAGAAAGATGGATAAGTTCTCCTTAAAACAATTAGCTTACTATTCAGCCTGTTTACCAAGTAGTTTCTAAAGAAAGTGTAGTTAACACAAGATACCCAAAATAGCAGTACTGATAGACTAAGAGCAACCTACTTTGCAAAAGAAAAAGAATGTAAATTATTTTATATAAATCTGCATCACCTGATTTGCATGGAAAGATATAATGAAGAAACAAACAACAAAAAATCGTCCAAATTATCTGAATTACATCAAGATTTAATATTTGCAATGACTGGGGAAAGAAAAATCTCAACTACCTTAGAGAAGTTGGTTAAGTCTGCTGAAGAAACAAAACAGTGTGTCATTGGCAGCACGTGTAGCTGTGTATTACATACATTCCTGTGTATCACATACATTGTTCTTTCAGAGGTGTTTTAGGCAAAGGCTCTTCAGTAGGTGACTGTAACAGAACTTGTCTTAGTAGCCTAATAGTGTCCTAAACCAATCAGACAGAAGCAGAATATCCTACCAGCTACACAAGCATGGCCTCATGTTCTTTGTTAGGCAATTACACTCCTGAATAATCCAAGACTGGATAACAGAATCCAAATACCTCAAAATGCATGCATTGACTCAGGGAAATTCCCTGCAAATCAGATTCTGAAAACAGCAAGGAAAAATTTAGGTAGAGCAGCATCATGAAAAGACAGAGCTTCCTTCCCGCTTCTTTCTAGATCTTGAAGTCTACTGGCTTTGTTTTTACAAAAAGAAGGTGGAAAGCATTGAAGTAAAGTATACTTAAAACACTTGCTTTCCAGGACTGGTCAGGTTTCTTGACTAATAGCAACATGAGAATTTAAGATTGTTTTCTTGCCATAAGAAACTAAACTATCCCATTTGTCCTGTATCCAGAACTTAATTTTCATTTCCCCACTCCCAGTTCCCGGCCTGGAAGAAGGGTCTGAGATAGAAGCTCTAAGTCATCAAATGAGATGGAAGAGAGAAGATTCTGAATTCAGGGGGAAAAAAACCCCTAAGAAATAACTTACTCTGACTAGCAGTAAAAAATGACAAAGTGAATGACACATCATTATAAAAATATTTTCATGCATCTGTCCTTCACTTTTTCTGCTCTTGCTTTCAGCAATCACTTACAGCAGATCGTGTCTTCAACTACACCTATTTAATCAGCATTTTACAAATGAAATTATTTTTTAAAATATTTCCATTTTTAGATTTCACAATTACATTCAAATCTCTTCCACAGAGCCTTAACAGTCAACCATACACAGTATTTTTTACAAATGTCAGTATACACAGTAAAGAATAATATATAAGCAGCCAATCAACAACACAAGTTCTGAAAACTGTATTTAACTTTCCCTGGAAAAGCATTAAAGTTAACAGATTTCTGCTTGCAAACTTTTTGCTAAATAGCAGCAAGCTTAAAAAAAAAAGATACTTGCCAGTAAGCACCAACAAGAACTTACAGGTATAATTCAAATATGCCATAGCACACATCTTAATGTTATACTGTACTGAAGATGCATCAGAGGGAAGCAACTATAATTTAGTTATATATAGCAGATATGCAGGAACATGCGTAATTTACAAGTTTATTAAAGACCGAGCACCTCAGTCTTTAAAAGGTATTGCTTTGTCTGCATAAATGCAGGGTTGAATTTCATGCTCCATTACAGATACATCCTCAGAAAACAACCATAGAGCATGTGCACTTAAGTTAGTCTAAAAAGAAATTGTAAAATTAACATTTACTTTCTGTAATATGTAACTGATAAGAATTAATGGTAGTTTTTCTTAAACAGAGATAATGCTAAACCACCACCACTACACGTCTGGGTTCTTCTCAGTCAAATCTAAATAAACAAAATCATGTCTGCCTCCCCTCTCAAGAGCTGTATCCAATGAATTTTTTACAAATGAGAACAACAGCTACAACTAATGACTTTCAAGCCTCAGCAAAACTGAATTATTAAATCTGTCTGCCTATATCCTATTACAGCCTACTTATGAATACTTGATTTTATTTTGTATAATTGACAACAGTTGTCAGGAAAGGAAGGTTTTAATGGCAATCAAATTAAGATCAACTGGTATAAGTGTCACAGTGAAGAGCCTGCATCAAGTGTTGATGAATTAATTGATGGGCCACTGGGAAACAGGGCATGTGGAACTGTGCTGTCATAAACAGTTACATATTGCCTGGTAATATTACCAGCCTTCCTGCTTTAAGTCAGAAGCACTGAAAGAGATTGGTTACTAGAATATACCCAACAAAAGAAAAATGGACTTTGACTTCGCACACCTAACACCTGATCATTTACGAACAACTTAATTTTTAAATCATTTATATTACTTAAGTGACTATGTGCATGAAAATTTTAAACTGATGACAAGATGAATAGCAGCATCAAGATGACATGTTGGAGTACAGTTTCATTTACCACTACAACAAGAAGCTTTCAATTATGATAGTTTCTAAGGAGGAAAAAAAATACCCAAGACACCTGAAACATCCCAAACATTTAAGCTACAATGCCATCACACAGGATGCAACCAAAAAATGGAGTAGCATTTATACAAGACTAATTAAATTAGTTTTAAAGCATTAATTTCTCTTAAGACCATGAGAGAACTCTGTACTTGAGATATTTGATCTGAATTAAGAAATTGATTAATTGGAATTTAAGCCATCAGTCACTGGATCCATCAACAGATTCATTTACATTCTAAACAATCAGCTGATGGTCTTATAGGATACCGTGTATTAATACAGTCAATATGATACCCCCAAACTCATCACAGTTCCTTATTGACAAGCACACAGATGCTTTTAATCCAAGCTTGATCACATTGCATCTTTTTTGAATTGCTATATTGATTCAGTACGCTTTAGGAATTTTTATCTCCATTTTTATTAAAAACATTATGTAATTCTCTTATATACAGCAAACAATGTTCCAGGTAAAAAATAAAAAAGAAAATTAAAAAAGTATCTAACATTCATATGCACATTCCAAATTTTTAACTTACTGATTTATATTATTTTGAGATATACAGAAGGATACTCAAAAGCATTAGTTTATCTTTTCCATTTAATAGGATTTGATACACGACTTTGCTCCATCATTCTTCTGATGTATACTAGTAATCTTTTTGGAGAAACTCAGTGATACAGAAAAAAGATAATGTGAATTATTTACATCTTCAGTTTAATGACTAAATCAAAAACTAGCCATACAGAATACTTAGAACACTGAAAAAGTTCTCACTTTTCAGGTCAAAAAAAGATGAAGGAGGCCAGAATACCACTTTATAATGGTATGAAAATCAGTACTGTACTTCGCAGACATCAGCTTTACCATTGTATTTATACAATCATCAGAATATTTTTCACTGATGCTATTCCCTGTTTGTCCATTTGCTTAGTCTGATATTCTAGTTGTTTTTAACATTTAGAACTGGAATAACCTAAGGTGATCTGTCCCGTGAATGATCCAAACAAATCACCTGATTAAAATCCAAGAATCCTGAGACTATTTTCAGCCTGGCTCATTCATCTGTAAACCAATTTTGCTCACATCTTCAACATATTAGTCATATTTACATTTATTAGTATTAAGACGCATGTTTCTCAACAAGCAATACATGGAACATCTCCTTCAAATGAATCAAAGATGAAAATACTTTCCAGAAATAGTAATTGTAAAACAGTAGGAAAAAAACCCTACTTCGTGTAACCTACCACAGCAAGCTAATTTCACTGAGATTACAGACTACTTTGATGCAAAATATGCTACACATCTGGAGAGGAAACTGAACCTTTTGCAACCACAGAGGTTACAGTCTTAACACAAAAGTGGCTCCATTGCAAACCATTTTAAGGCTCCACTAAAACAGAAAATTGTCTAGCACAGGTACTATTCCCTAAGTGCTATTCCATAAACACCATCCGTTTTGGTATCTTAACAGTATTTCAATCACTATTCTGGTCTAACTACTGAGTTCAGCTGGCATTTTCCATTTACCTCTCCTCCACACACAGTGCTCATTTGGCCCTCACAGAAAACGTTCAGGTTTACAACTGGAAAGTTGGTTCTTGTTTAAAATGTACTATGAGAATTATTCTAAGTGGAAGTACTGCGTGTTTGCCTAAAGATTCAGTAGGATCCTTCTTGCAATGTACAGTCAGATATTCCATAGTTATATTATACAGGACAATCACTAAATTGCTGCCTATCATAACAGAAATGGAATCTGGAATTAGGACTTTTTAACTAGCTTTCCTTCTTTTTTTTGCTTAAATTTCAGTAGAAAAATCAAAATCAATTCAATCAATTATCTGATCCTAATGCAAAGCACACATTAACATCAATGCCACAAGGAAAGGTTCAAAACATTCAAAATATTTTAAGAATATTGAGTAAACGGGCTCCCTGATTTGAGACCTCTGACAGCACTCTCTCCCCATCAACCTCCCTAATGCACTTATGTATTCTAAAGACCAGTAATGCAAAAAATACATATGCATATACACCTCAAAGAAGAGTGCTTGTAGCTGACTTAAGGAGCATTTTCTCTCTTGATGAAGGCAGAGCTTGTGAGCTCTGCTTTTCAAGCAAACAGAGGAGGTTGAGAAAAGTGTATGGCCAAATATACCAGAATCCACTGAAAGCACGTTTAGTCTCAAAGATTTTAGCAGCAGCAATAGTAATCAACTTGAAGGACACACCATTAACTAAATTAGGAGAGGCAGGAATCAAAGCCTTGGTATCTCATAAAGCTTAAACACAGAACACTCAAGTCAAAGGAGTTGACAAAGCCATCAGATTACAACAGGCATATGAAGACAAAAGGATAAATCTTTTGTTAAAAATTTAGCAGGGTAAAGCACATTCTCCTTTACCAAACAGGAGCCTGGGAAGAAGCAACAGACCCAGCTGCAAAGATTTACCACTGGACTGCATTACAGCAAAAAGCAGCGGATTTCTATTTTTTCCAATTTCTGTTTACTTGACAGAAGATGGCTGTGTAAAGCTACATGGACTCCTGCAATTGGAACTGTAACTGAGGTTAAACATTTGAGCTAAATTTCATTTACCCTTCAATACATACCAAAAGAAATGACAGCATGGCAACATGGGCCATAGCACTTGTAAGGAGTAGGCAGTTGAAGGTGGCACTGGGTTCTCCATACAAGTCAGGTTGCTCCATGTTAGTACTTCTACCACTGGAGAGAGAGCTGCTAGTCTAAGGTAGTTCAAGTCTACACAAGCTTCCATTCCAACTCCAGCCAGCCACACACCTCAAGCTCCATATGAAAGTCAGAATCAGTTTAGCATGTGCAAGCCATCCTTTCCTTACTAATACATTAAGATTGATTTGAGGATAATTTCTAAATTTTTTGAGACACTACTTTAAAACTACTGCAAGATCACTCCTCATTAGACCTAATGATCAAAACTTTATAGGCTATGCAGAAATTCCATTTCATAACAAAGATGAGGACTACCAAGAGACATTTTCCAATCATTTCAAAGAATTATCAAGTTAATGTTAACAGCCTGCCTAGTAAAGCCTTCAGGAAAGAAAAGAAAAAAACAAAAATTAAACAACCTAACAGAAGAAAAAGGTGGCAGTATCTTTAAAAAACCGTAACACGTGGCATCAATCTTCTGAACAGACAATTTACAGGAAACATTAGAAACTGCTTCTGTGCAAGGAATTCTTGAACCTAACTTCTGCAAGAGTAATTTCTTGGTCTTTTATTTTTAAAGCTTTCAACAACATATCCACAGTCATTCAGTTATAAACATACATATAGCTTGCTCACATGACTTGCCTGGCCTCTGAGACCCACTTTGATGATTCTCACCTTCAGCTTTTCTGAGCTGTTTCCCAAAATTGGGGGAATTGTTTGGGATTTCAAGATATTCACACTGCTACTCCAGCCAAGCCACCAAATGCCTTGAAATTCTTGGAAAATGCATTATTACTGGAGAGTGGGAACAAGCAAATTTATGCCTAACACAATACACAGCCTCCTTACAGATTTTTCAACTTTTTCAACTCTTACTAGTCCTTTTTTTTAATAAGAAAAATAAATCATAAATATTTGTTTCTTACCATTTATTTTGCTGCAAAACTAATGAAATACATGCATTGTGCTAGTCACCCAAGTGTGCACAGAAAATAAAAGTAATTAGGGAATGAAATATATGATCATGTCTTCTAATAACATTTCACTGTGTAATTCTATATCAATAATATAGAGAGAGTAATATTATTAGGAGCTTAATGCCTGCCAAGACCTCCTCCTTCAACCACATAACACTCATAATATCTGACTGTATCTTAAACAAGTAGCTAAACACATAGAATCAGTATTGCTCAGTGGCTTAAAGTAGGTACCAAAACATTTCAAGCCTGAGTTAAATCAAATGTTAAAAATGGAATAGGAACTGAAGTACAGAAACAGATTAAAGTAGCTTGGACAGATTGTTGGCAGCTACTCATGCCCTGAAGATAAACTTTTATCTGGCCGTATGTGCAAAACTTAACTCTAGTCATTTATCATTCTTTATACCAATAGATTTTCAAAGCATTTTAGTTCCCAGACAGGTAGGTTTTATAATGCTTGTTTTCTAAACATAATAGAAAATTCCAGAATGTGTGACAAATGCAACTCCTTCAGCCTTATTATTCTGCAGTACTTGGTTTTATAAAGAGATGAAAAGTGACATCAGTTGCACAACTGAATTCTAAACTGACATTTTTTCCTCTGGTTTGATTTTCAAATATCTTAAGTACCAGAACAGGCTGGGGCCTGGACTATTAAGCTGTTTCTAGAACACTTATTTAAATAGATATTACTTGCATCATCTATTATATTTTTACTTGCAGTGAGTTTGGGGATTTGTATTAAGACACAAATACCTGGATTTTCTAGACCTTTTAAACAAGTAAAACATACTTGCCAGCACAATGCTCTCCTTCTGTGGAGAAATGCTTAAGAATTCATTATTTTCAAAATAACCCTTTCATCAGTGGGCTTTTACTAGTTTACTCAGAGCTCCTTCCAACAGCAAATCAAGCTGTATGAATGATGACTTAGCCTGTACTCGCATTGCATAGTTCATTCCAGTAAAGTGGCTAAAATTTTAAAAAAGTCACATCTAAGGCAGTTACTTTGCTATAGAAAGTAATTGCTACAAGCCTCATTGATAATTATAATTTATCTTAAACTCTTAACTACAAATTTTAATACAAGTGAGATTGCGCTTTTTGTTACAATTCTGAAAAATATAAACATGTCTGCAACTAGAAATTTATGCCTGAGTAAATATACCATTTTTAAGGAGTTTCTAAGTGAAATTCAAGAAACTGATTTATGCAATGGGAGGGAGCTCGACAGGCTGGAGAAAAAGGCTGACAAGATCCTCAAAGTTCAACACGAAATGGTGCAAAATCCTGCACCTGGCAAGGAACAACCCCACACACCTGTATATGCTGGGGGGCATCCAGCTGGAAAGAAGCTTGGCAGGAAAGAACCTGGGGGTCTTAGTAGCCACCAGATTGAACATGAGCCAGCAATGTGCCTTTGCAGCAAAGGCAGCTACCAGTATCCTGGGCTGAGTTAGGCAATGTTAGGCTGAGGGAGGTAATCTTGACCCTCTGCTCAGCACTGCTGAGGCCACACCTGGAGTCCTGTGTCCAGTTCTGGGCTCCCCAACACAAGAGAGATACGGGCATACTGGAGAAAGTCCAATGAAGGGCCACAAAGATGATGAAGGGACTAGAGCATCTCACATATCAGGAGCATCTCATATCTCAGGAAAGCCTGAGAGAGCTGGAAGTGTTTAGCCTGGGAAAGAGAAGGCTTGGGGCGGGGGGGGAAGGAAATCACATCAGTGTGTATAAATACCTGAAAGGAGGATGCAAAGACGATAAAGCCGGGCTTTCAGTTTGTGCCCACTGCATCTGGTCCTGTCACTGGGTGCCACTGAAACACAGGAGGTTCCCTCTGAACATCAGGAAGCATATCAAAAGCCTTGAGAAGTCTAGGTAGACAATGTCCACTGCTCACCCTATGTCAACTGAGCAGGTCACTATCATAGAAGGCCACCAGATTTGTCAAGCACTATCTGCCCTTAGTGAAGCCATGCTGGCTTTTCCCAATCACGTGCTTCATTTGATTTGTGATGGCCTCCAGGAGGATTCACTCCATAACTTTCCCGGGGACTGAAGTAAGACTGATGGACCTATAATTACCTGGATCCTCCCTTGAGCCCTTCTTGTAGATAGGAGTAATGTTCACCTTCCTCCGGTCCTCTGGGACATCCCCCGACCTCCATGACTTCTCAAAGATTATTGAGTGCAGCCTCGCAATGACATCAAGCCAGCTCTCTCAAAACCCTTGGGTGGATGGCATCAGGGCCCATCGATTTGTAGGGGCCAAGCAAAGGAGGTACCAGTAAAAGCACTTCCACTTCACCCTTTCAAAGATCAGTTTCTACCAGAAAAGGCTGAAGAGAAAACCCAGCTCTACTTTTCATACCATCACAAAGCATTAGCCATGACAAGGGGGATGTCAAGAACAAAAAGGATTTAACCAAGATTAATAAATTCTTATCCTCCTAAAAAGGTACTAATAAAAAACAGTATCATAACAGTGTTGCAGTTAGTCTGTCATAGGCCTAAATAGTTAGCAGTGTACAAAATACAAATAATTCTTCGTAGTCCTAGCATCTAGAGAACACGTCAGAAGCTGAAAACATAGTTATCCCTTGGCTCTTCCAGCTGTAGAGGCTTTAGCAAATAGCCCATTTAGCCCTATTTCCATGTATAATACTATTCTGCCATGCCATCTTTCTCCCAGTAACTTTTAACTTGTGGCCAAAGATCTCAGGCATACTAATTTGTGAAAAATGAGAGGATGAGAGCACCACACAAACAAGAGAAAAGACAAGCTGTTAGCTCCAGCAGTCTAGGATCCAGAAAAAATGGATAGCAAAAATCAACATGCACTTAGCTCAGAACCAGCCACTGCACGTGCCAGCTTCTGCCCCATGAATAATACAAGTCCGAGGTTACTGGAGATGGGTAAATGAAAAGTTTGAAGGATGGGTAAATGAAAAGTTTGAAGGAAAAAAAAAATTAAGCTTCATTTGTTCTTTTTTACACTGCAGCCACCCTATCACATTTGCGTTCCTCTCAGAATTTCGCATTTGAAAGTTAACAGAGTACAAATGCTCCAGAGATACCAAGCCTTACAAAGACACGCACCAGATTTTCATGAAGTATCAGTTCCAGTTCACATCAGAACACCTTTGTATGTCAGCATGGGAATACCTGACCTAGATCAGACTCTGGTCACTGAACCAAGGCATCACCACCACTGAGGCGGCGCAACCAAGGTGGAGGACAAGGATTTTAGCTTAGAGAAGGAAAGAGTTTCTTTGAAATTTTTCTTTTGTCTTTTACAAACATAGTATCTTTGATAATATTCCCATAATGATGAAGTCATTAACATATGCTTCATTTGGCACTTTCTGTGAACAATTATAAACAACGATGTCTGGAATGCCCTGTCTAGCTTTTATCTATGATTAAGATGGCATATAGACAAATAAAACAGAGAGCATTCCAATCAACTTAAAGAACTTGAAAACTATGTTAAAGGCCACTTAGGATCTAGCTTAATTTCAGTAAGGGAGCTTTCTGTTGGTATAACACAGATCTTGCCTACCTTTGCATAACAGCTTTCCACTAAGGTAGTCAGTTGGTTTTGGCATGATGCCTGCTTATACACCAAATGTAAATAACCTTTAAACCATCTTTTGCAGCCGGCTCAGCATGAACATTTCCTTTAATCTGGTGGGAGGTTGATAAATGGGACAAATCTTCCAAATTGCTTGTCAACTCTGCCATATGTAATAAGCAAAAACAAGAGTCAGCCTTAACCTTCCCCTCTTCCCTTTCTAAATATATAGAAAACCAAGATGTTATTCCAGAAGGGGGTGGGGTTTGTTGGTTGTTTTTTGGTGTTTTTTTTTTTTGTTGTTGTTGGTTTGGTTTTTTGGTTGTGGGGTGGTTTTTTTTTTGTTTGGTTGGTTTTTTAAGTTTGGAAGCCAATTAATATCTTGTGGAAACCTCTGTTGTATGGAGAGCCTGACAGCAAAGAACTCACATCTGAGGAGTGATTTCGACCTGCTCCATCCCCTCAGGAAGTAATCCTAATTCTAAACTTAACCACCTAGCAGCCTCCATTCCTGAAAAGAGAGGAATGTTACAGACTGTCAAACATGAATACAAACCAAAGACACACCTACAATAACCTTCAGACTAACTTTTCTAAAAATCTGATTAAGAAAACATAGGAATCTTAGAAATATGTACAAAATTAGTATCAAGTCATTATATCAGATTATACGAAGAAATCATTCCAGCTAAAAGACAATTTATCTGATAAAGCAAAAAAAAAAAAGACATCTAATAAGAATTCAGTTTTATCAAAATCAGCTTGATTCCCTAAAATTCAGATTCTGCTATGTAGAGTTAAAAGTATCCTAAAAAACTCAACATTCCTAAAAGTGCATTTGGGGGTTGGGTGGGAAGTGGAAGGGGGGGAAAAAACAAGCACGCACCACTGTCCCATTTCTTCCATGGTACCACACTTGTGTGTAAAGAAGCTGGAATAGTATTAGGCTAAATTACCCATTTATAACTCACACTGCTTCTTTTGTGACTGAAGATATAGGATATTGCAGTGCTGCAGACTACATTAATATGTAGTGTAAGTACTGAAGTTGGAAAATAGTACTTTGCTCAAAAAGAAGCTTACAGGGTGGGCTGGATTTCAATATTAGTTCAAACTCTTCACTTTATCTTTATAGATTTATAGTAACCAGTTATAGTTAAACTGTTTTATTGCACAGAAGATAAATTACATATAGAACATAAAACCATGGAAAAACTAACGTGTTTTACAAAGTACTTAAAGTGTCAACTATAAATTAAACCATACATCAGTCAAAACTGCAACATCCAGGAAGAAACAATTACAGATGTAAGTGTTTGGTCTTTAGTCAGAAAACAATTACTGCCATATGCTTGAAGTTCAGGAGAGTCTTTTTGTGGGGTTTTTTTTTTTGTTTGTTTGTTTTCAAAGAAGTGCAACACCAATACAACTAGTTAACTTGTTGCATGCTTATAGAAAGTGCATTTTCAATACTAAAATAAAAAAAAAAATCACATTCCATGTGTAGCAGAAGTATATATAAAATAATCTATATCAGAATTCTGGGATGATTTCATTCAATTTGCTCTTTACTCATTTTACATTATAATGAACATTTACATAGTAGGTACACAACTCTTGCAAAGTGCTTGCAAGCATTTAACATCAATTATGGAAAGTCTATTGTTACAACGTAATAAATTTTAAATGGCTTTATTTCCTATCTAGAAATTAGCAGAGCTTGTTAGAGGAAAATACTAATGATGGCATTCTAAGAAAGCTGACTGAAGTAGACGATGAATTTTACTTTTAAAAATGTTTTTCTTCACACATTTTTGACAAAGATTTGCTCCTTTCCCCTTCTCCTATCTCTATCTTGACAAAGAAATAGTTTATATTAACTGTGATCCTTCAAGATTTATTATTCATACATATTCCAATCAAGACACAGAGGTATCCTGAGCCAATGCATTTCTGGCCTGTATTGTTCATTGACAAATATACGTGCCCCATCCTTCAACTGATAGTACTACAGGGAAGGGAGACTACACAGTGTCTTATAACCTCACAAACAGAATCCAGGAATTTAAGAATTAACAGGGAGGAAAACATGCTATAGTGCAGATATGCAAAATACATAATTTGAGAACTTGTTTTGTTGCAAGCTAGGCAACTGTCTCATCTTGTTCTTGTTCATTTATTCCAGCAGCGACAATGCATCAGATGTAAACTACTGCAAGGATCCTAATTAAGGACAGCAACCTAGCTCTCACCAGATAAACAGTTCTTGATGGTCCTCCGACAGCAATCACTGCACAGCGTTATATATTGGGTTCCCTACACATTTCTACCATGCACACATCACTGATAGAAACTACAACCGATACATACCCCTGCCGGAGTGGATCATGACTGCTTGCAAATGCCTAGATATGTAACACCTAATCCAACATAGCTAGTAAAGACTAGAAAAATTTTGGATCAACACACATTGACCTTCTACCACATTGCATGCAAGTGGCCTAGTTTAAAGTAATTCATCTACAGGTGCAGAAGTCCTCCTACTTTCTACTTTTCTAGGAGCTGTGATTTCCGCTGAAAGTTTTTGGGTCAGTAGGAAAAGATGACATTGCAAGCAGCCCAAAAAGAAACATTATCAAGCCTTTTATAATCATGCTGGATCCAAGAGATTTGAGTTGTCAGAAGCATTATGCATTTTAATAAAATGTGGTACTGTGGGAGGGAATAAAAAGCAAAGCCCACATATCCTGAACCATAGAGTGGTTAACCAAGATGGAAATTATATACAGACTGTTAGGAAACTTTGTCAGTCCAGACCAGTTATAGATGATCTAGTGCATCTATTCAGCATTTGAAAGTAATTAGCAAAACACTATATAGTAATTTATTCTTCTTTTAGCAAACATGTAGCTCTAGTAGTGTTCTGTAGGCTATCAGAAGTATTCTTCTCTTAAAAATGATCTCTGCAAATTTAGCCTTTTATCTGCAATGTATGATAGAACTCCAGTGCCACAGTGAAGTACCAAGTGCCACTAATACAGGGTTTACCAGTATCACAGCTATTAGCTTTGAGAAATTTAGTGCTGTCTGACAAATATCAGACAGTTCTTCAAATCTGAAGAGAAACAGTAATATAAAGTAGGGAAACTCATTTGAGTTACACGGGGGCATCCAATAGTAATCTCTAAACTTTAATCAAAACAGCTATAATTTATAAGGTTCCTATAAAGGAGATATTTGTTTCTCAAAGATTAAGAGTACTCCCCTATCACCCCATGAAGAGAAATAGAGCTAAACAAGAAGTACTTTTCTTTCTCTCACTCAAGAAAACTGTTGGGGTTTTTTTTTGACTGACCAAAAAGGCAGTGTAATTTCTAAGTAAAAAAAAAAATAAAAAAAATCAGTTATTTCAAGGTTTTAGACTATTAAAATAGATTTTTTAAAAAAATTATTTTAAGCTACATATTAGCAGGTTCAGATTTCAGTTCTTTTCAATTTAATAACTGAAATACAGTCAGTTCACATTTATATGTGTTGCAAGATAATGATTGTCATAAATCATTTAAAATACTATCAAGTCATACTAAACAAGTACAGTCTTTAAAATATAAAGTTGTCTTAATATTTGCTTTAGCTAAACATTTTGTTATAACAATTCATAAAAATAATCTATTTAGAGGAACATATCTATAAAGGTCTCATGTTCACAATAAGATTTCTTCTGTCTCACAGTCCAAGCATACTGTATTTCTCACATATGGACACTCTCCCATTATTCTGATGAAGGCAGATCTCCTACCATCAATCTATTTGACCACTTCAGATTGGTCACAATACACAATCTAAAATTTTACCACTGCAAACTTATCACACAACCAATCTGAATTATCAAAACATACCCGTTTTTTCCGATGTTCTGAGAAACACCATGTCAGATGGGATTCGTTGATTCTGAGAAGGGGGGAAAAAAAGGAATATTTTTGTAAGTAGAAAAAAGTGTATTCCAATCAAATGTCCAGTAAGATCTATCACCAAAAGGTCACACTTGGATTGAAACTCAATTAAAATAGGATTTCTCACAGTACTTTACATTCAGCATTTGCAATTCAGAAATCAATATTTTCGAAAAATTATACAATAAGCAAACAACAGCTAATCCCTTCAGATGCGCTTTATAAGTGAATCATAAATACCTGAGGAACTACAACAGATTTACATTTTCTTGACTGAGAACAGTCGTTTGAGAATGTAAATATCTAACTGAAATATGTTTAAAAATAATTTCAGTGACCTAAACTCTGACGCTCTGTTAGCATATATAATAGAAAAGCAGTGACATTTAAAACATCTGTCTTGGCATTCAAGTTATTCTTCTGTCTCCCAACACACACACACACACACACAATAGAGGAAACAGCAAGTCAGGGAACAGCATTTTCCTATTTCACAAACCTATAAACCTCCTCTTTACAAAACCAAAAATGAATAGAATTTCTTCCTCTTTCCTTCCTGTAAGGCACAGAGCCACATGCAGTCAGATGCATCTGTGTACCTGTTCCGCCATTTCCCTTTCAAGCACAGAACTACCTATCAAATCACATTTTCAATGTTTTGTTGACCACAGAAAGGCCAATCTAAGCTTTCACAGATTAAACAAAACAAATACCACCCTCCCCCACCCATGCTACCTGCTACACGACTACCCAGATCCTTAGCTCTCCCACCACTTGTTCACGAGGCATCTACCAGCAGCAGTTATACACTCTCAACATAGGGCTTAAGAATGAAAAAGTGGGGGAAGTAAAAATAACAAACATGTCAAAACCTGAAAGAGATACAGGACTGGAAAGGAAAAAAGCGACAGACTAAGCTGACAGGGACCAGTGTGAACAGTGGACAGAGCAATGAGAAAAGATACCGTACTGAACTGTAGTTTCTTCCATCACAACTTCTGTCCAGTATGCCACGTGTTGTACTGTTTGATACTGAAGCTAAAAACAAAGATTCAGTTGCATTTTGTTTTCAGACTATCTTTGACCAATTAAGAAATCTCAGTGGATTACTAGCAATGGCTTTACTAGTTTCATGCTAAAAAAAATTTCTTAATATTTATTTCAGATTACTTGTTAAGAGGATATAACGCACAAATATTTTTCATATAAGAAAGTACCTCCATTGGAGAATAAATTTCAGGTTTTCCTGTTACACGTGGTTGATACTGCCTTGAAAGCCACTGCATACCTAAGGCTCATCTTTTATTTTTTAAGAGCTCAACTGTCAGTTTGAGTGGAAAAGAAAATAAATATAGTTGACAAAGCCCACCACATGGCATACATGAACCTCATAGATTTCAACCTTAAAAACCTGACTGAATTTACTCAACATAAAAAGAAGCATCTTCAGTATATAAGCATTTCAACACCACACAATTATTCCCTATTTCACACTTCAATTATAGCCAAGCTGCAAAATTAATACAGCAATAATAATACAATTGTATTTTTCACAAAAAGTACCAGCTACAGAAAACTCATTAGTTATTTTATACAGAAGAAACATCAATGAAGATGGGGTGAAGCTAACCTGAAAACTTCAGTTCAAGACATTAAGCAATGGAACATCTCATGTACTGAACGCAGCATACAGAATCCCGCCTGTAAATTTTATAAGGGTAATCCTAGTCACACTGATTTGATTCACTGTATCAAAGTAGAAGATAAAAACTCTATGGGTCATTACAAAGATGTAACTATCAAAGAACAAAGCGTGTTCAAAATTATCTTTACATGAAATTCAAGTGCATGCAGCAGCTCTGAATGCGCTTATCCTAACAGCAATCTGGGCAATAGTCCAGACCACAGCATCAAAAACAATCAAAAACCTCCTAGACGAATCAACACAAACACAGATATTTTTGTTCATTTGAGTCAAGCCAGTCCTCCATCTCAACATTTAAGGACACAACATTGCTATGAACAGAAAGAAACCCAGCATTCTCAAACTGGTTTGAGTTGAAGAGAGACACATTGTTTCTCATTTTTAACCCTCCACCTTTTACTTTTTTGAAGGCAGCACTTCCCCTTCGTCACTGCATGTCAAAAGGAAAATCTTAGAAGTACATAAACTCATAGTCCCCTTTAATAAGACAGCTCAAAATACATCCGTCAAAATAATTAAGTACTGCTTTGTACGACACTTACTATGTGGGACCTTCAAAATATTATGCCTGACTAGCCATAAAAATCAGTTCAGAATGGAAAAAAAATCACATTGCCTCACTCATAATGGAGAATAAATGTGTATTTACACCAGAGAACACCACAGCCATACAGCAATATTCTTTCTGACCACAAGACATCTGGATACTGTAAGCAAAGTCTTTCATTACTCCAGAGAAACCTCACCAAGATCAGCACACAGCCACAACAGTGCCATTTGGAATAGTGTGATTGGAATAGACCTGTCAGAGTCAGCTGCCAGATTCTGTGTTATACGGGCTCGGCTTTCAAAATAAGATGATGTAAACTCTCTAAATGTCTGGGAGGCAGGTAGCTCTTGCCACTCCCCGTGATATAGCCTCAAAGACACAGAATCAGATGTGAGACTGGAAGCAACTGCAACTGTATTCTCCATTGATGGGAAGTTCAGTACAGAAGGGTCACAAAGGGCTACAGAAATGATACTACCTCAAGCAAACAAGATGCTTGGAAAACAAGCAAGTTTGGAAACACTAGAAAATAAATGCATGTTCTGGTTTACCTAAGAATCCCATGCTGTTAACAAAAAACCCTCCTCATACCTTAAAATTATGCATTTTCATGCATGGATACTTCCTGATTTGCAGCAATTCCCATTTATTTCTAAAAGCACAAAGAGTTAAAAATTCATGTGCTTGTCTGTATGTCAACAGTATTCACCTTGAAGAGGCTACTCACTTGCAACTGCAGCTAGTACAGCATTTTTTGGAATCTTGCCTTATAACAGAAAATAGTTAAACATGTACTGAAATGAGTGAGCCCAGATTCAACCAGGAATAGCTCATATTCAGATTTGGAAAAAAATGCAGAAAAAACATTAACCTTGATATATATTATTATACACCTATTAGAGGAAAGAAAAAAGAAGAAAGGGAAAATGCAACTTCAAAATTAAATAAATCTTCCCTTAAATGACAATACCAATTAAACAGATACCCAGTCTTCATATAGATTAGCCATACATTTTTGCAGCTTCCCTGCCAGCTCTGACATAAATCCATTACACAAGTTTCAGGTTGCTGGCTTCACGCCTAGAAACTTCCAGTTACTTGTAAACAAGTAAACAAGTTAACACACTTGACCAACACTCAAAAAATTTTGCAAAAATAAGTCAAATGATCTAATACTGAATTAAATAGAAGTTTAATAATCTGAATGAGGTATCAGGTTTGTACAAATCATTACCAACTTCCACAAAGAACACGTTTCACATTCAGTAAGTGAAACATTGGTCTGGTACTTGCTATTCAAGATTAAAGCCTTTATGCCTGACAAAATTGGGCAGAATCATAGAATATCTCTAATTGGACGGGGCCCATTAGGATCATTAAGTCCAACTCCCTGCTCCTTGCAGGACTACCAAAAACTAAACCAGTTGACTAAAAGCATTGTCCAGACGCTTCTTGAACTGGGACAGGCTCGGGGCCATGACCACTTCCCTGGGGAGCCTGTTCTAGTGGGCGACCACCCTCTCAGTGAAGAGCCTTTTCCTAATGACCAACCTGAACTTCCCTGACACCGTTTCATTCAATTTCTGTGTCCCCTCGCCAGTCACCAGAAAAAGGATATCAGCACCTCCCTCAAATTAGATCATGCAATCATTTTCACATTTTAATAGAAAAAATGCATCTTGATTTCCTGTCTTTTTAATATGTTCTCTCTGCTTGTTTTTCTTTCCTTTAAAATAATGTAAGCTTTTCTGCATTAACATACCTGAATGTATCCTTCCATGTAGGGAAGGCTAGAGATGGTCTTGTCTTTACTTTCTGACTCGGGGAAAAAAAAAACCAACCCCCACACCAAAACAAACCCACAAAAACAAAACAACAGTATTTAAGATTGACATGTTGCTTGTCATCAGGTTTTCCTTTTTTTGGAAGTGGGGAAAAAGGTACCACAAGAGTACCAGATACCAAAAAACATTGTCACTATTACTGCTGACACTGGAGAGCAAAGATGTACCTAGTCACTATGAAAGAGTGACTACACAAAAACAGATGGCAAGTGTGCTACAAAAATCTTTTAACACCTCATTATGGAGAAAATTAAGTTCTGTTGTACATTGTCACAGACAAACAGCAGCAATACGTCAATCATGTTAGCCCTCTTGTGTCAAATTTATCAAAGTGGAACAAGTTAAAATGACAACACATACAACTTCAAGCATTCAGAAACCCATGAAGAAACTATGTAATCTCAATTACCATAGAGATGAAGCTAGAAATGTTTACTGGTATATACTGAAATTTGCATATAAGTCATGAAAATGACTTGAATACATTGTTTTAAGTCTGGGCAGAATTAGAGCTCCAGGAAAGGAGGGCTTCCATTTTCTCAGTGTTTGTCTATGCTGCAGACTTACAGATTTATTCCTAGAGATCTAACTATGGCAAGACAGTGGTCAACACAAGGTAAGTACTTCCACAGCTTCTGAGTTCCCATAGCTAACTCCATGCCAAGCAGGAATACTAGCCAGACTGGAAAACAAGAAAACCCACAAACACAACTATACTTCCCTACAACACAGGCTACAATATTCATTTGAAGAATACCATTTCTAATAGCTTTCAAATTACTTTGTTTTTCTCATGTTATTATAATGAAATTGTTATTTACATAAGCTTCTCCAGCTGCCTAGTCAGTCTTCCAATTCCTGTACAATTGCCCATAGTTACAGACCCTCAGAATTTCACCTTTACTGTCCTTTCTTCTCCACTCGTATAATAAACTATGTACTTTTCTCATTGACTAAAATATTCCTGCTTGCTTCTGAGTTACAAACAGAAGAGGCACTTCCCAGTTTTCTTGCACCTGCATGCTGGGCAATACTGCATGCTAGCATTAGCTGCAATGCTTACAATTATTGGATTAATTTCACTTTACCCCTGAGATTAAGAAAAAACAATTGCTCCCTTTACAGCTTCAAGAAAAGCTCTCAAAGTGTTAAGATAGAGCATTACTGTGTCACATTTTAAAACACTATTACATGTAGTTATTATTAAACATTAAATACATGTGGTATTATTATTAACTCTGTGTTAAGTTTTATGCCCTCTTCACACCTCCAAAATGTATTCCAGTCTATAAGCTACAGTGTCTAAGTAACAATATCTGAACTCATCAACTCATCTCTTCAATTGCCTCATTTAGGAACACTATGCACACCTGTGCTCACATTGGAAACTAAAAATGTATGTTAACACAAGCCAAAGAGAACATCTAAGAAGTAGCATGTCTGTCTGAGGCAGAGGGCCATTTCTCAGCTAACATATACAAATGCCTTTTAGCTTTTAAAAACAGGCAAAAGTTTCTTCTATTTAGGCCTCTTCCTGCCCTAGTATTAGTGCATTAAAAATTTTTCAGTTGAAACAATAGATAAATTACTTGGAACTAAACTGTTTTAAGCACATTGCAGTCACTTAGAGCTGCTTTGAAAATAATCAGGCCTATTTAAAAAAAAACCACAACAATACTCAGAGGATATTCAAGGCTTAAATATAGAAAAGCCTTTCACTTAAGTTGTTAGTATTTGTGATGCAGTCACTAGTTAACATATGGATCTTCAGCTCAAATGAGTCATTAATTTCACTGCAGAAATGCTGTTGATGCATCTTCCAGTCAAATACAATGTTAACTTGTTCCTTTGCCATTAGAGTGAGCAATTGAACATTTCACTCCTCACTGGTTCTTTGGCTTAAGAGTCATACTCTGAAATTGAAAACTGCTTGCTCCAACAAAATACACTTCTCAATAGAACCAGAAAACATTTAATTTCATTAGTCTGAAGGCACACCCAGCTAGGCCAAAAGGAAAAAAAAAGCTCTGCTGGGGCAGGAGGGAGCTTGAAGCTGAAATACAACAGTCAAACAATTATATGCATCTTACTGAGATACCCAAGTAAAATCTTCATCAAAAAGAACTCTACTCGTTATTTCCCTAAACCCTTAAACATTACTTTTTTTCATTAGACCTCAGGTACTCACAACATAATCTGTAAACTGCTGCAAATAATGCTGAAATAGATGCTAATGACCTGCCTCATACAAGACAGATTGATCCCCAAAGTAATCCCAGTTTTCCGAATTCTAGCATAATTCAAAAGACTGATGGAGCTCAGTAAATTTCAGGGAAGGCAGACTGTAGCAGAGTCTTCCCTTACCCTCTATAATACTTAATTCCAGGTTTAGAGATTAAGAAGGCCCTAAAAAGTTTACTAATAAAAATCAAAGCAAGTATCTCATTTTCAGTCTCCTAGAAGATCTGGAAAAGGCGCACATGAGCAGCTGCAAGCTGATTCCACCTGCACTCTAAGATAGCAAGGTGCAAGGCAAAACAGATGTAAAGGCCAGATATATTAGTGCTAGTCTTGTCTACGCTAGTATATGCTGCTCAGACAGGCCTAAAGAGATATCAGGACAGATAGTAGACAAAAGAAAGAAAAAAAAAAAGCAAGAAATAGAACAAACTTCCTGAAAATAGATATATTTTACAATAAGAGCAGCAAACCAGATGAGACTTGGGTGTATTTTTCTTTCTTTGGACTATAGAAGAAACAGAAAGTAAGGAAACTGAAGTTTTTCAAAACAGAAGAGGGGTTTCTCATACACGGCCAAAGAAAGAAAATTATCCACTAAGAATTTATGAGTTCTACAAATTCTCCAAGTAAAAGGAGAGGTATTAACAAATAAGAAAGGAAAAATAAGAAAGCACAAAATGTACCAGGAAGGTAGGCTTACTGAAGGATTTTTTTTTTTTTATCAGAAGTAATTTACTCCACTAAATAGGAGTAAAACCACCAACAAGTTTAGAAAGGTTTAGTCACTTACTAGGTTCTACTAAGGATTATTCTGCCAAGCTGCAATTTGCCATACAACCCTTCAAAGCAAGCTTCAACTTGAGGTGCCTCCTTCCAGCACCTTCATGGATTAGTTCTCGAATACAAAGTGTTATGGGAATCACTTGCTGGCACCCAGAAATTGAGCCACCTTTCCAGAATGAACTTAAGTAAAAATAGTTTCCTCTGACAAGAAAATTAAGGTGACTTTCAAGGTCACAATAATTTCTTAGTACCCCAGAAAGCCAACTGAAATAAGCAACACTGTCTTTATTATAATACTAAATAGAGAAAAAAAAATTCACAGCTTTCACTCACCATTTGCAATCAAACCAAAAGTTTTTTCTTTTTAAAAATATATGTTTATATTATTTAATTATATATATTATCTACATATTATAATCATATAATATATTTTTATAGATAAAAATAAAATTTATCCTTGAAGGCTCCAGACATAGAAAAACACTGATTTAAGCATCAGAAAGAAGATATCAGTAATCAGACAGCTTAGAACGTTCACCACCGCACAAGCCAGAGAATTTAATTCAGTAACTGTATTCCCTCACTAAATTTAAGTTCCATATACCAATTAGTAAAATATAAATGCTTACACTTAAATAAGCTTATAATTAATCAAAAAATGGAATTCCTTGAAGATTCTCAAATAAGACTTGAGCTAAAATACTAGCTAGTTAGTACTTCACAGATAAGTACCTCGATACACTTTTCTTTAGAAGATAATTAGCACATTAATAAACTTAAGTCTCTAAAATATATTTAAAAAGTATCAACCTTTTCCACTATGATGAGGTCTCCAACTTGTATGTCTGAACTCTTAACTTGAACTTTACCTTAAAAGAAAGAAGAAATGTAATCAACTTAGGCAGACATTAATAGAGTCACAAGAATATAAATCCCAGAATGCAAGTTATACTTAAAGACATTATTGTTTGGTGAAAATATTACAACTTATACAAAATGGATCTCTGATGAACACATTAATAAATAGATTTCATCTGTTTGAATAAATAATTTGCTGGTTAAAAAAAGTCTAGTTTTGTAACCAGTTAGCTATTGTAGAAGTATTAGAGGGAAAAAATATGTATGGAAGATGCTCACGTCTGATCTATAGTATCAATAAGAGAGTTGTGAAATTGGAAAAAGGAGTCTTTCACATCTCCTACTAGACAGCACTTCTATTTCTGACAAGTCAAGAGTTGTTAGGCTTACAGTCACGCAGCATTCTCACACACGAGTTGTTAGTCACAGCCCAGTTACCAACCGGTAGCTTTGCTTGGCCACTAAAGTTACTGATGTAACTGGCACTGTCTGACACTTGTTGGCAACTATAGTAGAGAAGAGGCAAGTCTCCCTAAAATCAGATGAAATGCCTGAAGATTTCATTTTAGAAAATTAAAATATCAAAAGCTGAAATGGAGGTTTTTCATTCTCCAGAGCTTCCCATTCAGTAACTGCTGTGAACAACTCATTCAAAAATACACACAGCACATGTACCGATTTAATTCCCATATGTTTTGTAGGGTATTAATATTTGTAAGACTTAAGTTTTAACATTCATATCTGATGGACTGAAAAACTGAGACAGAGAGGTTAAGCTACTGCCCAAAATGAGTTACTGTTGAGCTCATCAGAATTGAGGAATTCTAGTCCCAGATCCTTGCTACAATTCCAGAAAAAGTTGCTTCCCTAAGTTAAAAGCAACCAAACCCAAAAAAAATGTAGAGAAACATGGCATGACATCCTGATATCCTCATCTATGATAAAACAGATGATAAATTCAGAACCTGTTAACTCAGGATATAAACACATACAGCCTGACGAGCTGAAACCCAACCCCATAGGAAATATCTTTTCCCATCAGAAACACTATAATGATGCCAGGCAGTAGGTATCTGATCAGCAGATATCAGGTGACAAGTATGTCAAAACATGGTAAGATGCTAGGGTTCTAAATAAAAAAAAAAGAAATTAGACTGAACAAATTAGAACAGAAGACCCACAAAAGCACAGGATGAGCAGCAATTAGTTTGGAGTTTAATCAAAAGTATTGAGTAGTAGAGATTTGTCAATCCACATTCTATTATCTCTCAAACTTATACTAAGTGTAAAACAAAAACTAAGCAAGGCTCCAAATTCATGAGACCTCCTCATCATAACTCTCAGTGAACAGAGATTGGGTAGTTAACCACAAAAGTCTCCTTATACTTACATATGCATTTAGTCAAAGGTAGTAAGATTTGTTATGAATAATTATTTTCAGTACTTGCTCTTTAAAATTGCATTTCATGAAAACATAACAGTTGTTTCATGTTTAATTCAATCAATAATAAATGTATTCATATAGCTAATTTTTAAATATATTTTCCACTACATTAGCATTTCTAAAAAGTGCAATGTCAGAGCAAAATCAGAACCTCTGTTTGGCTTGCCTGCAAGGTTATTTCTAAAAACCAGTTATTGACAAATATCTTTTACACCAGTTCAATTTTTCAGTTGCCAAAAACACCCCCACCCCACGCCCCCGTCCCCAAATATAAAACAAATTATATCCTCAGTCTGACTCCTAACTCTGCCATAACAGGGTGTAAGGGTGAAGGGAGTAGAAGACAAAGGTATAAAAAGCTGTAGCAAGAAACACTAGCAGTTCTCTACAGGAATTTCAAGATAACTATGGAAATTAATTTAGTGTCAAACTCTCAACAATTTCTTTTTTAATCTAAAGTAACTAAAACTCAACCACTAAAAGAACAGTCTGATACCAAATCAACATACTTAGTCTACTTAATTGCACAAGCCTGTGACTTCTCTATAAATTCTCAAGTTTTGACTAGACATGAATAGTATCAGAAAAACATGGTAATGCTTACTTTTCTTTGTTAACTTAACCAAAAGGATAGCATTTCCTATTTTGTTTTCAATTCTTCCACTATTTTCATCAGTTTGTCACTGCGATATCCAAATCAATCAACTGATTATAGTAGTAACAGCCACAGAAATCCTAGTACCAGCTGCATTGTCTCACATCTACGCCACCTACACTGTCCCGTATGACCAAAACCATTCAGAGATGCTAATCATATGCAACTACTAGCAATTTTATCAGCTTAAACAATTTAGTTTTCCACAGTCATGTTCTAACAGCATCTACAGTAAAGATCAAAAAACACTAAGCCTCAGAGGACAAGAGAAGGTAGAAACATTCATTTGCACATGACGTAGGGCAGACAAAAAGAGAACACTCCTGGTGCAAAGTGTACACCAACAGGAACCCAAGACTGCACCTTTTCTTGCACTTAGTCTAGCAAATCTGAGAATTTCACATTAGGAATTTAAAAGTTTCCTTATCAGACTGTTTTCTAGGTGGCTTCGTATAACACTAGAGAATACAGTCTTTATTACACACTAACTTGTCTTGTTAGAGCATTCCCGTATATGCCCACACATGATGAAGCCTGTGACATAAGAGACAATTAATTATACAATGAATCTGAATGGCAGGACATACTCCATTAAAAACTAAATGGTAAAATGTGGCAGTTTTTTGAAAAAAGTGGCTTAAAATTTTGAAAAGTCAACAAATAACACTTTCTTTTAGACTAGCAAAAATGAGAATCATTAGATACCATTTCAGAGAACATTAAAATAATGCAATACTACATCTTAGCGAAGATGCATTTAGAGGAAAAAAAAGGACACAATGTTATTCACTGCATAAATTATTTTTGCAAACTATTTTTTCTCTAAAAACATCTCTGTAGCAAAACACTCTTCACCATCTGTGTAATTACCAATAAAAAAGTCCAAAGCTGTCAGAATTGGCTGCGCATCCAGACTTTATAGTCCACCAAGGCGCAAGGCTTTCGCCTAAAGCAACATACAGAATTATGCAGAACTGGAACACTGAAATGTGTCTGTAGTAATTCATTATACTCCCAAGATAAAGCCCTTTGAAATGAATTGCAATGATTTGAAAAACTAATAAATATCTCATATGTGCTAACAAGTATTTCACATAAAAATTTAAGAAATGAAGTAAACAAAATGTGGGTATATACTATATCAGAAATGACTTTGTTTCTTTTTATTAAAAAGTGTCTCTACTACCTGAGTGCAAGCCACTCCTGAAAGAACAGTAACTTCTGGGAGTAGCATTTTCAAATTCTTTTTAATTTGTTATTACATCTTACCCATGGTACCTTGAGTACTGTCCAAAGTAGTGCTTCTCGAGTTGGCAACAGAGCTCGTCTCTAACCCATAAGTATAAAACTCTTGAATGAAAGGAGTCAAGTATAGGCCACATGGAAGTTTTACCTGGCATCTATCAGTCCGAGCTGTCAGCATAACTAGAGTACACATACTATAATGGGGAGCTGGGGTGGGGGGGTAGGCAGGCGGTGTGAACTGATCTTCAAGTGCAAATGCTGTCCTTAGGTCCTTTCAAACTCCATCTTACATATTGAACTGAGGTTAGTCTATGATCACCAATATAAAACTCTAGAGAGAAGTTTCCTAGCTCTTCTCTGTGTACCGTCTCCTCTTAGGCGAAATGGAAATCCTTCATTCTTTCTTACCCAATCTATATTTTTGCAGTATCCAGAAGAACACTTCCAGCCTCTTCTTGAAATTCTTTCTTACATTAAAATTTCAAGTTCTGTTTCTGCTGTTGCTTACTAATTCCCTAATCAGCTAGATTAAATTGATACAATTCTTTAAAAACGTATCTGTTCCAAATGGTCTAAATACCAGGAATGAAGTCACTGATACATTTGAAATATTGCAAACAAGCAAGACCTAGATTCAAGTACCTCTAGATTCAGAAATAATGGGGTTTTTTTTAATGCAGTGCCTTTTTAAAAAGCAGAAGGATGACCTGCTCTTGAAGAGCTGAAATTCTAATGTTATAAGAGGTTTTAACAGAGATTTTAAATACCTGCAAAAAATAGTATTACAATAATCAAGACATTCTGACAAACATCTTATTTTAAAGTTGCCGATAACATAGGTATAAACAATTGAAAACTGACTGCCTCTTGACAGAGACCATTTTGCAACTTAAAAAAAGATCAATTGAGATATAAACTCAGTAAGGTGGCATTTTAGGAACAGAGCAGCTCTGACTGCATAAAGAAGTAAAAAAAAAAATTCAAATCACTGTAGCACTCTCAGAAAGATTTCTCAAATCTCCAATTTTAAAGGAAACTGTCCTGGTTTTGGCTGGGAAAGAGTTAATTTTCTTCATAGTGGCTTGCATAGTGCTGTGTTCTGGGTTTAGTACGAGAATAATGTCGATAACACACTGATGGTTTAGTTGTTGCTAAGCAGTGCTAAGACTGGCCAAGGACTTCTAAACTCTACCAGGTGCACAAGAAGCTGAGAGGGAACACAGCTGGGACAGCTAACCCAAACTGACCAAAGGGCTATTCCAGACCATATGATGTCATGCTCAATATATAAACTGTGGGAAGAAGGAGGAAGGGGGTGACATTTGGAGCGATGGCGTTTGTCTTCCCAAGTCACCATTACGCATGATGGAGCCCTGCTTTCCTGGAGACGGCTGAACACCTGCCTGCCCATGGGAAGCAGTGAATGAATTCCTTGCTTTGCTTGCACACGCATGGCTTTTACTTTCCCTAGTAAACTGCCTTCATCTCAACCTACGAGTTTTCTCACTTTTACTCTTCTGATTCTCTCCCCCATCCCATTGTGGGGGGAGTGAGTGAGTGGCTGTGTGGTGCTTAGTTGCCAGCCAGGGTTAAACCACGACAGAAACATACCAGCTTTCACATTGTTCTCTTCTTACGTGTAGCAGTTACTGATATTTTCTCAATTTTACAGTTTTGGCATATATTTTCAACTTCACTACATTCTTAAACACCCTTTAGGGATATTCTTCTCCATCCTTTAAGGATACAGCAAAGACTTAAGCCTTTCATATTTGAAGTCTGGACAGAATTGTTTCATTAATCTCATCTCTCCTGACATTCATTTTTTCTTTTGTTTTGCAGGTGCAAAGCAAGAGAGTGTTCTGCAACACTTCTGAAAATTATGTCCCGAGATGAAGTGACAGATACATGGCTCTTCCACAACTCACAGTTGTGGCTATTATAGTTAGTTATTTTCTTCTTGATCTTTTTTCTTCAAAATTTTAGTAACACTACATGGGCAAACCTAACTAGGAACAGTTCAGGGCAGGACTGCCGACTTCAAGAATGGGAAAGGAAAGAGTGAAAATTGCTTTACAATTTTATTATCCAACTGGCTTTTGGCAGCTTACTGAAAGAGCTAATAGCCTGTTTATGAACTTAAGGTGATTATTCTGTAGAATAGCAGCATTTTTTCATAGGCACTTAACTGGTCATACCTAAGTGCACGAGATAAGAAGCTACACCAAAAGTATAATGGTCCTTTAAGAAAGAAAAACTTAAGTCCTCCCAAACCTGCATGCATAGGTCTTAAGTTTTTTCCCTTGCAGTTTCTGCTCTACAAAAGGATTCACAGGTGAGCTGCTCTGAAGCAGAAAAAGCAATTAAATTGACAGGACCTTCAATAGTAAGATACTTTCAATTCTACAGGCAGATAACTCTTCCTCCCTTCAACTTTAACTTGCATACTGACTGAAAACTGTCTGTTAAGGGTTTGCAGACTTTGATATGCAGAAAAGGAAAGTAGATTTTGCAACAAGCATCTCAAAAAGATTAAGACAGCAGAATGGATCATACACTGAGAAACTTAAGAGATACTTAAGAGGTTCAATACCATAATCTAGGAAAGTATACAAGGGAGAAGATTCACATGAAAGACATGAAGACAGGTACACTTAATTGACTTGCTCACAAAAAAGAATCAGTACATTTACTGATTTGCATGTTTTACCACTTGCCACAAAGAGTTGAAAAAGTAGAAACCATTCAAACTTCACGTGTAGCAGGTTCACCTTCCCGACAAGTGCAAAGTTACCCATAGCTAATTCACCAGGGAATGATTGAAGACTGAGCTTTGCCATGTTACATGATAAATAGAAAACTGTGTAACACTGGGTATCTCATGGATCAAATTAGTCTAGGGACATTGAGCTAGCCATTGCTGCCTAAGTACAATTAAGTAACACTTAAAATAGATGTCCCATTCTCCCTTTATTTCCTGCTCAGAACAGCTCATTGTTATTAAAAAGCCCTAAGACTTACTGATTAGAAAAAGCACTTATTCAAGGTCTTGAATTATTCAAAAGAAATTCTAAGTGTTCAAGAGTCACTAATGTGAATCCATCATCTTCAAAAAGCTGGTAGTTCTTACACTAGCAACATGCAGGTCATACGACAAAATTCACATGTTTTACCTGTTTAGGGGTTCCTGAGGCTAAGAATGACTCCACAGAAAGTCAACACTGCTAGATGGTCAAAGATTTCCTGATTTTAATCTATTGCAACACTGCATAAAAAGATTTTAACTTACAAATCAGCCTACCCACACTATCTTTATACAAGTTATTAATCACAATTCAAATCCCAGTAGCTTCTCTTGGTACAAATACATTTGTTTCCCTATAGTAAACAAACAATTTTACAGGACAACTAACTGAGTGATTAAATTCTCATTTTTATCGCCCATAATGGTACAATTAAATCCATGGTAGCACTGAACTTTGCTAGCTTTAAGTAATCCTACTGTCCAATTTGAGCAAAGGCAACCTGCTTAACCTCTCTATGTCAGTTTCTCCACCTTTGAGATGGAAAAAAATACTTATTTCAAAGAAAAGACTGTAAAACCTACACAAGTCAAAATCACTAGGGAAAAAAAGGATGATAGAGCAGTGTAAAGTGCAGTTCCACTCTGAAAAGTGACTCTTAAGAGTGGCATTGATTTTCAGGCTTTTAATTAAATCAGTATCAAGTTTGTTCATTCACAAGTAACAAAGCCTTCTTTCTCCAAACCATTAACTTGTAGGTTAGTATAGAAAGCCTAACTGAATTTTTCCACTTGAAGAGTGCTGCCAATATTAAAATTCAGGTAGATTATACTGAAAGTTATTTATAAAAACATTTTGCAGAAGTGTAGTACTTGAATTCATTAATCTGCACAGAACTATACGCCTAAGTCCTTCTCAAAACCTGTAAAAATCTTGGTCTATTTTTATCACAGCAGCATTTTTTGCATCAAAATGGTAACTTTCAGTTTTAGAATGCCTTATTATAAAAGAACTCTGTATTATGACAAAGGTGCAATTTATCATCTATTCATCATTTATATGTGTGTTTGTGGCAATTTTTAGTACGGGTTAATTTTGAGTGGGGACTGCAATAATGTTTCCATTCTTAAAATTGGCCACAACTCAAAACATTGTTAGCTCATGGATCACACTACTTTCTACATGGGATTCAGAGTTTATTGTAAGCAGAGATATCGAATCTTTACTTCTGTAGAATATCATGGTCTTCAAAAAGAACACAAAACAGAACAAAAACCAAGTATGAATTCATGATGGCACTGACACCTAAACCTGAAAGTTGAAATACACATACACATTTGTGGGTAAAAGCTGATATAATTATTTTAAAAGAGGGCATTTTTAAAACTTCTTTTGAAAAAATCACTACTCTCTACATGTAAGTTCCTGATGTAACTGCTGGGCTTTACCTATATACTATTGTATACTATTTTAAAATCTGTATTTCATATCTAGAAAACAGCTGTTTCAAGGTGACCAAATCCGATTTTAATTTGACAACTTCCTTATTTCTAGGAGAAGATACAAAATTAAAAGTTTCTCAAATACACATAACTGCACAAAATATTTCATGAACTGGGAAAGAGGAAACCAGGATTCCAAAACTTCTACTTAAATGCCTAGCAGTTTATCAGAAATTCCAATATTAACTCTAAACAAGCCAAAGAAGCAGCACAAAGGCACCAAACTTAGCTCTTAAAACAGCAAATGTCAGTCTTGACACTGGTAACTATGAACTATACACGTGCTTCCAGAACTAAGAATTTCAGATTACTAACACTTGCTGAATAGGGTAGGACTGTACTATTTCAAAGGTGAGCGTTCTGTGGCCTACCATAACAGATCTAAAAATACGAATAAACCACCCAGCAGGTTAAATTACAACTTTGAAAGAAAAAGCTGTTAAGAGTCCATTTCTTTACAGATTGTATTAAAAACTGTAAAGATCCAGAGGCCAGCAATGCAACCACTTGGGTTAAACAAATGATAGCTATCACATTTGCAAATTTCCAGTGGTATGTCTAAATGTTGATAAAGCTATTTCAGGCTGACAAGGAAGGGAAGAACAGTAGGGAAACATTCCCTAGAGTTGCTCCCTTCTGTATGCAAACTCAAGAAACCAATGCAAGTCTCCATATTGCAAGGAAGCAGTATAAATTCCTCTTAGCTGCTAGGTTATGTCATCACTAATGACACTGTTGCCTGTTTACTTACTTTCCAATTACTTTAAAATATGGGATAAGATTTTAGACAGAACATACTTGTGTTACATTACAAGCTTTCAATCCATTTGTTTTCTGGAGAGAGTATTATCCAGAGTTACTCCAAGAGTTCAGTTTCTAATTAAGCCTTCCAGATCTGGTGAGGTTACTCTTTCCACTGACTCTCAGAAGATATTAATCACGATACACTAAAAAGTGCAGTGAAATATATGTTGCGAATAAGCGAACAGAATTTACACTTGGCACAACATATGTCATATACTCTAACTGCTTGAGATACAACTTCACATTCCTTAACAACTTCCCACTTTCTACAACTTTTATGCCAAAGAAAATCCTTAACAGAGACTTCCCAGGATATTGTAGCAAAATAACTTTCAAGGGTAATAGCAAGGTCACGTTGTTTTGTAAGGTTATTCATTAGTTTGACTCGATAATAGGTTATTCATTATTTTTTGGCACCTTTCTTTGTGGCACTCTGTTCTGAATCTAAACAGTAAAATGTGCTAAGCAACATATAAGTGGAGAGGAGTGCAGTTTTTTCTCTTATGCCCATGTTTAAAACTTACAATATCCTACCAAATTTAATTGTCACTTCACAGCTGAAGTGCTTCATTTCCTTAAAAGTCTTCATGAAAAACTGTCAAAGGTTTTAAGTCTAAAAAAAAGTTGTAACTGATTTCTCCTTTTATTAATTTCTGGAAAGAAAACTGTTTCTGGAAAGAAAAAAGTTCCTACTGCATGACCACATAGATTTCAAATTATATGCAAAAAATGAAATAAATATTTTTGATACTGAAGCTGACTCACAGTACATCTTCCTTTTCTTAAGCACAAATATATCCACCAAGTTTGAAAGGCTCTAGTGAATTTTAATTAGATTGTATTTCTTAGTTACTGATCCCTTATTTCCTATGTACACTTGATACACAGCTGACAGTGTTGCTGAGTTACTGTTCAGGATCAATTTCAGAGGAGAACTGCACTTTGGATAGTACTAAAGAGCAGAATACTTAAAAATATATACAATTATAAACATGCACCTTTCCTTTACAAACAACAGAAGATTCACGCTGCTTCTTAAACAGATCAAGTTTAACAATCATATTTATCTGAGGAAAATCAAGCAATTTGTTTAGTTCAATATTCAGTTTCATTCTGATTAGTGCAGCTTGAGACTGTTCGTTATTCCTTTGAACTGAAAGTCTGAAAACGTATAGATAAGAAAAAGATGAAATATTTTAAGGATTTATACAAAGGGTTTTGCTAACCTCGTACTGTCAACTTGCTATATAACTGTGAGTTCATTTCCTTGTCTCTCTTGTAACGTCGGAATTCATCAACGGCTTCCCGTACCACTGTGACCGTCAAAACAAATCCCTGTTAAAGATATGATTATGTAATTCAGAATTCTTAAAGTTTTCCAGAATAGAAATACACAAGTATGAACACTATACAGAGTAAGAACACGTACTTAGAATATTTACTTTTTTTTCCCCTCATTTGGATGTTAGTGTTTTCTTCAATCTGTTAAAATATCACCTTGGTTTAGTCCAAAAAAAAGAGGAAAATCATACTTGTATGTTGTACAAATATAATTAGAATAACTACATCTCCAAGTATGTGTAATTTAGATATCATCTGAAATTTAAAAAACTAAAATGCTTTGGATGAGCAAAAGGCAGCCTTTGTAGTTCAATAAGCAGATTTTCCTATCTTCCACAAAGTTTAGGGCTTTAACAAAACCCAAAAACATAAGAAGTCTCCAATTCTAATTTTGAGTTCACTGCCTTTTTCCTAACAGGCAGAAATGAAAAGATAAACAGATGGCTAGTTTAATTAATTTTGCCATCTTAAATGTAGTTATTCACCAGTATGTCACAAATATTGACAAAGAAAAAGGGGGGTTGTTCTGAAAAACTAAATATCTGAATGCTTTGGCTACTGCTTCCACAGGGTAGTGCCACTGCAGCTTCTGCTGGAAGCACAGAGAGCACTACATGCAACTAAGATGGTCTTTGGCCACAAAATACGGTAAAAAGGTAAAAAAGAATATAGAAAATTTCAGGGATAAGCATACAAGAGTTTTCTCTCTCCCTTTCTAAATCTCCTCAGATATCGTCTTCTGGCTTCTTAAACTCAAGTGGTCAGTCTTTCCCAAACAGTGAAAAGGAAATAAAATTTTCAACAGTAAAGGGATCCTACCATTACTATAAGACAGCAAAAAAATTCAAATATTCCCAAATCCTCCAACAGATAAGGTTCTAGACTATCTATCTAGCTTCAGACACCCATCAATACTTTCCATCTATAGAAGAAAATGTATACCATTAGACTTCTTTTCTTGCAGGAGTCCAACAGTTTGCCACCCTTCCCCTAACCTCCCAGCAACAAGAAAGGAGTGAAGGTGTAGAGTTTTCCTAAAGGACTCTTGACTAAAATTCTTTTTAATAGCAAGGGCTGTTTTGCAGTTCCAACCCAAAATTCCAAGGCTTACTCTGTTGTGACCTTATAGTTAAACACTTCTTGTTTGTTCAGGTTTACATTAGAATTGCATAGAACAAGAAAGCGCCTTTGCAAAGCACATTCCTTTTCACTCCTAGGGCATAACTGAATGAGCAGCAGGGTTTTCCCAATTTCTGGCAGCAGCATTTTCACGAGGTTTGGCAGTATAGATATTTTAGAAGCATAAAAAAGGCACTACTGAAGCGCCTTCAAATATATTTGCAATTTGCACATATCTCAAACTAGACAGCAATCAAAGCATGGAATGCAAGGTGTTAGTTGCAAGAATTTCCCCTAGAGGTCACCGTATCTTGCCAGGCAGCTCAGTACAGCTGACTGTGACTAGGAGGAACAATTTACGACAGACATTTCCCCTTTTTCCTCATTTGCTCAAAGGAACTTGATACTCTTCCAAAGAGGAGCTAAAATAGTGAAGGCAATCTTACAAAAAAAACCTGCCATCTTTCTTTAACTCCTCTGATTATTACTGAAAGTTTACAAGCAGTTAGATGTTCTTCAAAGAAAACTTATCTGTTAAGCAACAGAGACAGCTCAATGGGTCTGACTTAAATGTTTTATATTTTCATCATACATACTGAGCCTTACTCAACATCCAATTAATCTCTTTTACCTGGAGGTTAATCATCAGTAGAAAAGCTATTCAAGTAGAAACAAGCGAGTTCAGCAAAGGGTACCACTAGCACTGAGATATTGTTGTATTTTCAAGCTGTATGTGAAAACTGGGAAACGTCATTCAAAAGTATCCTCGAACGAGACAAACATGTCTATATAGAACAGATTACTGGTGTTTGCAAAAGACAGTATTTTCTCCCTTCTTTGGGGAGGGATGAGATGGGCTGAGACACTAAGTGATTATTTTTTTTCTTTACTACCCCACTAATTGTCCTGGTTTCAGCTGGGATAGAGTTGATTTTCCTCCTAGTACCTGCTATAGTGCTGTGTTTTGGATGTAGTACTAGAAGAATGTTGATAACACCCCGATGTTTTAGTTGCTGCTGAGTAGTGCTTAGACCAGTCAAGGACTTTTTCAGCTTCCCATGCTCTGCCAGGTGCACAAGAAGCTGGGAGGGCGCACAGCCAGACCATATGACGTCATGCTCAGTATATAAACTGGGGGAAGAAAGAGGAAAGGGAGGACGTTTGGAGTGATGGCATTTGTCTTCCCAAGTCACCATTATGCGTGATGGAGCCCTGCTTTCCTGGAGATGGCTGAACACCATGGGAAGCAGTGAATGAATTCCTTGCTTTGCTTGCACACGCATGGCTTTTACTTTCCCTGGTAAACTGCCTTCATCTCAACCTACGAGTTTTCTCACTTTTACTCTTCTGATTCTCTCCCCCATCCCATTGTCGGGGGAGTGAGCAAACAGCTGTGTGGGGTGCTTAGTTGCTGGCCAGGGTTAAACTATGACACTAACCTATAAAGCTGCACACAGCACTTCACTGTGAAGAGACCAACTTCCAGACAAGGTTGACTTCTGTCTTTTCTTACTGGGTCAGTGACAAAGACCTTTGTAAATATCCATTTCAAATCCCACTGTTGAACAAGCTTTCTGTCTTGGAAGTGTTTTTCATTGAGGCAGAAGCCAAAAGTTGCCTGGAAATAGAGGTGTGAAGAACCTCCAAGACAGTCTCTCCATTTATCAATACTTAAAAGGACACATGTTGCAACAATTAAAACAATGAAATCAATCCAGAATATTTACCCTATTGACTTGTTAAGAACGACCTTTACTCAAGCCATCAGCATGTCACTGGTTTCTCTTGAATACCACTGAAAATAAATGCTACTGAAAAATACCCTTTTTTTTTTTTTAATAAATTTACAAAATAAAGCATTTGTTCTTCCTGCCTTGCTTTTAAACCTGGGGTGGAGGGGCTGGGAAGAAGATGGAAGAGAAGGTAATGATCTGGTTACAAACAAGAAAAGAATTCCAAATCATGGGAATATAGCTGGCAGACTACCAAAAGGGCCTCCTCTGAAGAGAATACAATTTTCAAACCTTAGGAAACCTGAGTCAGAAGCAACTGGTTTGAACAGTTTCCCAAGAAAACACTGCAGAGGGCTCAACACTAGAAAGACATATTGAGAGGAAGCCAGTGCAACTGACAGTGCAATCAATTAGGAAAAGCATGTTTAATGAATAACTTATTTTCAAGATGCATTTTCCTCCTGTTTTATCCATGGCTTAAAATACTTAATCTCAGTTTCTGCGAAAAAGGGACATGATCAAAACCAATACAGAAGAAATGCAAAAAAGTACGCTTTCAATTCTGACCTAGCCTGAAAACATAAAATAGTAAGCAAATAACAATAAACTGAAAGAAATTTAACACAGAAATTACCCATGTTACCAAATAAGGTTCTCTACTAGATGAAGGGTTTTTTGGGTTGGTTTTTTTTTTTCAAACCTCTCAAGTGACCAGCAGCCAGAAAGGAGCACTACTCACTCAGACTAGCTAGTTAACAAAAACAACCTCCAACCTGTAGGGAAGGAGTGTGGTAAGCAGGTGGAAGGGAGTGCTATCAAACAACAGCTTCTGAAGTATCTGCTTTAAAATACTGTAGTTACAAATAAGCATTTTACTTCTGTTACAAATTTTAATCACTGTAGATTACCAGATGCAAATTTATTAAATGTATGTATACATAGACTTTTGATCTCAAGTTAGAAAACCAAAACTTCTAGTTAATAGTATTTTTCTGATTACCAGAGGAGCCCAGTACGTGTACAGGTAGCCTATTTTCAATGCTGGTACAAACTGTGAGCAGGATACGACGAGAAAATAGAGATTCAAGAAAAACTTGAACTGTTCATATAAAACCTAAAATGAAAAACACAAAATAGATAAATGCCTTAAAATTTATACCCACAATGCACATAAAATTCACTTCTTCATGATAGTAAATATAAAACCATTATGTGGCATACTATTTTATATGGCACCATTACAGTACTATATAGCACAATATGCTATATATCATCACAAACTACTACATGCACTGTAAGTTTTTTTAATATTATACTGTTATTTTTGTTGAGAAAAATCCTTTGATATTAATACCTCTTTTCACTCTGAAAGAGTAATTTGCTTAAGTTTTTGACATTTTGAAAACTGGACTTATGTGAACTCAATCTTTACAAACATTAAATATATATCAAGATCACTGTACTAAGATTTACTCTGAAATTTTAACAGTAAACAGAATTCAGATATTTGTAGAAGCATCTTGCAATAATTTTATGTCTACAATAGTTACCTTTATGAGTTAAAATAGTTTTTGAAAAATTTTTTATAGTAACAATAAAAAAGCAAAATAAGTTTGTGAGTATATGAACTTTCATTGCTTACATTAAGTTTTCATTTTTTTAACTGCTAAAACTTTTCTTCCTAAAAAACAGCATTAAATCTTTTTTTTCTTTAAGTACCAATACTTAAATTCTGTTTTATCTGTCCCACAATGTCTTTCTGTCTGAAAAATTTTCATATCCTGACCTTAAATAATAATAGTAAAAAAATCATTGGTATCAAATGAAGAGAAACCATTTACAAAAATATTACCCTAGTCTTTGTCACTTAAACTTCTACAGAGTAACAAAACTGAGTAGGCAATACAATGCTGCTCTGCATCACTGTGAGAACACCCCAGAACTTCAGCCCTGGCTGCAGCACATACAGAAAACAGCAGACATGAACTCCTCATTACTTTTGTTCACCCTCAGCACACTCTCTCCCCAACACAGCCACTGAAGTTTCTCCTTTTGCAAGGATGGAAGCTCCACAACTCATTTGCCCTCTTTCTGAAGTCCTTTGGTTCTCAAAGGCAAAAAGGCTACCATCAAATCAGATGCACTGCTTTAAAATTACCATTTCTCACAGTTCTTAAAAATAGTGAAACCACTCAGTGTTCAAGAATAAATGTTTTTACAAGACCAACCACAGTCTAAGTTTTCAGAAAGTTTAAACTACAAAAAAATTGTAACAGAACAACATGGGCTTTTGAAGTAATTTATAAGAAAAGCTCAGCATTAAATTTCTCAAGATTATTTTGCAATAAATATTGGTACATAAGATACATTTATTAATAAATCAGATGTTTGGTCTAAAGTCCAAGATACTTGTACAAGTATTAAGTGAAGACACAGTAATGTTATGACAGAATACATTGTCCCCCATTCCAAAGGAATGACAGATGCAGAGATTCCTTTGGTAATTAAAAGCACCGCTTCAGCAAGCACATGTTCTCAACATTGCTTTAGTTATAATTACAATGCTAAGAACATTATTCATTTTACAGAATTTTGATTCTTCAAAGACTTCACATATTTCTTTAGTAGGCCAGGATAACATGGCACCTCCCAACAGGATGATCACAAGTGGCTACTGAACTTGGAACACAGACTTGAGAAAAATGGACAATCAATTCTTTCAAAACTAAAAGATTCAAAATGTACCAATAAGCCACACTTAAAGAGCGTCTCCATCTTTTAATCTTACAATTCAGTTAATATTACAGTGAATTCTGCATGAAAATCAAAGTTATTGGACAGATATTTATTGCTCTTATCAGTCCAACATTATTACTCAATTATGTGAAAACCTATGCCCTAGGAAGAAGTATTCAGGGAAGTTCATTTCAAAGGGTCTTTCTGGCAAGCACAACAAAGTAGCAGTACCTCAAAATTGCCAGTTTCTTGCAAGAGTGCTACATTACTGTTCAGTTAAAGGCTACCTAAATAGTGTCAAATCAAGATTTTTTCAAAAGCATGGACTTCTATTTCACTATTTACCAACAAAACTGCAAAGCCAAAAAAAGTAAAATGTGAAGTTGCAGAGAAAGTCGGAGCATTCTTCCAAAATGAAACTAATTCAGCTTGAACCTGTACCTTATGTTGATATTGATGAAGTTTATGTACTCATTTCTAGCAGTATGTTTAACTGTTTACAAAGACTTGATATACCGGGTCAAAGAAAAGTCCACAGGGTACTTTGGGAGTACTGCAAGAGCACTCATCTTGCAAGAGAAGGTGGGAGTTAAAGCACCTTCCTACAAGTCTTTTGAATCCTGGCAGACCACGGAGAGTTCCATCAATACAAAGCTAAACACTTCAGTCTAGTTAAGCAAATTGAAAAGTCTCCAGTTACATAAAACTGATAAAAAAAATAGACTACTGCTTTGAAGTTCAGGAGAGGTATCTTAAAAACCCACCCATCAGAGAAGATATTCTTTATGGATATTTACACAAAATTCCTAAGCAGCTGTACCAAGACGTATATGAAACAGTAAACTGAAGTTGAACAAATTGGTGTAAAGGTAGCAGCAGTAAGTATTTTATGAAAACATTAGGAAATTAGATGATATTTTGGAAATGTTACAGATCTTTTAGCCAGTAAGTAAAATTCGGTTAATCTAAACATTTTAAGCTTGCATTTTGATGTGAAAATATTGAGTATTACCCGTGGCCAGCTGCAGTGTTAAAAAAGATACAACCCTAAACAAAAGACAAAACTTCACATGCTGAAAATTTCAACCAGGGTAAATCACTGGAGTCGGTATTTATGACTTCGTTACACTTATGGGTTTGGAACCAATACAACAATGTTCCCTACAAATTACTTCTAGTGGAACAGCATAAAAAACCCCAGAGCGCTACACAGTATTTCTAATGAAAAGTGCTAACATCTAAAATTTAGAAACATTTTCACCAACGTGTAGCATCTCACTTCATTCTGAAGTTACTACTGAGTTTCCAAATACTACCACCAAAATAAAAATCTGATTCTGCCTATACTATAAGAAACAAGATTTTCAAAAGATCAAACAAACATTCTCTCTCTCAACAGGTAATTGCAAGCTATGGTTGATCCCTATAGGAAACATGAATCTAGTTTAGGATTTGTAATCTACCCTGCAGATTTCTAGTCACAATAATCAATGACTTACTATATGCTTAATGAATTTTGTGACCTTTAGGAAAGCATATGCGGCTTAACCAATTTCAGGGTATTTAATAATTTAAACTTTGGAAGAAAACATTTACTTCGTTCAATAGAGATGAGAATATTTTATCCGCCTGTGATAAGTGACATTTTATTTCTTTGACAGGAGATCAGTCTTAATTACAATGCCATTAATTTTTTTTGTTTTAATAAAGAAATGTATTAGAAAGCCCCCATTGGACCAAAAGGCCAGAAGAACAAAATAATACTCTTATAAATCTGCATGATCACTTAAATAAAAAATTTAAGACAAAGCATGTCTGTATTCAAACGTAGAAGACATTCAGTTTTTGCAAGAGGACACAGGACTCTTGGACAGTATCAGTAAAATTATGAGTAAAAGCTTATTAATAAAATTTATAATATCACAGCAGCATGCATTTTTAGGTTAACTACTGAAGCTTCAAAAGCTGTCTTCTCTATTGCTGTATTTCATTGTAACAACGATTTTTTTTTTGTTTTGTCTTCATATACACTGTGAAGACTATAGGCAAAAAAAATTGAAATTAATATGCAATATGGATACAAAAAAAAAACTTCAGCTCCTCAACAGAAGTCTTGTCTGAAGAACTGCATTCAAAACCAAAAAGATATCAGTATTTTTAAAACCGCAATAAGAAATTTAACTTTGAAAAATACAAGTTTACAAAACTAGGCCTTACTTGGTGTCATATAAATTGAAGAGATAGGTTATTTTTGCCTTTTAAGGAGCTGCCTGTTTCAAAATATATTATTTATTACGCTTTCAATGGCAGGGAGTATGAGAAAATATCTGTGGGAGTACATTGTGATTTTCAACTATTTATTTCTCAATTGAAGTCAGTGCTTTGTAGTATTTTCACAATTGACTGTGTAGAAGTGCTTCTGTTTTTAAAAGAGGATTACAAATTTCTAATGATGACTAGAAAACTGCAAGGAGAACAATCTCAAATTTCTAAAGCTTCACTAAATTCCAACCACACAACCACTGCACTTCTTTAGTAAATATGCCTTTGAAAAAAATTAGGAAAAAAGCGCCCTTGCTCTCAACTGTCAATTTTAATTGAAGACACTGAGATAAATGTAAAAAGAAAAATCTGGGCAAATAAAATTATGTTTTGCAGAATTGTCAAAAACCACTACAGAACATATAGTCAGCCCAACACCAAAAAATGGTTAGTAGCCTTACCCCAGGTATGAAGGTAAAGACGTTGTATTTTTGATTTTTTATGGCATTTTTGGGGTATTTTTCTTCACACTTTTCAGGACACCCAAGCCACACTGTGCGAGCCTTCAGCTCTTTCTTTCTTCGGCAAATGTTTATGAGCCAATCAGAACAACTGAAAAGAAAAACAATTGTTTACTTTAAAGCTAAGAATTTTCTACCTGTGATTACTACTTCCAAACCTGGAACCCTAAAGGCAAATACCTAAGAAAAGCAGGCTTAAAAATTTTTGCCACATATAAATAAGCAAGCATGATGTCGACTTGTAGTATTTAGGGCAATTACACAGTACTTAAACTCATTCAGACATATACATATATAAACACTTAGAATCATAGAATGTTTTGGGTTGGAAGGGACCCCTAGAGGTCATCTAGTCCAACCCCCCTGCAGTGAGCAGGGACACCGCTAACTAGATCAGGTTGCTCAGAGCCCCATCCAACCTGGTGTTGAATGTTCCCAGGGATGGGGCCTCCACTACTTCTCTGGGCAACCTGTTCCAGTGTTTTACCACCCCATTGTAAAGAATTTCTTCCTTATATCCAGTCTAAACCTAACCTGTTTTAGTTTAAATCCACTACCCCTTGTCCTGACACAGCTGGCCCTACTAAAAAGACTGTCCCCATCTTTCTTATAGGCCCCCTTTAGGTACTGAAAGGCCGTAATCAGGTCTCCCCACAGCCTTCTTTTCTCCAGGCTGAACAACCCCAACTCTCTCAGCCTGTCCTCATAAGAGAGGTGCTCCAGCCCTCGGATCATTTTAGTAGCCCTCCTCTGGACCCGCTCCAACAGTTCCATGTCCTTCTTGTGCTAAGGGCTCCAGAGCTGGACGCAGTACTCTACGTGAGATCTCACCAAAGCAGAGTAGAGGGGTAGAATCACCTCCCTCAACCTGCTGGCCATGCTTCTTGCACATTCTTTAGAAGAAATCCTAATAGAATAATGCTATTTCACTACAGCTTGCCCTGACACAGGTTCAAAACATTCTAATTAATACAAGTCTGCATTAGCAGTGACTAAATTCTCCCACTTTTAAGTAATTGAGTCATCACACTTTACAATCCTTTGCCTAAACTCTTTATCTTGTATTACTGATACTCAAATTATGCTAATGATTCAAGAGGAAATAAGGGTCCTGTTAGATAGCTAGAAAAATTTCAACAGCTTTGTATACAGTTACCACATGATTTGTAAATCTTAGTTTCCTCCATAAGACTGCCTATAGCAGATGTAACAGGGAAGCATACCTAATGTCACACTGTCAAATCTTTTCAACTAACAAAACCCAATTATGGAAATGCAGATCACACAACGATCGGCGAGGGTGAACTTCAGTTCACAGGAGAAAGGAAGAGCATCCTTGCCTAACCTGCTTACAAATCTACTGAAGAGGGTTTAAACAATGAGCAACAAGATAGACAGGAAGAGCTCACAGCCACCTTTAAAAACAGCTGCAATTTGGATAAGGATGTGGGAATGATGGGATGAGATCACAAGGTAAGGAGGAACAAAAGGCTGGCAAATGGAATGATGCCACTGAGGCTCAGCAGACTATTTACTAACAACAGTAAAACAAGAAACAAACATGCATGTGACTCAACTCAACTCACAAACTATAATCAGCCTAACACTTGCTAGGACTATCCACAGGGGCAGGTTATTAACACAGATGAGTACAGGTGGTTTGGAAAGAACCAGTACTGTGGAAAGAAAAGGAGGTTTGCTATACACTCCATATACTTGTTTTACAATCCCATACGTTAAAGGAGAATCTCTCTGCCTTTTTTAATACTGGGGGGAGGTGCCTTAATCATGTTGGGAGTCTGGTTTAGGCAAGTGAATCAGGAAAGCTGAGCAGCCAGGCCTTCTGCGAGCGCCTACTGCGGCCGAAGCACAGACCTCACTGGTCAGTAGTTTTCAGCTACATCAGCAGGTGAAGATGAAAGTGACACACATTTCCCAGTGAGGTTTTTGAATGTACTGACAGTATTTTTGATGCAGAAGAGAAAAGGAACCATTAGGAAGCTCTTCTAAATTGTATTCAAACCAACAGAAAGGATTTTGCTGGGGGAAACAGGATCGATCCAGTCACCTTAGCATTGTTTCCTGGATGAATTCTGTATAGTCAATCTGTTTGTATGTATTTGTACACACCTGAAAGAAAACAGAAAGTCATAACCAGCACTGACATGTCAAGAGCAACTTCTAAAGTGGCAGTAATTTTCCTTTGAGAAGAATCAGATGCACTGCTGCTTGAGGATACATGTCCTCTCTTGTGGGGCTTTGAGCACTCTGATCTTGTGAAGGATGTCCCTGCTCATGGCTGGGGAGGTTGGAGTAGATGATCTGTAAAGGTTCCTTCCAACCCAAATCATTCTAAGATTCTATGTCTCTAATAAAGCTTAGCTCTCAAGATATTTCTCATAAAGGACTGGTGGGAGAGGCGGTGGTCGGAGATAGTCTTGGCCTTAGTGATCATGAAACAGTAGTTTTTGATTTTTGGTGAGGTAAGGAAGGGGGTCAGCAACACCACCACCATGGATTTCTGGAGGGCAGACTTTGGCCTGTTCAGAACACTGGTTGGGAGAGTCCCTTGGGAGACAGTCCTGAAGGGCAAAGGGGTCCAAGAAGGCTGGGTATTCTTCAAGGAAGAAGTCTTAAAGGCACAGGAGCAGGCTGTCCCCATGTGCCATAAGACAAATCAGTGGGGAAGACAACTGGCCTGTCTGGACAGAGGTCTTCTACTGAGACTCAGGAAAAAAAGGAGAGCTTACCAGCTCTGGAAGAAGGGGCAGGCAACCCAAGAAGAGTACAGGGATCTTGTCAGGTCATGCAGAGAGGAAATTAGAAAGGCCAGCTGGAACTTAACCTGGCCACTGTTGTAAGGGATAATAAGAAGAGTTATTTATAAATAAGTTAACAGCAAAAAGAGAGCCAGGGAGAACCTCCATCCTCTAGTGGATGCAAGGGGGAACATTGCCACTAAAGACAAGGAAAAGGCTGGGACACTTAACGCCTTCTTTGCTTCAGTCTTTAATGGCCCGACGAGTTATCCCCAGGGTACCTAGCCTCCCGAGCTGGAAGATGGGGACAGAGAGTGGAATAAACCCCCCATAATCCAGGAGGAAGCAGTCTTTGACCTGCTATGCCACCTGGACATCCACAAGTCTATGGGGCCAGATGGGATCCACCCAAGAGTGCTGAAGGAGCTGGCAGAGGAGCTTGCCAAGCCACTCTCTATCATTTATCAGCAGTCCTGGAGAACAGGGGAGGTCCCAGATGACTGGAGGTTGGCAAATGTGACGCCTATCTTCAAGAAGGGCCGGAAGGAGGATCCGGGGAACTACAGACCAGTCAGCCTGACCTCAGTACTGGGAAAGATTATGTAGCGGTTTATCTTGAGTGTGCTCACCAGGCACATGGAGGACAATCAGGGGATCAGGCCCAGTCAGCATGGGTTCATGAAAGGCAGGTCTTGCCTAGCCAACCTGATTTCCTTCTATGACCAGGTGACCCACCTGGTAGACAAGGGAAAGGCTGTGCATATTGTATACCTGGACATCAGCAAAGCCTTCGACACAGTCTCCAACAGCATTCTCCTGGAGAAGCTGGTGGTTCACAGCCTAGATGGGTGTACTCTTCGCTGGGTTTAAAACTGGCTGGGTGGCAGAGCCCAGAGAGTCGTGGTGAGTGGAGCTAAATCCAGTTGGCGGCCGGTCACAAGCGGTGTCCCCCAGGGCTCAGTTCTAGGGCCGGTCTTGTTTAGTATCTTTATCAATGACCTGGATGAGGGGAATGAGTGTGCCCTCAGTAAATTTGCAGATGACACCAAACTGGGTGGGAGTGTTGATCTGCTCAAGGGGAGGAAGGCTCTGCAGAGGGACCTGGACAGGTTAGATCGATGGGCCGAGGCCAACTGTATGAGGTTCAACAAGGCCAAGTGCCGGGTCCTGCACTTTGGACACAACAACCCCACGCAGCACTACAGGCTTGGGGAAGAGTGGGTGGAAAGCTGCCTGGTGGAAAAAGACCTGGGGGTACTGGTTGACAGCCAGCTGAATATGAGTCAGCAGTGTGCCCAGGTGGCCAAGAGGGCCAATGGCATCCTGGCTTGTATCGGGAATAGTGTGGCCAGCAGGAGTAGGGAAGTGATCGTGCCCCTGTACTCGGTGCTGGTGAGGTTGCACCTTGAATACTATGTTCAGTTTTGGGCCCCTCACTACAAGAAAGATGTTGCGTTGCTGGAACATGTCCAGAGGAGAGCCACAAAGCTGGTGAGGGGTCTGGAGCACAAGTCTTACAAGGAGCAGCTGAGGGAACTGGGGTTGTTTAGTCTGGAGGAGAGGAGGCTGAGGGAAGACCTTATTGCCCTCTACAACTACCTGAAAGGAGGCTGTAATGAGGTGGGGGTCAGCCTCTTCTCCCTGGTAATGGATGATAGGACGAGGGGGAATGGTTTGAAGTTGCGCCAGGGCAGGTTTAGGTTAGACATTAGGAGAAACTTCTTCACCGAAAGGGTTGTCGGGCTCTGGAATGGGCTGCCCAGGGAGGTGGTCAAGTCCCCATCCCTGGAGGTATTTAAAAGAAGGATAGATGAGGTGCTTAGGGACGTGGTTTAGTGGTGGGATGGCAGGGTTAGGTTAATGGTTGGACTTTATGATCTTAAAGGTCTTTTCCAACCTAGACAATTCTATGATTCTATATTCTTGGAACTGATACATTTGGAAAAATCATAATTGCAGAGTAGCTTGTTATAAAACCAACATAATTTCAGTGAAGTTCCGCAAAGCTTTATCTAGAACTTGTGAGGTAATTGACTATTTAATATTTCATTTTTCAGACAACAAAAAGCTGGAAGAGACAAGAGTATGTGCAAAGAGGAGATTAGATTTCAAAGCTGTCTTGGCAGATTGGAAAAACTACCTAGAAGAGGTAGAACACAGTTAAACAGGCAAAAGCACAACATAGTACACTTACACAGAAAGAGTCAACTACACAAATACAGAACTGGTGGAGAGTTAGTAGATGGCAACTCAGAAAAGAAGTACGCAGTTACTGCGTAAGAATGATAAACACGTGCAAAAAAAGGCATATACCCGGTCAGCATGGACAGGTATACTGCTAGCAAGCCATGAGCATATTCCTTTTTCTCAATCCAGTGCTAGCAAGATCTCAGTTGGCTTGCAATACCATTTTGAATACCAAATCTCAACAGGCCTACTGGGAAAACAAAGACCACACATAAGAGCAACAAAACAATTACAGGTCTAGAACGCAGTGCAGGCTGATCTACTGGATGCACTGAAAGAAACAGTTCAGAGAAGGCTGAGTGTGGACCTAATGTGGTGTTCAAGTACATAAGAAACAGCTGTGAAGAGGAAAGGGACAATTACTCTCTAGGTCCACCATCATTAAGTAATGACAGACTTCAACTGTGGCAAACAAGAGGCAGGGGGACAGACACTGAGTAAATGCTTCTAACAACTAGGGTGGAAACAAACACTTAATGACACTGGAATTGCTACCACTGCAGGTCTCAGATCAGAGATAAGTGATAGGTGTAATTCATCCTGTGCAGGCAGGGAATCGACTGGATGACCTCTTAAGGTCCCTTCCTATTCTGTTTTTCCACAATTACAGAATCATGGTACACACAAATATGCAGAGAAGAAAGGCTGAAAGCTAACTTACATCACCACAGTCCAACTTAAAATGTTTTTGTCTGTAGCCTACATTATCCCAGGCGTATTACAAACTAATTTTGCCAAAGAACAAATGGAATTCAAAGTTGCAGGCTCTTTTTAAAGAAAACTAGAAGTTATGCAATAGTAAAATCATTCAAAGCAACGTTGACTTTGTTATGGAAATGCCACTACACCAACACTCACAAGCTGACATTTAAAACACTTCCATTTTAAATGCTGGATTCTTAAGATATCCCCCCAAAGCTTTCACTATGGGATGGACATTAATTTGGTTTGATCCTGTGTAAACATGCTTTTTATTTTTGTTACAAGTATATGCGCATTCAGCAACATTTTCCCATCTCTTTTAAAATAGTGACGAAGAATTATTCTATCATAAAAATTGTAATGGTGTTAGTTTAACATTCAAAATTCAGCCCTGTTATTTAGTAACATACAAGAATTGCCTTGATCATTACTTAAATTTCTCTTTAAAGCGAAGTGAACAGCAGTCTTCAAGTCATGGTTCCACAATCAGTTTAATGGCTGTGAACCTATCCTGCTGCTGCTGAGATGGCTAGTACCACCCTCCGACCACAGCAAAGGTGCGGATTCGTGCTCCATCCCTTGTGCTGACATAACTACTCATGCATCTGCATGGGTAAACTGCATGCTCAAATTGATCCAGCTGTAAACTAAGGCAGAATAAAAAGGGGGACTATTTTCAGTTAGCTCTACCCTGATCTTAAAAAAAAAATATATAAAACTGTAAAAATAGTTGAAACAACACAGGCTACATGCCTGCAGGAGAAGGTGGAACGATCCCACTCAGTGCCAACTTAGATTTACGCTTGATAAAACCGCTCATGGAATGAAAGCTTTAAATGTATTAGTTTCCAGGGCACGGGGATGGAGGGGACAATAGAAATGGAAGAGACAGCTCAGCTGTATAGTAAAAAATATCGAGACAGATCTGTATCAAAAAAGTTCCAAGGAAAGTAATTTTTTCTGGGGAAAGTGAACAAGCATGACAGCTTCTGTCTGCAAGCCCATAGACAAAAATTTCGTGACAGCCTTTGAAATCCTGCATTACTTAAATCAGTGTCTGAATTTAAACTGTAAACAGACTGAACATTTGACTAGGCACAGTCTCTTTTGTAGAATAATTTCTTCACACACTGAGGACTTTTCTATTGCTAAGATTAAACATTTGACTAAAGCAACTGAATTACACTGCCTTCCTTGCCATGGAGTTTCCCCTTCTTGAAACTACTTTTTCCTGTTACAGATCGACAGAGAAGATGAAACAGATGCCATAATGACCATTAGTTTAGCAAATGCCAAAAAGTGCAGACACAAGAATGATCTCTGACTGGGAAACAACTGTGATACCTTTGATAAAAGGGATTTGACTGACAGAGAGCTAACAATGCTCAAGTTCTCAGAAGCAAGAAAATCTCAGAAGACAGAAATATTATAGGTTACACCCAAATCAGTATCATAATGTTTCAGATGAGTTTTACTACCTTAAAAGTAAAAGTCAATTAGATTCTGTCATTTACAGTCTCAGCAGTAATCACTGTTATATCACAGGAAGAGGTGGACATGCTGGCCTCAGAAATCCTAATCAACTTACATCAATTCAGATTTTTAAGAACAAAACCTACCTGATATTTTTGAAACTCACAATTACCAACACCCAACACATACTTAATCTGTTCTCACATTAGCATTCCTCAATACAGAAATTACTTTTGTGAAAGGGTATGAACATTTCATGGGCTTTTTGTACCCACTAAATTTGTGTGAAACAAACATCAAGAGATAAATCAGAATAGCATTATCTCAGTTTCAAATATCCTAAAGACATAACGTAAGATGTACTATGATCAAGACACTTTAGATTTTCCTGAAATCTTTAATGTAAAACCACACCTTATGCTATGCATTCAGTGATTAAAAATCACATTCTGGTTTATTGATTTAAGCATTTATTTCAAATGTCCTTGCCTGGAAAATTCAACACATGCACAGAAAGCTTTTTTTCCTTAAGCTAGCTATAAGCCATGTTGTCTATATCAATACAACAGATTGTATATATGAAGAAATGAGTAACTGATAAAGGAACTTTAAGGTATATCTACTAAATGGCTTTTTACCAACCTCTTTCCTAATGTACTTTTTTATTTGAAGGAACAATAACTACAGCCTTCACATTAGTGATTCACTGATTCCATATTAAAATTCCATATTCCATGGCATTCACTGATACCACATTAAAAAAAAAAATTAAGTAATTGTTAAATAAGAACCCTTAACTTTTTCATAAATAGAGTGTATCTCTCCAAGTCAAAAGCTAAAGTAAAAGTCTCAACTGACTCTGCAGCTCTAATAATAAAGGCTTTTTTTATTTTCTCTTTTCATTACTTTTATCCTACAAGCTTAACTGCCAGTATCTTTCAGAAAACAGAATTTTCATCAGAATGGAAAGATAATATAAAAGCTCTATATTGTCTGCAAGGGTCAGCTTTTCCTTATTAGGTTTTAAGTAGCAGAAACTAGTTCTGCAAAGAAAACATACTGTAATTATTGTACTCAACAGGTAGCTTCAGTAATCAGGCCAAAAGCAACACAGTGGTCATGTCATTCTTAAAAGATCAGCATTTTCCCATGCTTCTGCATAACAAATGCGTTGCAGATTAATTGAAAGCGTACAGGCCATCTTAGAGCCCAAATTAATCCGAGCATTTGATATCCCCTTCACTTCATATGGAAATGCCATTCAATGGCACCATTTTCATAGGGACAAAGTGTTTTTTGATAACAAGTGGAATGTAAATCTCATGAGAAAGAAATCAATCCAGCCCAAAGAACTCCAGAGTATTGATCTACGTGCATTATAATTTCACAAGCTTGAAGAGAATTTGTAAGTTAAAGGGGAAATGATTACAGGCACAAAACAGCTGCTATATCACAAAGTTTTCTTTTAACTGTGCTATGAAAGCAAGAAATAAGCAGTTTCTGAAGTTAAAAGTTATATTGGTTGAATTAAATCTTCCGTTTGTTCAAAATCAAAGAAAACATTTGATTTAATTATGATTTTTTCTTGCAAATGTAAGAACTGTTTAAAGAGCTGCAGATTTGAAAATAAAGTTCACGCCATTCAGTTCCGATCAACAAGCCTATTGTCTAGACAGAAGCTGAATTAAAAGCTGAATAAAGGATTTTTACAAAATCAATTTTAACGTACAGTGGACTTTGTCAAACCTTCCATATTTGCTCCTGCCAAAAGGGTGAAACTTTTTCAACTAAACAGTAATAGTTTGTGATGTAGCAACAAAAATCCATAGAATATGAAATTCTACAGCTGCAAAGTAAGAGATGGAAAGCTTCCTCTCACAAAAATGAGATTAATCCTAACAATGCAAGACAGACAGAAAAACCCTAGTGGGTATGGGGGGGGGGGGGGTTGTTTGTTTGCAACAAATAAAGTGATTTTGAACACAAACACAAGACTTTCACTGAGAACCCAAAAGAAATCAGGGGCCCCCTGAGCTCAGCTCCAGACAGATGCCCAGTCTTTTATTGTGTTTATCTTTCCGTCACAGCTTTGAAAAATTTACAGTTTAATTAAAAGCACAAAAGGAAATTCTGGGTGTGGAAGCTGAGATTTCAGCCTCACCCAGTCTCAGGTATGATATAATAATTCCCATAAAAACAGGGTGAAATTTTAAGTTCTGCTCAACTGAACAGGTTTCAGACTGTTATGCTGTATTTAACCTCACATTACACTTAGAAGAATGCAGTTTGCCTCCTGGAAATAAATTTCAGTTGTCTGCATAACATATATAATCCACCATCAACCCACATGCAAATTGTTTTCTCACATGTTCCTCTCCATTTCTAGTGTGAAAGCATCAACACCCAACTCTATCCCAAACTGATACTTTACACATGAAAACAGCACAACTCATTCTACTACACAGTGTAAGTAATAACTGCATGTATGACAATACAGTAGCCTCCAGGTTTCCTGTATGATCTTTTGCATGATCCTAGGCAACTTTATGAGCTGCAAAAGTTCATAAAGTTTTATTATAATGAGAAACCATAGAAAAAAAATAACACTGACTGCACATCCCTGACTTTTATCAGTAACAAAGCCTCAGTGGTGCCCTCAACCCAGAAGAAACCTTGGTGGGTTTTTACATACTCACTCAGAAACGCTCACCCAAGCTGAGGTTTTTATCCAGCCTGACTGGACCACTAGATAAGATACCATGGGATTCACCTTCTTCCCAGCTAATTCTCCCCATTTCATCTAAGCAGATGTCTGCACCTTTCTCATGGGAGTATCCTCTGCTTGCAAACACCCTACTGAAATTTCAAGCTTCCGCTAGGATCTGACAGTCTTATTTTTTTCCAACAGAGACTTTATTTTTTCCATGAAAAATGAAAACTATCTGCTATGATGTTCTGTTTTAAGAAACACTAGTGTGATTAAAATGCCTCGAGGTATAAATACAAGACTGAATAGACTCTATTGTATCAAAATTCAGCTGAGGAAATCCACAAAGGAGTCATCATACTCCTCTAAGGCCTCTTTCTTAGTGAGGGCTTCGCCTTTACAGATCTACATTAGTAGTAAAATATGTATGACATAGCAAAATAATGAATCCATAATGTAGTTTCCTTGCTCTCTTCATTCTCAAAAATCCATCACAAAGATGGCTCAAGTATTTTAATTAATAACGTCTAAGAAGTTTGAAGGTTTCTAGGCTCGAGCTCCACTTAAAGCTGAGATGTACCTATCAATTTTAAAAAGCAAGTAAGAACATGAAATTTTGCAATCCTCATCATTAATGACACTTTCTTGTGACCTACTCTTATGTTTATTAATTAGTTCCAACAAACTTATCTTGCAATTGCCTGCCTTTATCCAAACACTGTAAATTCTCTGCCAGGGCAACTACAGGGTGCAGTCTTTACTGGTCTACACCCGTTTCATGAAACTTGCAGGAATGCAATCACAGTAACTAATACTCACTAGTACTTAAAAGAGCTGAACTCGCCTAAAGTACACTGTTGGAAATGTATCTCAATTTTAAGATACATCCATCTTTTGGATGTATCTTTATCTCTTTAAATACTTAAAAATGTTTTTTAAAAACTACAATGGTAGTTCTGTAACAGAAACATTGTTTCCAAAAGTCATTTACATATACAAACGCTCCATCTGTAAACTTTACTACCTTACTTCCTTCCTGCTACTTTCTAAACACTTATTCGCTATAATAAAATTAATAATCCATGAGTTTTTGTTAAATCATTTTAGAAAAAAAGAAATCACAGATTATATTTTCTGCAAATAGTAAAGCTGTATAACAAAATTATTTCAAAACTAAAGGTGCACAAATACAGCTTTGCTTAGGTAAAACAAGTGCCATGAAAGCCACCTGTGAAAACTTCTAATTCAATTTTAAAAATCACCTGCCAAAATAAGCATTCATCATTTAAGTTCACTGAAAACACTCCACTCACTTCACTTGACTGACTCTCACATTTTTATCATTCAAGATAAAACCCACCATTATTCTTTATCATCCTAATAGCAGTTTCTGTATTTAGAAATTTGCTAGCAATTCACTAGAAAGTTATTATTCCAAGGCAACTGCATACAGCAGAGTTTAGCACAAAACATTTCTAAATAAGAACCAAATCACAAGAGCTAACTCCAGCTGCAATTCACTCCAAGGCCACCAGTTACATGTATTCTTTAACCTTTAAAGTTGAAGTGTTAATTAATGATTAGTTACTGAATTTGCTTTTTCTTTTCAGCAACATCAATAAAATTTATATATTGTCAGCTTAACACTCTAATGCCCTCAAAAGTAAAAGAAAGTTTTAACCCCTCTACCCAGATGTGGTTTTGAATAGAAGGAAGTGAGGACCAGGCTTATATGCCATATCATTGATCTCAGACTCTCTTAAAAGCTGCTCTTTTTCTTACAAGTCAGCAAAGCAGAGAAGTACACAGCAGCAGCTCCTCAGAACTACTTTTTTTTTTTTTTTAAATAAATTGCTGGTAGTGTCCTAGTAGGGAAAAATGCAGGCAAAGCAATCAAAAGGTGCATGACAAGCAAATTACTGTGATCCTGTACTCTGCACATATCACACAATATACAGTTACTATTTACTTAACTCATTTAATAGTTTAATAAGAAGTACTGGTATGCAACAAACCTAGTGCAAAGGAACTTCCAGCCACCACAGATAAACCATTCTAAGCCTCTTCTTCTCTGAGAAATTCTGGCTCTTGGTAGAGTATGGTAATCACTCTCATCATTTTCAAAGCCTTCTTCTGACATCATTAGTGGCATTTCATCCAAATGAGAGGACTCATCTTCCACCTGGTACCTGGCAAAATGAAATAAAAGACACTAATTAAATAGCCAATACATAATTTTTATTACCGGGAATCTCCTAATTTTTGCAATACAGAATTTTATTAGAGAGATATTATCATCTAAACATCTCACGTATTTGTGCTAACACATCAAGAAGAAATTCTGATTCGAGTTAAAAATGTGTAATACAGCAAAAAGGCCTGCAATCAATCATTGTCAATCATAGTATAAATCATTCTAGGGAGATTCTTGTTTCTTATACAATTTGTAAACACAAAGCTGTAACTTCATACTTTTCAAAGGCTTCTTTGTAAGACTTTGTTAAACTGAATTTACTTGGCAAAGTTTATAGTAGATGCAAATGACTGGGTTTTCATTGAAGTACAGGCCTCAGATTTCCACTGAGCTTCTTCAACTTGCTTTCCTGATGTCTATTCCTATGTGTGCAGGCCTCTATTTGAGTCACACTTTCTACATGACTCATTAGGATCTTCGTTTTAATTACTAAAACATTATAGTTACTTTTATAGTTCTATGCAAACACATTCAGCAAGTCAAAACAGATTTGCCTGTGGGACCTATGAAAACAACACTAAGGTAACAATGGTCCTTTCCTCTCCTGAAAACTATTCTCCACTTAAATTTTACATTTCTGGAATGCTTATGCCAAGACAAAACACTGGAATATTTGGTAAGAAAATTCCCCTAAGTGTATGTAAATTGAGTAACTTATTCAGTTCATATTTTTACATCATTGGGAAGGTAACTGAAAGAAACTGCACTATTACTCAGATTTCCTTTCATAGACTATTAAAGAAGACTACTAAGGATATTAATTAGAAGAAAATTTTCAAAGGAATTAAACGTTATAGTCTAGCAAAGATCATCTACTTGAATGCAATAACACATAAAATAACCCTAATCAATAAAAACTTATGATAAACAAAATGGTCAGAAAAGGTGGCTGCACAAACGCTTACAAAATACATGAAAAATGTATCAAATTGAACACAAAAGCAAAAACTTTTAAATATATAATAATATTACTTAACACTACTGACAATGGTAGCCGGGCAGTCTTCAAATAGGAACAGCTGATGAAAAAAGTATCTGACCAGAATAAATGAAAAGATATTCTGCATATGTATTCTTAAAATTTCTCAAATGCTTTATTAGAGGACAACTAGCAGACTACTATCAATCTATTCTTTGTGTAATATGCAATTTATCTGCCTTGACATTATTCTTCACTACTCCCAGTGCAAGAATTCCTAGAGCTCAGGAAAAAAAAAAAAAGAAACCACAAGAAAAAGGATTGAGTCACAAAAAAAATGAGTCTTTGGCACAGAATTATTAAGTTTGATTTTTATGAAGCTGTATTGTATACTCATCTCTTACAATGTGCATCCTGGGACCATCCCATTTTCCCCACAGCAACCCAAACCCAATCTATATAAAAGCAGTAATTAACAAAAGCAAAAATCCATTCCCTTTATGCGAGACAGCAGCAGGAGCACATGGAGCTCTGCCTGGGGATGGATGAGGAACCAACTGAGAGCTTCTGGGTCAGGATTAAAGAGAGGACAGGTAAAGATGACATTATACTGGGTGTCTGCTATAGGCCACCTGAACGAGAAGAACAGGCCTTTTACAGACAGAGAGAAGCAGCCTCACATTCACAGACCTTGGTCTTCATGGGGGACTTCCACCACCCTGATATCTGCTGGAGGGACAACATAGAAGGACATAAGCAGTCCTGGAGGGTCCTCCAATGCTTTCACAACAACTTCATTCTCCAAGTAATTAGAGGAGCCAATGAGGAGAGGTACTCTGCTGGACCTCATACTCACCAAGCAAGGAGGGGCCCACTGGGGAATATCACTCCTATCTTCAAGAAGGGCAGGAAGTAGGACCCAGGGGACTACATGCCAGTCAGCCTCGCCACAATCCCCAGGAAGGTGATGGAGCAGCTCATCCTGGAAACCATTTCCAGGCACACAAAGGACAAGAAAATCATCAGGAGTAATCAGCATGGCTTCACCAATAGGAAATCATGCTTGGCCAACTTGATAAACTTCTACAATCAAATAACTGGCCTGGCAGATGAGGGGAGAGCAGTGGATAATGTCTACTTGGACTTTAGTAAGGCCTTTGACACTGTCTCCCCTAAAATCCTGATAGACAAGCTGCTGATGCAGGGGCTGGATGAGCAGACAGCAAGGTGGACTGAAAACTGGCTGAGCAGCCAGACCCAAAGGGTGGTCAGTGGCACAAAGTCTAGTTGGAGGCCAGTAACTAGCTGTGTACCCCAGGGGTCCATACTGGATCCAGTCCCATTTAACATCTTTGTTAGTGATCTGGGTGATGGGGCAGAGCACACTCTCAGCAAGTTTGCAGATGACACAAAACTGATAGGCCAGAGGGGTGTGCTGTCATCCAGTGCAAACTTGACAGGCTGGAGAAATGCATTGACAGGAACCTCAAGAAGCTCAGCAGGAAGTGCAAAGTCCTGCAACTATGAGGAACACCACCACACACCAGTATATGCTGGGGGCCACCCAGCTGGAAAGGAGCTTGGCAGAAAAGAACCTGGGGATCCTGGTGGACACCACATTGAACATAAGCCAGACACAAAGAAAGCTACCGGTATCCTGGGCTGTGTTAGGCAATGTATTGCCAGCAGGTCAAGGGAGGAGATCCTTCCCCTCTTCTCAGCACTGGTGAGGCCACACACTAGACTCCTGTGTCCAGTTTTAGGCTCTCCAGTACAAAAGAGACATGAGCATACTGGAGAGAGTCCAATGAAGGGCCATGAAGGTGATTACAAGACTCAAGCATCTCTCCTTTAAGGGAAGTCTGAGCAAGCTAAGACTGTTCAGCCTGGAGAAGACAAGGCATGGGCAGGATCTTATTAAAGTCTATAAATACCTGAAGGGAGGTTGCAAAGAGGACTGACACTGGCTCTCTTCAGTAGTGCCCAGTCACAGGACAAGAGGCAATGGGCATAAATTGAAACACAGGAGGTGCTGTCAGGAAGCACTTTTTTACCATAAGGATGACTGAGTGCTGGCAAGGGTTGTCCAGGGAGGTTATGGCATCTCCATCCTTGGAGATGTTTAAAAGCTACCCGGACATGATCCTGGGCAACCAGCTCTAGGAGGCCCTGCTTGAGCAGGGGGGAGTTCTGCTGGCACAGAACAGCACCCTGAGCAGTATTCAGTCCAAAAACTTGATAGACAAACCCAATATTTGAAAAAGAAAGTAACACTACAAACACCAGGACTAAGCATAAAAATCACCATCACTGGATTTGCATTTTCTCAACTTACTGTATAATTAATACAAAAATCTGAAACCATTTCCTTTTCCCTAGATTTTCTGTGTTGTGCCCTGTTGTATACAGGAATATATTAAGGCAGTTATTAACCTTTTTGGATGCCAGGAAAGGTAGTGGGGGAAGGAGGGACTGTATTGTAGTATTACATTTCTATTGAAAAAGTACACCACATATTTTACATTAGCTATGTAATAAACTGGTATCACCACAGTTAAGAAGGAAGATCTAATAAGGAAGGAGAGGAAAAAAAAAAACCCACAGCAAACCCACTACTGGTTAACCAGTCATTAGCTAGACACTTCCTCTTTTGGTTGGCAGGGGATGCCCTAATTTCTGCACCTCCTTTGAATCACTTGGCATGGGACATTACTAAGGGATGTTAACAATGTGTTCAGATCAGGTAATGCATAACTAGGAATAATAATACGCACACATACCCCACTCCCACTGCAAGTCAGCTGAGTATTAAAACATTAAACATGTTAGACCTTGTGAAGAAAAATCTTAATCTGTTTCAAATTATGCAAAAGTACAACCACACTGCAGAAAACACAACAAAAGTTTCAAACTAAAAAAACTGTGTAAATTTTTTAAAAGTTACAAGCTCCCCGAAAGTTAGTTATGTGAAAATATGGCACGGAAAATGCTTTCAGAATTATTACCACCAGTACCCACTTGAAAGAAAAGGAAAATAAAGGTTAAAACAAACACGAAAAACTTGATCTTCACAAACAATGTTGCTTGCAAGAAGCCGCATCTGATGTTTTCTTTAATACGGCAACCTATGTTTTCCATTCCCATTACTATCAACAGTCATTAAGAAGACACACTATACAAAAAATTCTCTTCCCTAAACAAAGCAGTTATTACATGTTAACTTGTATATTATACTAAATTATATGGATTACTCTCAGAATAGACTAATTTTAATACTAGAAAGTAAAACCACTGCTTAGAAAAAAAAAAAACTTAAGATACTACTTTATGCTGAGACTTCCAATAAGACAGGCCTGTGTTTAAGCAGATTCACATTCAATGCTCTTATAATCTCTCCTGGTTAAATTTGCTAATTACATTATCAAGGTTTTAACAGAGCTTTCTGTTGCGTTGTGTTCTGCTTTTAGATATCCAAACAATTAATAGTGTATTTGTAACACTATCCCGTGAAATCACAATCTTCCAGCTGTACTGGAGCATAGAGCAAGATATTGCAAAATAACAGATCCCTTTTACTTCTGTATGAAGTTAACAAGTGTCTGATTCAAAGAATATCCTTTATATACAAGGTAACATAGCAAACATGGTTAAAGTCTCTCCTGAAGGAACATGTTAATGCAAGAGAATTATGGGAGTGAGACTTGCCTGAAAAAACACATTCACAGGCATGCATAATATTTAAATCTACTCTTGTAAAAGTGGTAACATTCACAGAGCACATTGCTGTCCTAATCATAGTTTCTTTAAGGTTTTTTTGACATTATAAGCAAATACTTTTTTCCACAATCAGTATCTAGGTTTGCACTTTTAAATATGGAGCTTCACCAAGTGGTGCTTATGCTCATTATCTTCACTATCATGTTTAGTAATCCTGACTTCAAAATACAGCCTCTGAACTGGCAAGCAATTTATTCTGTTTCAAAAGCAATTTTGCTATTGTGTTGGAAAATTGTACTTCAGTATTTAAAAACAATAAGGTAATGAATAATGGATTTTTTTCATAACTAGGATGAGGACAAAAATCTTTATGTCTTTGTTGCCTAGTATTTTTCTGCACTTAATTGCTTGAAGTGCTGATTTTCCTTGAGTGACAAATCAATTAAGTATAATCCTAGAAACTTTTATTAAAATAGGGAAGCACTGAAAGCAACATGAATAAAGCCAGAGTGAAGACATCAAAACTCTCAGCATGAGTGCTACTAAATCAGGTATGAAGACAACTACCTTGACAAAAATATTGTTTCCCAAGGAAAAAGGAACATTAATATTAAACAACTTTCAACAAAATCTGACTACTATTCGGAATATCATTTAACAGATTTAAGTGAAAGGAAACCATGTACGATAAATATTTTAAATGAAATTTTTAAATGAAATTTTGATATAAACATCAGCTGTGAAAATTATGTCTCAAATCACCTATACCTACATCACTCCACTTTGATGGCTGTTTTCCAAAGTAGATGCGGCTGCAGAGTTCCATGGGTGCCATAACTTGTAATGGAAATCATTTTAGTTCGTTGAAATCTATTCTGGCTACCTATTTAGATCCATAATTATTTCTGTATTTTCTGCCAGCTTTCCACTGTTCTAAAAGAGCAATGTTCAAGGGTGCAGCAGGAAGGTGCAAGGGCCAGGGCAATCATGACTGCACGTTTTTCTGTTTTTACTCACTTGACAAATGCAGAAGTGGTGTCTATGATGGATTTTCTATCTGCCTGCTTAGAAGACCCAGGTAGGGTAGACGCACTGTGTCAGCTACTGCATACATATCACCTATCACTTGTGCTATACACCATAATTCACAAGAAGGAAAAACAAAGCTGGTGTCTTAAAGCAGTATTTCTCAAATGTAGTGAGGGAGGGAAAAGGAATGTGTGGCCACAAGTCCACACAGGAATTGCACGTAGATGACGACTGTGGGATGCAGAGTAGCATGGAAGACAGGCATCACAGAATGTTTTGGGTTGGAAGGGACCCCTAGAGGTCATCTAGTCCAACCCCCCTGCAGTGAGCAGGGACACCGCTAACTAGATCAGGTTGCTCAGAGCCCCATCCAACCTGTCCTTGAATGTTCCCAGGGATGGGGCCTCCACTACCTCTCTGGGCAACCCATTCCAGTGTTTCACCACCCTCGTTGTAAAGAATTTCTTCCTTATATCTAGTCTAAACCTACCCTGTTTTAGTTTAAAACCTTACCCCTTGTCCTGTCACAGCTGGCCCTACTAAAAAGGTTGTCCCCATCTTTCCTATAGGCTCTCTTTAAGTATTGAAAGGCTGCAATAAGGTCTCCCCGCAGCCTTCTCCAGGCTGAACAACCCCAGCAGCAGAAGTAGTCCTAACTGAGCATCTGATTAAAAAAGCCGAGAAAGGCCAGTTCCTGGCAGTTGAGCTACCGCTGCTTGCCACTGTGACCACGTCCCAGCCCACCAAACACTGGCAATTTGGCTCGGTGGCTGCTGCCAGTCACAGGACTCCCTCTGCTTCCAGTCACGGGCAGAGGAATGACTGAGGGGGTGAAGCACCATAACCTATCTCAGCCATATCCTGCTCTACCTCCAGTAATTCCTCCAAGGGTTAACCTAGGCAAACACCTTCCCAGTCTGAGGATAAAGGAGATTGTCAAATTGTATAGATGCAGTAGGAGGAGTAATGATGAAAGGGACAGGCATATTTATATAAAAAGCAAGAATTGTTTCTTAAAGGACAAGCAGCAACTGCTATAGGCTGCCTGTATTACTGATCAAGCTGTTCAGATCCTGTCCTGTGACAAAGAAAAAATCCCAGGAAACTCTGTACAGCAGCAGGAAAAAATTTATTAAGAAATGTACATTCATCCATAACCATGCTTGTAAGTATACAACATATTTTCATATAACTGTTCCTCTTATTCAAATATCCAGTGTCTCCATAAAACAGATGGCTTTGCTAGAAGCTACCTGAAAAAAAATCAAACTACAGATATTTACTTTTTTCAAATATTCTCTAAAGATTGGAAGGTATTTCTCCCCTCTAATTTCAAACACCTCTATGCTTTACACAGCAGTAAATTCAGTTAAACTACAGAACAATCACATTGTTTCTAGACTACAACAGAAGTGGAAAATGGAAAAAATCTATAGGTAAGTGCGTGAAATTTAAAGGACTTCCTTTAACCTCTTCCTCCAAAACACAGAAAAGCTATTTCATAAGTTTTTAGAATTGGTTAGAGCTTGCCACTATTTGCCCTATTTAGCTTTAGTTGTGCCTCTAATGTAAGCGCACTCCTAATCAGTATTACTTGGGAAGTCTCTGAATCAAAGTCCTGGCCTAAAAGATACACACACACTAAAGCTATTACAAATTTATATGCAGTATCAGAGAAGGTGTGTCAGATCTCTGCGTGGAAGATGACACTAACCACAGTATTGCAACAGTTATAACAACCACAACCAAAACCCCCTTTGGACAGCTTTTAAGGAAGCTGAAGATTTGCAGACCTGAACATTTATATCCAGTTTCAATAGTTAACTTTGCTTTTGTGTCCTTGCACAACAGGATCTTTGAAAACCTAATACAACACTCCCATCACAGTGCATGTTTATCTATTGGACAATAAAATAGAGGGGGAAAAGTACTTCTACTGTATGCAGGCAAGCTTATTACTAAGTGTGGCATTGATATTAATATATTTACTGCAATAAGACCAAATAAATCAGGTTGCCCCCAGCCTTTTACAAATGATGCAGAGATATATTCTGGAAAAACACTAGTCAGCGTTTTTGATCAACTACTACAATAAAAAAAAAAGCTGACATCTTCTGCCATGCAGAACTACGCGAAAAACCCTTAAACCTGTTCAGGTAAAGGTCTAAAAGCAGGCTATATAGTTATTACCAAGGCAGCTCCCTTTCATCAGTAGCTATCAAAAATTGCTTAAATCACAGATACTAAACTACGGGTTCCACCAGACACATAAAGCAAATATTCTGAATGCTATTTGCCTTCTCTCTCCTAGCTCACGCTTTCTTAACCAGAGCTGTATACAGAAGCAGCAAATTCAGAAGATCTGCATAATGAAGAATTAATGAAAAAAGGCACTCTTCCTTATTTCCCTCTGCTTACCTTACAAAGCACTATGCATATCCTAATACAAGATCTTTTTCAACCCATGACAAGATGAGTGAGTCTCTGTACTTAACAAATAGGTACCTGAAATACCTAAATACACAGCTGGACCTGAGAAAACATCATCTACATTCACCAGAGCCCTATTTTTAATTAGTAGGGTACGTCATTGATTACAACAACAGGACCATTTTATCACTGTCACTGGGTATTGTTATTGACATTGTAGCCCAATCAATTGTTTTCTCTCCCTGTTCTTAGCGATCCAAATGCCTGCCCAAGCAACACAAATCACTGTATTTAGATACCACAGATACACACCAGGAAGGCATACAAATATAGGGCAAAAATAATAGCTTAAGTGTGAACCACCTTAAAAATACATTTACAAAGTTTATTCTACTGCACACACAGTCACATGCACTCATTGCAAAAGACATCATCATCTGCAATAGCAATCTTAAGTTCTCAAATGTTTTTTTGCCTAATGATTAAAATGCTTCAGATCAGGTAATTATTCTAAGAATAATCATGCTAAAGATTATGTCTATAAACCTACCTTAGTGTGAAAGAGTATTACAGTGCAGAAAAAACCCTAAGGACAACTTTTTCCAAATACACAATTCTAAGTAATGTCAAGTCAAAGAACTGCGATTAATTACTAAAAACAAACGTTCCTATGTCTGTGGATGTAAATTTTGATGACAAAGTATTACAAACTACTTCTCAGGTATGACTCCAGTGAAAGTGTCATTGTATGTAAAAGTATTTTGCAGTTGCAATTGTGAGCAGCTGTATATGCATACAATATGGTTACCTGCATCATTCAACCAAAGATGTCTCTGAAAAGCAAAAGCCGCAGAAACTAAAACAATGACAACACACACTGCATAAAAGCTCTGAAAACATTAACGTACAGCAAGGGCATTTTTCAAAAGTTACGTATCAAACTATTTTGACCCTTGTCCCAGGCAAAAATGTCAGACTCTACACCTATCCTAAATCAGGTGTCAATCCCACAAGCAGTATTAACCTATGAATAAAGTCTTCAGCAAACAAAGCAACACACAATCCAGGAATGTGAGTATGTGCACAAGGGGCATAGAACGCACATTGAGAAGAAAGTTAAAAAATTCACTGCTAACTTCTTTTTCTAAAAACTAGTGGTACTTCATAACTTGAGAGTTGAAAATATAGACCCAAACACTATTATGCAAATACAACATCCCAAGTATAAAGCTGCCACGCAAAAAACCCTGTTGGAAGAATCAGAATTAAGAGATGGTATCTCAGATTCAGCCTAAAAATTACTCAGTGACTTAGTTCCAAACAACGACAGTGAATCTCTGTCCAAAACCACAATTCAGGAAAAGCTGATGACAAAGGACAGTAGGTCCTGCAAGACAGTGACATCAATCTTTATTGGTTTTGGGTTTTTTTTTAATTAAAAGAAAAGAAGTTTTGCTGGGGGGGGGGAGGAAAGAGACAAACACAATTTCAGGTGAAGTCTGTAAAGAACAGGGGGGCAACAGTTCTCCTGTAAAAAGAACAAAAAGACATACATGATTGATCTACTTTATAAGAATGGCATAATGGTACAGACAATTCTCCTAACTACAATTCCACACAGGTTTCTTTGCACCACATTTGATCCTTTCCTCCCTATGCTAAAACAAAAGAGAGAGGTGTATTTGAATGAACATTTGAATATAACGGCATAACATACAGCTGTGTATTTTAATGCATTCTCACTTCCAATACACTACAACATCTATACATCAGTAGCTGTAACGTAAAACACTTATCAGGAATACCACTTCTGGTTATTCAGAGTTCATGACACTTCCAGCAAGTATCAGCTGAACCTGTAACATTTGCAATTTTCAGTATCACAGTAACAACCAATACATCTCACTTTGAGTTGCTACCTCCAGCAAAGAAAATTTCTGTTCTACAGAGAAGTGGGTTAGACTAATCTGTAATGGTGCATCCACTTAGTCGCCATTTCTGTATGCACGTCACAGAGGAAAAAAAACACAAGACAGGGGCTCCAATTTAAACAAAGCATCACAGGAATGAGGATGATGTTAGGAGCTTTCTCCACGAGTAAGTGCAAGTATGCCAGTACACATGCAGACAATTAACAAGCAGTACCCACTCCTGCACACTCCCACAGCTGCTTAACTTTTAGGAGTTTGTGCCCATATCCTGAGTAGCAGGATGAATAGCATTAACAATACTATTTTCTACAAAATAGTAACATAAACATTTACAGTTTATGCTCCTGGACTAAACAATTTACTGTTTCTGGTCAAACAACAGATGTTTGAAGAAGTCACTGTCGCTTCACAACAGCAGTTTTAAAACATAAAAGTAAACTCAAAAGTAAATTCAATTCTATCTCCAGAATGCTTTATCACAGAATCTTGCCCTACTGCAACCACCTAATAAATCTAGTGTGGTCATTCGTAAGTACACTGCTGTGACCCATACTATGAATAATCATGCAAGAGGATTCCTTCCAGTGAGTGAGTGTTTTTCATTACATCACCTCTGTGAATACCTGGAGTGCAACTGAATTTCTGTAACATTGGACACAGCTAGTAAGACCTGATTTTTTGGTACCAGCTCGGGAGTCCCAACACCTCACACCTTAGCCCTATTAGGCCAAATACAAGCATACGTATCAACAGCAGCAAGTGCAGGACCTCAATAAACCAGGTATTTTGCTTATGGATAAATGAGGGTTGACTACTGCTTAGCTCTGTATCAGCTTCAAAATTCCACCAAGCTTCTTGTTTTCCTTCCACTGACCTCACATGACAATGCAGGCACAGCACAGTTAACTTCCTTCCTGTATTTAGCAGTCAATTACTCTGGGGCTGATGATGACAAATACAAGCCTAACATATGACAACAATCATGTTAAGTCCCACTGCACATTTAAGGTGATCCTGGATGTTCTCTGGTCCTCTTCTCCCTTCAGAATGTAAACAAAAAGCAGCAGCTATTTTTCCTGTAGATAACAGATCCTTCATGCTGAAGGACAAAGTGCTGAAACAAATGCTGAATCAATCACCTCTTTTTCCCCAACCTTTCTACAACTATTCAACTTGAATATATTAAACAACACCAAGATTTTTTTTTAATAATTTGAAGATGAACATCTTACTTCAAGGTAGATTTCCCTCATTTCTAACAGTAGCACATAAACAGTTCTCTGTCCATCTGAGGTGGGGAAGATGGCAGAAGATATAAAACCTGAATTTCTATTACAGAAGTAGTAAGTTGCCCTTAAACATCAGAAAAAAAAGCAGAACAGGATGCATGTGTTCACTGAACCATAGGTAACATCTAATATGTATTTTTAATTATCTTTTTGAACAGGCCTTAACATATACAACGTGAATATATAAAATACATTAATCTTGTTTTACCTGGCTACAATTTTATACAGAAATATACAATCTCAGGTGTGTATCACCGAAGTTTCTTTAGGTATGCAGGAAAAACATATTCCAGCTTTAAAATGCTGTCAGTCTGTCAAAATAATCTCAAAAGCACAAAGCACATTAAGGACACACACTGAATGAGAAAGTCTTTGTCCTCACTGCAAACTACAGCAACTCCTACTCTTGAGGGCCCAGAAACCACAGCACTGGATCAAACCTGAGATACCAGCTCTATTATATTTTAATCAGTGTTTCTTTCTAGACATCTTTGGAAGTATGAATTATACCCTTTTATACAAAATCCGCATGTATACATGCATGTGGTAACTTTCTGCACATCAGAGAGCTCAGTGACTTCACTTCAACACTCTTATAAGTATCTGCAACATCAGGACCATTGCTGCTGTTTCCACAGGTATGCAAGGCTTCTTCAAAGTCTGTGCTGAAGATAAAGATTAGAAAAGCAGGATGAATGATCCATAAAGACACAGGAGCTGTAGTTCAATTACAAGCTTAGAGTCATAAGACTAACAGGTTGTAGTTCGACTACTCGCACTGCGTATTTCCCCTCTGACTTTACACAAGACACCTGTGGTAGAATCTACACAACCATGCCCATGCTTTTGTTACAGGTCCATGGGACACCTTCCAAAGTACACAACAGGTGCTCTCACAAAGCCAGGGCACGGTATTCTTGAAGGAGAACAACCAACCTACTCAACTCACCTTAAGAAAAAATATAAAGAATTAAAGAGTGAAGAGGTTGGTATATGTATTCTAATTTTCAGAGCTCAAAAAAGCTGTTTATTTAATCAAGTGTTCAAAATGAATAAACATAATAAACATGCCTGACAACATTTAAAGGTTTTATAAACCCACAAGTAGTTGAACAAAGGTAATGAAAAACATAGATCGTCATTAGTGTGGAGAATCAGTAAGTTAAATACGTATCACCTGCACTTGAGAAACACACAGAATGTGGAAGACGGTAACTCAAAGATGTAATCTAAACTAGAAGGAAATTAACCCAGAATCTTTGGAGGGTGATGTTGATCAAACAAGACAGAGGGGAAGAAGATGATCGATAATGAAAAGGTAGTTCCTTACTAGATTTTACAGCTTGCCAAATCTACTTGTAAAGCTAGATTTAAACAGTTTGTGTAAATAACTGTAATTAGTGCCTGCAAACATATCTTCAATAAACCTGTGCATCTACTTGATTTATGAACTCAACCCATCACATCTATAGCATTCTTCAAATCACCAAAACGCTGCTGGGTAACCTGCAACAGAACCACCTGATACTTTTCATGGTCTGGACTAAGTTTTTGCCTACATAATCCTCCCCTTTCCCTTTTTCTTCCAAAGCACAACACCTACTGAAAAGCTTAAAGATTCCAGAAAGAGCTTCCCCTGTTTCAGTTCTCTGAGGAATAGGGATGATGATGATAACACTGCCCTACCTCAAAACAGAGGACAAACCTACTGCAAATTGTTGGGCATTAAAGTATTAGCGAGATAAGCAAAACTACTACTATGGCAGATTGCACAAGCTCTTGAATGTTCCTAAAAAATATTTTTATCTAGTTTAAGGATCAAGACAACATAGTTCAAGCCTAGCCTATTTTGCACAGTTTAAACTACCTTTTCTCTCAGGTATTCCATTCAGACAAAGTCGTAAATACATTTTATTCATGATGGAACAGATTTGTCACTGTATATGAATAAGAACAACAGCACCAACTATTCTGGTTTTAGAAAGTTCATTTACTTCAGATCCTACAACTGCTCCCTCCAGTTCTTGCGTCCACAACCAGTGTTCTACAAAAAAACAAGAGAAAAGAAAAATCCCTCAAACAACCAACTATAATCATATCCTCCACTGTTAAGAGTGCTGTCCAACGGACATGCCAAAGTTCTAGAGCAAAGTTTTGCCTTGCTCACAATAACAGCATACTTAGAAATTATTCAGAATAACAGGAAGCAAACAGTCAGTCTTTGCCTGAAAACTTAATTTGATGGCAGGCCTTTAAACTGTCTGCTTCAAATTGCTTAACCCCCAATACAGCACATTTCAGGAAATTCAGAGTTGTTTTAACTCTTACATTCAAGAACGTTTTCCGTGCTAATACACAATAATCACCTCACAGCATATTAACTAACGACGCCCAAATCGGGCACCCACCGTGGGCATCCCACTCCTAAGTAAACTACTGGCAAGGGACCCGAGTTGCGCGGAGTTGCAGGCGGCGCCCGCGGGGCCGGGGGAGCGAAGGCCGCAGCTGCGGGCGCGGGGCCGGCACCAGGAGCGGCAGGGCCGAGGGCGCCCCGCGCACCCTCCCGCGGGGCCCTGCAGCACCACCCGCCGCAGCCACAGCCTGTCCCGGCCCCACGCCCCGCCGCCGGGCGAAGGGAAGGGCGGGACGCGCTCCCCAAAGGGGCCCGGGGGCCAGGACCGGGAGGCCTGGAAGGCTGGGGCTGCCGACACCCCCCTTCTCGGCCACAGGGGCGGGGGGCGGCCCCGGGCCCCGAACGGGGCCGGGCGAGGGTACACACCACACCGCCCCGCCCGCCCTCAGAGACGCGGGGCGGGGAGCGGGGGGTGGAGGGGGGGTGGGGGGAAGCCGCCGCACCGCCCCTGCCCGTACCTGTTGTGCCTCTGCGCCGCGGCGGCGCTGGTGTAATAGGCCGCTCTCCGCTGGGTGCTGCGCGGCACAGGGTGCAGCGGGATCTGGTCCGCCATCTTGGGGGCGCCCCCCCCTCCGCTTCGCGCCCGTCCGCTTCCCCTCCTCCCCCCGCCCCACCCGGCACCGCTTCGCCTCGCCCCCGCCGCCCGCGAGGAGCGGCCGGGACCCCTGACGTCACGGCCACCCCCAGCTGACGCCAGGAGGAAGGAAGCGCCAGCGGGGCGGGGCCTCGGGATAAACAAGGAGGCGGGGCCCCACGGAGGGGCGGGGCGGGGGGGGCTCCTGCGTACCGGCAGGGGTGCCTGCGAGGCGGGGGGGGGGGAGCGCTTCCCCGAGCCTTCGTTAGGGCTGGTGAAGTTTAATTTTTCGGCGTCTGAAGCACCACACGGGTGAGCCATGAAGAGGCAGAGCCAGAGGCTGCGTGGGCGGGGTCCGCCGGCCTGGCGGCAGCGGGGACGCGGGCGTTTCACAGCACCCCCAGAGTTCCGGGCTTGAGCAGGAATCGCAGGAGACAAACGCCAGAGTGGTTGTCCTCCGTTAGCCTGCAGACGGCTGCTATTTTTAAGTTGATCTAGGTATGCTCCCCTTCCATCTCTTGGATGGCAAGGACTGGCTGTCGCCTATGTTGGATGTCAGCGAATACTCCGCTGGTCGCCAAGAACAAATAAAAGCACTGTGAGTTGACAAAGATTGTTTCCTGCCATCAAACAGAGACAGCTTTTGTGAGCCAGAGGTATTGCCACGTGGAAATGGACATCCTGTAAGTCAAGGATAATGAACCAGTCCATGGGACCCTACAGGGGGAAAGATGAGTACACAGGGCACCACAGAACAAAAGCCGGTCTGGAAGATAGATGTGTTCACAGACCTACCGTAGGGTGCCTCAGTAGTCCTCTGAAATCAGATGCTGTGGGTAGCAAAAGGCCTAACACCGTCACAAATAATGGAAGACTTTCCACAAAAGGAGAAAAAAAGAAAATATATTTCTTTCTCAATGCCTATTCAAGGTAGAAGAAACATCCAATAAAAAATTGAAAAGCATCCACCAGGAAAAATTTTCATTCAAAGAAATTTCTACCGAAAGAAGATGGCAAAATACGTCCAAAGTGCAGAACACAAGATTAAATGAGAGATTCATGACAAAAGCTTTTCTTGATAATTTTTGCTTCTCTTCAATAATGTAAGTTGCCGGGGTCACCTTTCCAACAGAAGATTTCAGATTTCTTAGCAACGGTACAGTAGGAAGCCAGGTTTCACTGTCTAGTTGTACACCAGTCATGTGGCAAAACGCCTTAAACTTAGTAATTTCAAAATGTGGCAGAATGAAAAAAGATTTCACAAATGGCTGGGCTTACACAAGGTGATGACAAGACCAAGATCTTCAGCAATGAATTGCTGATTATGCAAATTACTTAAGCCTAAGGTGCCAGCAGGATGCCACCTTTGGTGTTCTAGAACATGGGCTTTTTTTCCTTTTATCGTTCTGAATATACTGTGTGGCAGAGAGATGTTCATGGTAGAGGCAAAACCTTTCGTCTGCTGGATTGTGACCTGAAGTGTGGGGTATGGTTATGGCAGCACTGGCAACCAAGAACAAGAAATGGGTGAAAGAGTTCCACTCAGAATCGTCGAACCATGGAACAGCCCGTGCCGGAAGGGAGCTTAAAGATCATCTGGTCCAACCGTTCATGGGAAACGGAGCCTAGATGAGATTATCTAGCAGCCTGTCTGTTGTGGTTTAGCACCAGCCAGCAACTGAGCACCACACAGCTGCTCATTCACCCTCCCCCTGCCCCCAGTGGGATGGGGGAGAGAATTGGAACAGCAAAAATAAGAAAACTCATGGGTTGAGAGAAAAACAGTTTAATTATGTAAATGTAATAATAATAACAGTAATAATAATAATAATACTGTAATTAAAAGGAAAACAACAAGGGAGAAAGAGAGAGACAAAACCCAGGAAAAACAAGTGATGCAACCACTCACCACGTGCTGACTGACACCTAGTTTGTCCTGAGCAGTGACTGCTCCCCTGGCCAACTCCCCCCAGTTTATATACCGAGCGCAACGCTGTATGGCATGGAATAGCCCTCTGGTCAGTTTGGGTCAGCTGTCCTGGCTGTGCCCCCTCCCAGCTTCCTGTGCACCTGGCAGAGCATGGGGAGCTGAAAAGTCCTCAATTAATATAAATGCTACTCAGCAACAACTAAAACATCGGGGTGTTATCAACATTCTTTTCATACTAAATTCAAACTGCAGTACTATGCCAGGTACTCGGAAAAAAATTAACTCTATCCCAGTTGAAACCAGGACACTGTCCAATTGCACCTTGAAAACCTCCAGTGATGCAGACCCCACCGCGTCCCTGGGGAGGTTGTTCCAATGATTGATTGTTCCCACTGTAAAAAATTCCTTTCTTCTTGTGATGGGTTGACCCTGCACAGAGTACACTGAAGGATGCTCCTATCTGCTTAAGATAGCCTGCCAAGTGCAAATTTCTAAGTAGTATTTTGACTTTAAGCACAATATGTGCTTACTGAACTCCCTGACAGACACAGAACGCTCAAAGTTGAACCAGGAGAGTGGGAACAACAGTTATCCAAGAGGCACAAGGCTCATATGGGAATAAAAGGGAAAAATCCGTCTGCTGGGCATGTGGGAAGACTTTGCTGGGTATTTAAAGGGTTGTGCTCAGAAATGCCAAAAAGGGGGAAGAGATTTATTTAGCTCTGTAACTGTGATAATCATTATAAAGTTGATGGAAATACACCAATAGAATCATAGAATTGTAATTTAGGTTGGAAGGGATGTCCAGATGTCATCTAGACCAAGCCCCTGCTCCAAGACATCAGGTTTGATACCAGGTTGTTCAGGGCCATGTGCAGTAGAGTACTGAACACCTCCAAGGACAGCACAGTATTTCCACGACTTCTCTGGGCTACCTGTTGCAGTGTTTATCTTGTGATAAACAAATTGCTAATAAGTAATCAGACTTTCCCGTGTTCCAACTTGTTTCTGTTGCTTCTCATCCGATAACCACACACCTCTGAGAAAAGTCTAGCTCCATCTTCTCTGTATCGTCCCATTACATAGTGGTATTCAGCCACAAAGTTTCCTTTTAGCCTTTTCTACTCCCAGCTGATTAGGCTGAGCTCTCAGCCTCTCCTTATACATCATGTTCTCCAGCCCCCTGACCGTCTTGGTCACCCTTGCATAGGCTCACTCCAGAACAACGATGTCCTTTTGTAATGAGAAGACCAAAACTGGACATGGTAGTCCAGATACCATCTTACGAGTGCCAAACAGGGGAGGAAGGATCTCTTCCCTTCTTGTACCTGCTGGCTGCACGTTTACTAATACTGCCCTGGGTGTGGGTATCCGACTCTGCTGCAAGGGCATGTTGCCGTCTCATGTGCAGCATAGTAGGTTATGGTGTGGTACTGCCTGCCTCCTGCCTGCTCTGCAGCAATGGCTGTAGTTTATGTGTTTAAATAATCAAACACAACCCTGGAAAGGTTTCAGCATAACAATTATGCCAGACCTAGGTGCTTTCATGGCCCTTGTTATTACAGTTCTGCACATTTCACAACTTCAAAATTTTAACTTTAATATTAACAGCTGTATATCCAGAATCCTCATGCGGCTAATGAAGTTGCTGCAGTTCACTGAGGCCAAGAAAATTAAAGTGATTTCTTTGAGTTTCCTGTTTGATTCAAGCCTGTGGCAGAGCACTTTTCAAACAGAACAGAAATCACGTAATTCACAAGTTAGCAGCCTAAGACCAATCTTCTTGTCTCTGCAGAACTTTGGTCCTGGTTATTTCATTATATTTCTGGTTATTTACCAGATTATTTGGCTTGTAACTATCTCTAATGTTTGTCAGCTATGTGTACATGTTTGTAAATTCTGTATATATAGACAAATAACTGAAGTAGCGTACATAATAAAAGATTTATTATTGGCAGACTTGTAAATGCCCCAGCATGGGACAATCATTAAGAACCACAAATGCCTTTAGAGTCTTGATTTCTTACTGAGTCTCATGAATTCCATAAATCGTTTTATTTATGACTTCTTTAAGGTTTTAAAAGATAAATACTTCACTTATTAGCTGTGTGCAGAGAGGCTTTGAACCAGAAAACCTTCTAAGAGGAGGAAAGTGACAGGTTTTTAATAAATCAATGGCCAAGAGAGTGACAAAATGGAATATTTATCATTTTAAATGCATGTAGTTTTGCTTACATCAAATACATGTTTAAAACTTTCAGTTAAGACAGTTGCTAGAAATCTATCGTGATCTCAGCTTCTTGATCACTCTAATTTCTTTTTTTTCATAAAAATTCTTCAGGGTGGGGACTTCTATTATGTGGCATCTATCATTCAGTTCTGTCTCTAGAGTATCATGTAATCCTCTTTTACTTTTTTTTAAGAAAATCTTAAAATTTATATAGAAGTTTTCTTAATGCAAAATTGAGACTTTGGCATATGATACTTAGGGACTTTTCAAGATACCTGTAGCAAATGTCCCTGCATTTTGAAAATAGTGCTTCCTTTTCTATTCAGAAATCCTGAAAGGTCACAGAATAAACTTGCTTTTGATCTGGATTTTGCTAGTGAGTCATCTCAGGCAGGTGTTACTTTGATATATGAAAAAAGCTTTTCATTTCAGGAAAGAAATATTTTTGCATTCAATATTAAGTACAGGCTAAATAACATCTGTCACTTAAATATCATGATAACATACATTTATGATAATAAGTTAATATAACACCATTCTGAAATAAACTTTCTGTATCATCCTTTCCATGTTTCTTTTTTGCATTTATAACAAGCGGCAGAGATCCAGAACCTATGATTTATGGATCTTGTGAACTCTTGGTTTAACTCGGAGTGAGCTGGCATGGAAACTGTTTTGCATTTGTTGCATGTATCTGCTACAGGTGCAGAACCTCTCTGTAACTAGTTCTGCCTGATATCCCCAGAGAGCATTTTATAATAATTTATACTTTCGTTAGCATTCTACTTCTGCTGGAAATGTTCAAGGTTAAGCGCTCCCTCCCTCCTAATCCTGTTTATGTATCCAGTCTGGGCTAGGGTAAGGGGTGGGGGGGTGGAGCTGGAGGCGCGGCATGAAAGCCAGTTTGAAGCCAATTCATTCTTCACTATCCTTCATGGAGCCAAATTATAAAATCAGTTATATTGGAGTAAATCTGTGGAAGTGATACTAAAATCACTTGAATATAAAATGAAAGAAATGAGCTTCAGTAAGCCTCACATGATGTTACATGATACAAAATTTACATTACTTTTATACTAGGTATTTTCTCACCTCATCTTTCAAACCGCCTTGCATTTCCATTTTAATTGTGGAATTTTTTTCATCAGTGATGAACCAGCTCAGTATCTGTGTTGAAATTTTCAGCAAATTGCAAATCGGTCCAAGACACCTAGAGGCTTAAAAAAAAAATCACTGGGAAAACCTGAGCACAGCAACACAGAAAGAATCCCATTGTCTTTAACGGAAGAGCTGAATGCAGCAAGGAAGACTAAACCAAATAAATTCTTACACTGTCAGAGTGAGGAAGCAGAACAAATACAAAACAGAGGGAGCTAAACCAGCTACACTTACCAGTTTTGATAATTCTAATAGCAGTGCCTTCATATCTTCAATCCATATCAGTAGGATGTAACAAAACATTGTCTTGCTATGAGAAGGAACAAAATTGCAGATACTGTTTTCTCTGAGAGGATCCTTGTTTTAAAAGATTACTTCAGACAATGAAACCGCATGCGATTCAGTTATACACCAAAACCAATGAATTTATAAACACCAACAAGAAGTAGAAATAATCATATAAAATATTATTATACTATAAAAACAAACTGGAATGCAGTAGGTACCAGAAACAAAACACTGCTCACATATTAAAAAAAAAATACTGTTGTCTACATAACTTCAAGAAGGAAGACTCTATTCCTGCACGTTTTATTTTTAATATTCACAGCATTCAGTGTTTGTCAATTAATTGTGCTCCCAGCTGTTACATTTCTTTCAGACCTTCCTTCAAGGTCTTCTCTTTGGTAAATGTCAACTCTCTGTAGCTCTGCAGGATTTATGGACTGCTAAATCTCTGCTCCTCCTTTTGTAGTCCATCCTTACCAAACTGTGGGTCCCGCAGCACCAGCTTCACACCAGCTGTGTGCCACCCTCACATGTATTCCACACAGTCTTTCTTTTAGAATAAAATACCAGAATTATCTTCTCCAGTTAAATCAGAAAATTATGGATATGTTGTATTTTGGATTTTGCTAGAGTTACATCTTCTAGCCAATAACAGGTCTGGCTGAAAAGGCATTTTCTCCAATTCACTTGGCAACAGATGAGGCAAAAAAATCCAAGCAAATCCCAGAGTACTTAAATCAAATTGGTTTGGAAACAAAGGTACACTTTGGTGACTTCTGATACAAATATCAATCATGCCTTCATTTAAGTTATTAATTGTTGATTGTGGATAAAGAAAAGGAGAAAATTAAAAACACAATGCTCATTGTTTTACTGAGCTTTCCCTATGACCCTTCAGTGAGAACCATCTAGTAATTGTTCACACTATCCCTTCAGTTATGTTAACCTCTGAGTTAAAAATTGCTTTGATATTTGTTTAAAAATCCCATGCCTTTTAGTTTCTAGTTAGCTCATGAGATACTCTTTCTCATCCTCTTAATGTATCTAAATTCGGTGCAAGATTTTTATTTGTAATTGGAGGAGAAAAGCCTGTGGACTGAAGACTTTTGATCTGGATTACCTACTTCTGATCATCTCTTAAAACCAGAGACTATCCAATAAAATATTTCCATGATCTGTGGTGCAAAATCAACAGCAAAGCACAACAGCACTTTGAAAGGGGACAATTTTTTGTGTGTTCTCAGTGGGTTTATTTTAACAAATTCCATGCTCTTGATCCTTCAAATAAATAAATACAGCTGCTTTAACTACTCCTTGAAACTGAAAGAAAATGCATCCATGGATTAATTACAAATTTTGTGTTGTTTCAGAGCTTCTGAAAAGGTCATGGAAGTACAAACAAGGCCCAAGTGTAAACTGGGTGATTGCTGGTATCCGACTCACTGGATCTGATTTCCTTTTGCAGTTTCTGTTACAATAGTGACCAAAAGCTTCAAGTGGGATTAGGAGGCCTTTGTTCTGAGAGCTATACAGAAATAGATAAAGAAAAAAATTCCCAGATGATGTAACAAAATACTTCGTGTCTTGTATAGCATATCCTTCAAAAGTCAGAAATTACTTAAAATCTCCTCTTTCTCTGATATCTCTTTATGTCTGCCCCAGCCATCAGCTCATGTTCACAGCAAAAATGTTTCTCATCTGCCTCAGACCTGCTTCTGAACCCCCTTTTCTCTCAGTCATTTTAGCCAGTCAGATCTGGCTCCTGTTAGAACCCAAACATCATCAATTTGTATATTGATTTCACTCCAAGCAGCAGTTTAAATGATACAGATTTTCCCTGTATAGCATCTCTTATCCATATAGGAAACATAACTTTACACATTCTTAGCCTCATGACTGCTACCACACCCTTTTTCTGGTATTGGGAATGGCAGCTACTCTCAGATCAACTCAGCACGAGCTGAAGAGATCATTTTCCCAGCTCATCACTTTCAATGTCTTGTTTCTTTCTATGTCCTTCCTCTAGCCTCTTCCCCAGTATTGCACTGAACAGCAATCTGTTCCCGTTCAACTCATTATTTCTCACTGAGAGATTGTGTACCATCACTAATCAACAGATAATTCCAGTGGGTTTTGTCTGCTTGTGTAATTTGCAAATGTTTTCTCCCATTCCTTGGGGAATTCCGCATAAATGGAAAAAAATCAGTTCATTGCTCTTTTTCAGAACTACGGAGTGTCGGCTTCCTTCCACAATGCAAACTGAAACCAGGGTTGCCCTCAATAATACTGGATGAAGAACATCAGTTGTGGTATCAAGACAAAGTACCAGAATAAAGACTCATCAGTCTACAAACATGAGTTACCTGCAGCTTGCAATGTCCTTATCTGGTTCTCACTTATCTAAATCTGGAAGAATTGGTAGCCAAACACAGTATTTGTGAAAGTAGATAACGTTGCTGTGAAGAGTGTTAAGACCGAACAGGAATATGTACTTCATATAGCAGACAAAATAGGTTATCCACAAAAACTGGCAGTGATCATACCTATTTTTAGTGCATTGGATAGAAATAATACATAAGATCTGAAATACATAGAGATTGAAGTCACCAGGATCTAATTTCTTGGAGCACAAGTGCATGGAGTCATAGACCATGATGTTAGTGAAAATAGTTATATAACCAAAATTATAAGTACAAGATGCAACAAGCCAGCAGACAAAACAAGATTGAAACGAACAGCTAAGGGAAGAGAAATAAAACATGCTGCATGAATTTCTTTTGTAGATTGTATGTACAACTGTAAGGATGATAGGAAGTCAGCTGGGGCTTGCAATTTATCAATCTTTTGGTAAAAAGAAAGATTTTGTAACCTCAAATTAACTTTCTATGGAAGGAATCTAAAAGAGTCCATGTCCTGTACAGATTTCAGGGAAATCTATTAGAAGCTCTTCAGAAAAGTGGGGATCTTAGGGAATTTTTCTGCACTCATAAGTTTCCTATTAAAAAAATCAATATCACAAGACAGACTATTTTCTCTTGAAGCTGAAGATGGACTTCTGTTTGGGGATTATATCTTTTTATGAGTGGCTTAATTTTTTTTTTTTTGCTTTCTACAAATTCCATTTAAAACAAGCAATTACATGAGTAGTCAGTTTTCACTCCATAAAAGAGTGTTTGAAAATAATTTCATAGACCTGTGGTGCAGTATGGGAACACAGATTAAAATGGTCTGCCCACTAGCAGATTCAGTTGGGATTAGAACTGACTCATGCTGTCTTGCCCAGATCACTGGACTGTCCCTTGTTTCTATGAAAATTATGGATTATTATCCACATCACTATTAAATATTAATCTTCTAGGAAGCATGTGAAATCTCAAGTTGCATCCTGTTTGCTTTCTTGAAAGAGACAAGTTAATTAGTATTTAAAAAAACCCATGGGGTTGAGGGCTTGGGGGGGAGGGAAGGGATGTGCTCTGCAAATTTTATGACATTTTCAAGAAAATAAAGTAACTTAACTTTAAGGTCAAAGACATTTCTTCTGGAAATAAGAACTGATGTCTTCCACTAGGTTTCCCTTTGTACTAGTAATGTGCAACATGGTCTCTATCACAAGAGAAAACTGATGTTATTAGAAGATTGCCCTTTGAGGACTGGGCTGAGATAGAAGCATCACTGATAGGAAGAAGAAATGTATCCTTGGGCCCTCTCTGAACAATGAACCATTTGGGTGCGGTGGTACATAAAAGATGGAGTTCAGAATGGGCCTGTGGCCTTAGACTTCATTTCAACAAAGCATTCAGCAGATGCCTCAACCCCACTAGGGTCTCTGAAATGTCACTGAAAACACTTATTTTTCCCTCAGTGCTACCGGAGAGAATGAACTATGGAAAGAGAGAAGAATAACTGTGAGGTGAATGGGGTTCATGTGGGTGATTTGAAATTCAATTTCTCCTCAGTTGTCCTGGTCAGCTCCTTGCCTCCTTACAGCAAGGAGCTTTTGTGCTAATGTCTTCACTCCCTTGCAGTGGATACAGAATGAAAGGATTTTGGCAGAGAGCTCAGGCAGGAACACAATTGAGGATGGTGAGAAACAGGCCTGTAGTGTGACCTACCTGTAAAGGGACTTGTGGAAGACTGACTTTAATTCAGTTACCTTTGTTCAGTATATATGTGTGTGTATATATGTATGTATATAAGTGTCTGATGTACTCTGAATGGGATTCCTGTTCCATCCTGTTCCATGAAGTTTGGAAGGTTTGTCTTTGTTGCATTCTGTGGCATGTACTTCAAAAAGAAGAAATCAGCCAAAGTGCCCCTGTATCACCAGCAGTATTTCTGGGGTCAGGAGAGTTACAAAAATTATGATTGCCACTGAGTGCTGACATCTCTTATTATTCACCTACCTGTTAAGATCACTTCACCCTTACTATTGGTCAGAGCATGACTAAAAGCCTAGATAGACTTAGGGGAAATCCAAATTCTTAGTATCAGAGAATTGGGTACATGAGATATGTTATCAGCTATGCAAAGCTCCTGAGCCACAAGCTTGAGACACAAGCTCTAGGACACAGGGATGACTCAAGAATGTGAAGATAGTGGAGTGAAAATTAGTACATCCCCAGAAGCAAGTTAAGTGAACTTACATGTTCTAGACAAGGTAGTATCAGTGTGACACATCTGGCCTCATTCATTCTCTACTTTTCTGAAGTAAATTTGGGGATGGAGCTGGAAGTTGTCTATAGCAGTAAAAGCATAGGACCAGAACTGAACAGTAATGAACACTAAGAAAATCTATGGGCAACCCAGTAACAAACCTCACTTTTCCTCAATTCTAGTCTTGCATCTTGTCCAGAAAATCATCTGTCTGACAACTTGTTCCAAGCTTATTTATCATAGAATCATAGAATCATAGAATGTTTTGGGTTGGAAGGGACCCCTAGAGGTCATCTAGTCCAACCCCGCTGCAGTGAGCAGGGACACCACTAACTAGATCAGGTTGCTCAGAGCCCCATCCAACCTGTCCTTGAATGTTCCCAGGGATGGGGCCTCCACCACCTCTCTGGGCAACCTGTTCCAGTGTTTTACCACCCTCATTGTAAAGAATTTCTTCCTTATATCCAGTCTAAACCTACCCTGGTTTAGTTTAAAACCATTACCCCTTGTCCTCTCACAGCTGGCCCTACTAAAAAGATTTTCCCCATCTTTCCTATAGGCCCCCTTTAGATACTGAAAGGCCGTAATCAGGTCTCCCCACAGCCTTCTCTTCTCCAGGCTGAACAAGCCCAACTCCCTCAGCCTGTCCTCATAAGAGAGGTGCTCCAGCCCTCGGATCATTTTAGTAGCCCTCCTCTGGACCCGCTCCAACAGTTCCATGTCCTTCTTGTGCTGAGGGCTCCAGAGTTGGACACAATACTCCAGGTGAGGTCTCACCAGAGCAGAGTAGAGGGGTAGAATCACCTCCCTCGACCTGCTGGCCACGCTTCTCCTGATGCAGCCCAGGGTACGGCTGGCCTTCTGGGCTGCCAGTGCACATTGCCGGCTCATGTCCAGCTTTTCATCCACCAGCACGCCCAAGTCCCTCTCGGCAGGGCTGCTCTCGATCCTTTCTTCCCCCAGCCTGTATTGATACTGGGGGTTACCCCGACCCAGGTGCATGACCTTGCACTTGGCCTTGTTGAACCTCATGAGGTTATCCTGCTGGGAAATAATGGAGCATCCTAAGGCAGAAATTGGCCTACATCCACCACATTATATTGCTGGTTTCTGAAGCATGAGGGTTTTCAGAATGGTAGACACATTTTTGGGGTGACCTCCATACACCACAGAGAGCAGTTTCAACACTTGATTACTGCTCTCCGTATCATATCAATCACAAAGTGTGTCTGGCCCAAGCAGGCTTCTGTAACTAAAGTGCTGTTTTCTCCTGTGCTTCAGAAAGTCCATGTTCCATGTTCCACTCCACAGAGTGAAGAGCCTGAGTTTTCTTCCCTTGCTGAGGAGGTAGATTTGGGGAACTCCCCCATGATGCAAAGAGCAGGTTCAGTGAGAAGTGGAAGCTTTATGGTTAGATACTATCAAGGTACAGCATGGTAGTTCTGAATGTTTTCTTTCAATCTTTCTGCTTATGAGATGGAGTTACAAAGAAGAGAAAAAAATCAAGGCAAAATGTGATCTCTTGTGCAGCTAAGAAGTCCCAAGCCCTGGTATATATCAAGAAAATAATTACTTTTCACAGCCTAGCCCATTCCTAGTACATTGTAGGCACTGGCATTTTCAGAAAGAGAAGATACTCCTTAAATCTGGAGACAAAATTTAACCTGTGCTTGCATTCGGAACATGTGTAACTGAGATGCAAGAACTGTGAACAAAATCTCTCGTAACAGTGTTTTAAATACATATCTATACATGCTAGCTAAAAAGCTTAGCTAACTAAAATGACCATTTCTTTCTAGTATTACAAGTTGTAAACTTTCAACTCTAACTTGATGAAATGAGGTCTTCATCAAATGCCTTCTAATGAATAGGTCTTCCATTTATAACTGCCTCTCCCATATCAAATCCACTAGGAGAGAAAAAACAGCAATTATTTATAATAACTTTATTGGGTATAATTTCCATCTGTCTTTGAAAGCTCTGCCTGCTGTTTTCAGGCTGTGCATGTTAAACAGAAGTGCTTACACTTGACCTTGCTCTTGATCCACTCTTTGTACGCAGCAGTGCCTTTCTTCTTCTGAAAGATAGGTACAATTTGTGTCCACATAAATTATACTGTACTTGCTATTAACATTCTTTTATCTGGTAAATTACTTACACTGATTATGTTGAAGACTGTTCTATGAGCTGTTGATAATGCAGGTCTATGATTTGGATGTAATATGTCATTCTTAATTTAGGACAAGACTGAAAGGAGATGACAGCTTGCTATAACGCACGCAGCAAATCAGGTCCTGGCCACATGCAGTCAGGAAAGGATCCATGGTAGCATTTGCTGCAGGAAGCATGTTCAGCCTTGGCATCCTGGCTAAATTCCAGCTTTGGTAATTATTCTGTCTAAATCTTCCTGCATTTCCAAATGAGTGATTATGGTATTTTCATTCATTTCATGCCTCAGATTCATAGAGCACATTAGCATAGATAACCTCCATTCTATATTGCATATGAGAAGTAAAAACCAGGAAAAATTATCCATAGTTCCTTCTCTTAACAAATGGTTAAGACTGCAATAGACTCATAATTTAGCTTGTCCAGTCAGCCACAAGACTAGAAATGCTACACGACTGCTTGACCAAAAGATAGGTAGTCTTGAAATCATGATCTGGAGTAAGTGTGCTTTACATTCAGGGTAAATGGGGCCTGTTAGTGGATTAGAATACTGCAGGACTGCACCCTCTCAAAAAAGGGAGAGAAGACGGGAGGGATGAGCCTTCCGTTCATGCAAACCCATCTCCTAACAACAGGTTCCAAGCAACTGATGATTTGACATTGAATAAATCTCACAGCACATTTATGATGATGGTATCACATCTCTTTTTCATGCGAGGACCAAAGGAAAGTATAGATAACAAGAATATGTAGCAAATAAATGGCAAAAAGTAGGAGGAACCCAAACATATTGGTTAAATTGCTCTGCCTTCATGTCTTTCTTCACAGTGCTGAAGTCTTCCTTGAAGGTTCTCATCACTCTCAGTGATCTAAGAAAAGAAATGAAGAATGCTGCTTTGCAAAGTCAGGCTTCTCTGAGCACCCATCACTGCAAAAAACCTCCTGCATTTCATTTGTTCAAAGATTACAGTTTCTCCCTGTCACTAAGGAAAACCTTCACTAAGGAAAACCTTTAAGATGTTAAAGGCAGATTTCTTCCATGAAGTGTACGAATCTCACACTTTTGTTAGCTAAGGTTTTATTTTTCTAAGAGTAGATTTTTTTTTCAAATTAAGGCAAAATAATACCATAAATAGCCAAAAAAAAGTGTCTATAAACTGCATATTTCTGAACCATTCTTTATTATGATAGTAATAATGAACACATACGTATAGCCTCTCTCAGTGTTAAGCTTATTCTTATAAAGCCACACGACAAAAAAAAAAATATGCTTTACATGATCAAAGAAAGCCTTGTTCCTTTTAATGCAGTTCAGCAAAGAGACATAGCCCCAAAGCGCCAGTCTCATCATGTTGCTGCACAGATCTGGCAATCAGTGGTTATCCAGTGTCTGGGTCCCAGGAGGCAGGAAACCGCTTTGCAGTGCTGAATTTTGCACTGTTATTATTTTTTGAGTTTCAGTGTACTGCAGACATTTGCTTATATTCCTCTTATATTTTCCCTGTGAATGAACTTGCAAAGGAAAGATTTTTAAAATATCTTATTCAAGATAAAGTGCAGATAACATTCACAAGCCACTGTGGACCATACCCTTCTTGTATACAGTCGTGGTCCTACCATACTGAAGCCACTGGGTGTTTTGCTAGAAATTTTTGTTCTTATGGTTTATGTTGTCATAAGTCATTTTTATGCTATACACAACTCTGCAGAGCACAATGTTACATCCTTCCACCCTCTCTAAATAAGTAGCCAAAACACCCCTCCTTGCTCTGCATAGGTTAAGCAGAGCCAACAGGATTCAGCCCGCATCACTGATGGTCCATTCCCAGTGTTTCGATATGAGCAATACCTGAATCATTCACATTCAAGAGTTCAGCGAGGTATTAGCTAGTCTGTGGCTTCTTACCTATCCACAAAACCTGCCCTGCAGACCTGTGGTTTGGTGCATTTTGTGGACCTATTTGCTTTGTTTGCCCACTGCTCCTCACCTACTCTTCTAAGAGCTATGCAGCACTAGTGCTTTCTCCAGGAACTGGGCTAGAGAGAACTCTCACCCATCTTCTATATGCTCATGTGAAGTTGATTAAACCTTACCTTTGGGTGGATAAGGATGCTTATTTATGAAGAAGGAATCAAAAGACAAGATGCTAGTTGACCAATTTTTACTTACGTCTTTGTGCAAGGGGACAAATCAAAGCATCTTACTCCCTGCACGCCGTATACACAGACCACTACTGCATACAGATTCCCAGTTCCCTGTATAGCCAGTACATAAAACAAAGGCAAGAAGGAAGAAGCTGGAAGAAAGGTTTGGCTCGTCTTGCCAGCACAGTTATGCCTCTGCAAATGTAAATACTACCTTAGTCCCCTTCTGGAGCAAGGAAAATATGATAGTTTGTGGTTCTAAGCTAGGCTGATCAAAAGAGTACAGACAAAATTGTTTTGATGGAAAACTGGGTTCTCAATTAAATATGCATTTTGAAAAGTCTTTCTCATAGATAAAAGGAAAGAGATGATGCCTTTCTAAGAGCTTTCAGAAACTGAAAGAAAAACCAATCTGCATTCACCAATTACAAAGTTTTGACAAAGAGAAAAAAAATCTGAGTGAGGCAATTCTAGGTTCACGAAGATGCTTCTGAGATAGCACAGCTGTTTCTCTGTCCCACACTGAGTTTTTATTGCACAGCCACGGTGTAATGTAGCAGATCTCTTAAATGGCATTAAAAAGCCCCTACTCCTCAAAATAAAAATACGGACAGTCTAGATAAGAACAATTTAATTTTCTCACTTTCATCAATTAAGCTTCCAGGAGTACATGACATATTTTTGTGTGATGATGTTGAAATCCTCATTGGGTTTGCTCTACTAGTTGTGATTGCATAGTTAAGCATACAGTCTTAGCAACAACAAAATCATCTTTAAAATGTGTGCCCTAAATATACTTTTAAATTATAAAAAGAAATAGTTCAGCTCAGGCCAAAGAATATATGGCAGGTGATCAATGGATGGTGGAGGTTAAATTAAATTCTCCTCTGTTTGGTGTGACACACAGTTGAAGTACCTGTGCCACCATATATTTCATGGAAGAAAAAGCAGATGAGGCACATCTGTGGTGGAACATTAGTCTTGAAAAAATACATTGCGAGCTCAAGAACTACCTTTGCAGCTTATTAACTTCCACAGGTACTTTTTCCTCATCATTCTTGTAAAGGATATTAATTGCTTTAAGTTGCTGCTTAAAAACACAAATACTTTATAAAAGATATATAGATATGTATTTTTGTGAACATCTTTTTTGAACCATAACATCTCCTGGGGCTTTGAAGCATCCCAATACCATTATCAGCTGTTATATTCAATCAGCCACCACATTATTTATCTCAGTCAGTGATTATTTATTTTTGGTTCAGAGAGTTTGTGCAAAGATGGATTAAATTTTAATATTAACAGTGTAAATGAGTAGCTAAGAACAATAAAAATTTCCTTTCTGTCATAACTCAAAAATATTTCCACAGGCATTCAATATTTTCAATAGTAAAAGGGTTTGGTATGTAGCTTTTCCAATGTTTCAGAAACTAGATAACATTTACTTATTCCAGATGTTGCCTGCTATTAAAAATCAGAAACAAAGCAGCATTATGAGATTATTATTTTTTTTGTGCAACATCTTGATCTTGCACTGGATATTATGCTTGCCTCTCTCTGTTCCAAATAATGTAATTAGTTCTTCGATATCAAATCATGATGTAAGCCCAAACTATGTAACTATATAGTATTTTTATTATTATTACTGTCATAATTTAATGTTAGTGCATGACTGAGAATCTGACTCAATATAAAGCCATATGCAAAAGGTAATAAGCTGCATACAAAAAAGAGAAAACCTATTAACGTTACAAAGCTTTTTGAGGTGTGCCTTCTTTAAATGACACAGTTGAACACATTCGTTGGTGCTACAACACGTCTAGTCTTTTTTTGCCATGTGGCCACTCCTCTGGGTATCCAGCATGACAGGTCAGACAGCTCTCAGAGCTGCAAAGCTTCAGCTTAGTGGAAGAGTGAGATTGCACAGGATTTGGATACTGCAAAACACACCCCTCCTGTCATAACTGGCTCAGCTCTCCCAGGTTCATGTGGTATTGCTGTAAGTTTTCCAGAAGTGGTAACCAAGAAATTCCATGGGTATAAGTGCTGTATCTTCATTCTGGTGAGGAATTTTCAGAACCTATTCAGGCACTTTTTCAGTTTCCTATAGTTTTCTCCCCATCCATTCTCCTTTGGTTGCAATCATTATGTATTATATCCACTGCATTAAAAAAGAATGAGGAGAAAAGAAATTCCTTAATAACTGTATGTTGTAATAAAAGGATCCTACTGTTTACAGGTATGAAACACTTAAAGTGAACTTCCACAGGTAATGTTGGCTTTTGCTATTATTCTCAACCTAATGCAGTTTAAAATAGCAGCAGTTCCTTGATCTCTTCTCTTTGTAATGTGCTCTTCTGCCCAGTTGCTCTTCCCATTAAGGACATTTTTCTAATAGCAAGTCTAAATGTTTCCTCTCTTAGTTTCAGGCCATTGCTCCTTATTCTACCAGAAAGTATTTATATTCTGTAATCATTTCCCCCTTGAGTCTCTGTGTTTTCTAGGCTGTATAAATATCAGAAGCGACCACACTGCAGGGTGTCACTGCATGTGCTGTGGTACACCAGTCCTCTAGATGGTTAGTATCACGCAGGGTGTAACACATGCTTCAAGGCAAGCACTATAGGTGTTCCTAGGTTCTTCAGGCTCTTGCTTTCACTAAGTCCTCATAAATGCTTGCACTTTGAGGAGCAGGACTTTTTTATGCTTGTCAGAAAAAGAAAAAAAGAATGAATTCCCTTTCAAAGTTGCATGAAGAAAAAACAAACAAAATGAAAAAAACCAAACCTCAGCATTTCACTGTTAGTCTAGTTTAGCAAGACAAAAATAACATCATCATTTGGCCTCCAAACCCACATAATCTTAATGCAGCTCTATGTACCTTCTGTTGTCACTTAGCTACACTGAACAGAGACTATTTTTTTCTTAAAACTCCTGGCTTAGCTAATGTCAGGCAACTCTGTTAGGTTCCCCACACCTCTTCACTCCACGCTATCCTTCACCTCTGATGCACCAGTTCTAGTCTCCCAGGTTATGTGGATAGGATGCTCTCCTTCGTCCTGCCCCTGAAATCTTTATTAAGTCTCAGGCATCCTTTCTGTCCTCAGCCTGAATCCCAGACTCCCCTACTATCTCAGTCAAAGTCTGGCCCAAGAACTACCAGTTTAACCTTTCAGATCCTTACCCCATTTTATTTCCTCTTTACCATCCTAGTGTAGGCCTTGTTCTTTCTCCCTCCTATTCCACTCAGGCATCTTTCCCCTCTGTACATGCCTTGAAAGGGCAAGAGGGGATGTGCCTGATCTCATTTCTGGTACCACAGGAGCCAGGAAGAACATCTGGAAAAGGCTAGAGCACACTCACTGTAAACATGCCCTTCCATGAATGCAGCAGCCAACCTAACAGCTGTGCAAAGAGCATATGAAGACCGACATTTTCTAACAGCTTGTAGTGGGGCCCCATCTGGGCAGTTAATGTGCAAGAATGACAAAAGACACATCCCTGAAAGACAATGCTGCAGTGCCACATCAAGCCTCAAGTCCCTGTTCCTAACCATGAAGGCGTAAGTGAAAGAGCTCTACTCACAATTAATATGGGCAAAGTGATATGTTTTCCCTAATCTCATTTTTAGAAGCAACAAAAATGTTTTTGCAGTGAGCAAGCAATGAAATCCCACCTCCTCACAGTTCTCCATGGTGGATGTCTTTGATTAAAAGTTTAGTGAAATTGTACACAACTGATAGCAGAGTCTTTATACCATGGGGGTTGGCCATCCCTTGCTAGAGGCTAACCTATAAAATCCTGTGATATTCTCCTCATTCTTTTTAGGGCCCAATTCTACTTATACTAAATCTATGGCAAAAATTACCAGCAAATTCCAAAAGACATATTCGATATGTCCTTACTTGGAGGTGAGTGGAAAGTTTGATTTGGGCTGTCCTCCATTTCAGTATCGTGATCTTGCATGGAGAATTCCAGCTGTAGGTAGCATATCTTTAATTAGGTGGTGCTGCTATCTAGATTTCCTATCATACTTATTTGTTCAGAAGGAAAACAGCAGCAATTGTAATCCATAAAGGTAAATATTTTAATATGCTGTCTTCTGAAACAGATTTTAAAATTATTTGCCAGCTAACTTTCTCTTAGAACACATAATTTAATTGCTTATCACTTCATGCATGAAGTTACATTCAGTTGTACTGAATCATGCAATTGTTCGATGTGCCTGCAAAGCAGTCCATCATAGGTATTTTTATCCCATAAGACATTTTCCTCTTACCTTCTCTGTGATCTTAGTGTTTCTGGAGATGAGTAGGATCTCTTTTGCACTTAGAAGTCTGATTTGGGGAGCATTGGACATGTTCGGGCATCCATAATGAGTGATTTTGTGCTTCATCATTAAGGGAACATCCTTAACCTGCAGAGAAATTTTTTGCAGTTCACTTCCTTTCCCAATAAGGTGCTGCATTGTTGGATAAAAAGCTTTGTCTTTCACCTGGGGAAGCAGACTTGTGCACTGGTCTGGTACTCAGTTGAGTGACATCCCAGTTACTTAAGAAATTAATCTCCTCCTTGCTTTTCTGGCCTTGCACATAGCACATGGATTAGACACAAACACCTGTGTGCATTCACCATGCACATATTTATCAGGTAGGAGAAAAAGAGGAGAAGGGAGGATAGAAAATCCACTGTATCACACCACCTATATACTGTTATCACCTAACATTCTGCACCATGCAATGGGCAGATGAGCTGTATAAACCTCAACATAAATATGACCACACCCTGATCTGTGTGTAAAGTATGTGTGTATGTATGTACCCTGTCCTTCTACCTCTGAAATGCTCTTTCCAGCTCTTGCACTTACTTCAGCATCTTGCAGAAGGGATATTAAGTTCCCATCTTTCTTCTTCCAGAAGTAAATCCCTCCCACTTCAGCTCCAGTTTCCAGGAGACTGCTCAGACATCAGACTGCTGAACCATCAGTCTGAACACAAAGGGAAAGGTCCTTTTTCCCAGCAGAGCCTGATTTCATTTACAGAAGAAGTGCTGCTCTCCTTGACTTACTTGGGGCAGCTCTACTTCCTTTGCAATTTTAATATCCTTGGCAAAAAAATCCTTTCACAGCAGATGTTTCTGGACTTGTGCTAATGACCCCCTTGGCAGCTTTCTGCAGCCTTGGAAATTGTTAGAGAGGAACCATTGAGGTCCTGGCCAGAAATCAGATGATTGGATAGCAAGCAAGAACATTTAGGTACAGAACAAGATAGTTAGAGGAAAAAAAGACAAAAAAAAGCATACCCAGAATCAGGATCTGGAAGATACCAAGCAGCAATCACCTGCCCAGCCTGAGCATCAGCAGCATAGACTAGGAAGGACCTGTGCTGGAGGACCTGTCAGGAAACAGAGTCCTGAAAACTGAGCTACTAATCAACATCATTAAACAGGCATCCACCTATGCCTTCTAAGATTTGTATAGTTTTCCAAACAGGTAACACAAGACAAGTCCTTTCAAAGCTGTTCCATGAAGTAGCTGGAAATTCGGATTCAATAGAATCAGGCTTAATTAAAATCTTGGGCAGAAATCAGAGCTTGAGCTCTGACGTGAGTTTTGGCTAAAGAACGGGGAGTGGTCAATAGTACTGAGACTAGCCATTGGACAATCATGTCTCTTTACACAAAGCTAATATTTGTTTGACCTGAATCTGTGTTTCACTTTGGGCCTCTATCTCCTCCTGAATGCAGATATTATAAAACATGGAAATCATTAGGGATAGTGGTACAGTCTTTGGGTGAGGGGATATTGTTTGGTCCCTAAGGTGATAATTAACTAAGGGCCTAGCCAAATGAAGAACACATAGGAGTATCGTAAACGGTTAGCCTGTCTTTGTCTTCCCTAATTAAAGATTAATACCTTGACCCTTTGTTAAAAACAACATCCAAGAGTTGCAGCATTGTTAGGATGTAATGATCTAAACTTTTACTGTCCAATAGTACATTAAAGCAATTTCACCACTTTCCCTTCCCTAAGCAAAAGAATAAGGGGGTCTGACTTGTTTACAGCAAAAGCAGCTGTGGAAGTTTAGGTTATTGTCACCCAGCTCTTTCCTCATCTACTTCTTACCTTCAGTCCTTTACAGACATTATAAACATCCCCATAACACACACTGCAAAGCACACACACACCAAAAACTGTGCATGCTGTTTATATATATAAAAATATATATAATACATATATATACATATATAATATATATAAAATATATATAAAATACATATTTATATGCATATATATATATAAATTACACATATATAAGAACAAAGCTGCTCCAGACGTCACCTTGTGCACAGTTCACTTACCTAAGTGACATCTGGTGCCTAAGATGGCCAAGACCTCTACATGGTGCCAGCAAACATGATATGGGACTAGAAGATCTGCACCTTTCTGAAGTGGGGGGCCATGGGAAATACGTGAGGGCATTTCAGATGACACTAAATTCTTATGTATGGTAAACAGAATCAAGCTTCTCATATCCTAGCAAAAAGCCACTTCTGGTCATCTTGGTCATCCAGAAGGATGAATTAACACAAACATGTTCACTACCTCTTGGGTTGACCACAGCCAGCTAAGATTTTTCATCTGCTTCCTTTAGGTGCCAACATTGAAAAAAAATGTATTATGACTTCAACATGTCATTTAACATTTCTTGAAGTTGCTTCTTCTTAGTCTAGACATACTGCTGTGTACATGTATCAGAGAAATGCAAGGGAAAGGACACACTCCTACACAAGGCTGTTACTCAAGACAGGACTAGAAGAAGTACATAAATCTTTCTCAGTAGCCTCCTGATTATTTGGAACTTAGCTTTATCTTTCAGCTTTGTGCCTCATAAACTACAGGTCTTGTCACTGAGCTATTATACAATCATTTATGTCTTAATTATTGATGGAATTTCCTTTAACATCTTTGTCTGAAAAGTTGATGTGTTGGGTTTTTTCCACATAGGTATTTCGAGTTAAGCAGCTGTTGAAGACAAAGGCACTGTAAGTATGCCTGTTTTGAGGAATATGATACTGACTGTCACTAACATAACTGAGAAAAAATATACAAACCTCGCCTTTTACAAGATTTCTCCCAAGCTAACCATCTCAATATAAGAAGCCCAAAGAAACTAATAATTTTCTTCAATCATGAAGTAGCCTTCATCTTCCTTTTCCTGAGAATATCCTCTTTGCTATATTGGAAACAATGGTTCCTACATACAAGAAGTCTTTAGGAGCCCCACAGAAATTTTCTTGGTTTTGAATGTTTACTGACCTATGACAGCTGGACATGGAATTCTCTGTTTTTCCCTAAGTAAATTCCTATTGCAGATGAATTTTTTGACAGCAAAAATCCCCATAGTAGGAATAAATGAGTATCTATGAACACATAAGCTTGCAAAAATAAATTTGTCAAATTATTCATCAACACACAACAGAGCCAGTAACTGTATATGGTTTTCTTAAATTCCCTAATGGATTTTTAAGAAAAATATCAGTTCCAGCATATAATGCATATAAGTAGTTGTTCTTAAAGTAATCTGCATAAATTACTCGTAAGGTAGCTAGAGAAAGAATAGGACTTTTTTGCAATGCCAAATTATTTCCAACAAACAACTGCAGTTTGTACCTGCACAACAAAAACTGCAATAATACACAAAAGTAGTATTTTAACTGCATAGGCTAGATTACTTTAACAAAATGTTAAGTTCATGTAAATTCCACTTATCGCTTTTGAATAGATTTATATTGCCATGGAAAAGCATTACAGAAAGGAATAGTTCTTTAGAAATGTAATTAAATGTAGACATCAAACACCAGAATACAATAATAAAACCAGGGTTTAATAGAGGATGATACACTTTCTATTCAAATTCTGAAGAGAGTTCCCATAAGGATTTCATGAGCTACTGAAATATTACTGCCGTCTTACTGGAGTTTCAGCTACGTGTGTGGTCAGCAATGTCAAGGACATGTGTGTGCCTGGAGCTCTTAACACACTGTTGGTCTCTTATTAACTCAGGGCAGGACCGTAGAGGCCTATATTGTAGATGCTTTCTGCTCAACCAGTTGAGTATAGAGTCAAGACCACACAGGTGCCAAATGTCAGACATTGCACCCAATTGGCACCACTTTAGGAGTCAAGAGACTGAGCTGAGATATAGCTGTTTACACCCTGTACGTCTAGATTTAAATAAAATGAGTCTTATGATATGATTTGCTGGAGAAAGAGGTGAGAAGCAAGGGCAACAGCTCTATTCACAGTCCTGCTCCTTACTGCAGGGCTCTCCTCCATTACTTTTCTTTGGTTTGTGTGAAGGAGTCATTGCCCTCAGCAACATTACCCTTGGACCCAGGGGAAAAGACCTTGAAAGCTGAGCACCTAAAGTGGATCCTGATTCCATGCAGGGTCACCTAAATAAAGGTGTGATTCTCAGTTATGCTAAGCACCAATGGCTCCATGTGCCTCCAGAAGAGTGCTGTGGAAATTTTGTCCTAAATCCTTCTGGTCTGTGGAATGACGAAAAAAAATATTTTGTAGCCTGTTTATAATGTTTAATAGTCTAATTGCATCATCTCTCTTCCAAGAAATAGATAGCTACATCTCATGCTGCCAGTTCTACCTAAAGAAAGCTAGTAGCGCTATCACTTTAATAAGCTCGTATCTCAAAAAAATCTGCCTTCTTTATTTTTCCAAGTTACACTGAAGACTATTAGTGCGCAGTATCCTGCCAGCCTCTGGGCCTTCCTCAGCAGTTCTTATTTATTTTCCCCATTGACTTCAGTGGGAGTTTTGGGCTGCTCTAAATTAACTGTAAACATTCAGGAAAAAGACCTAGACAGCATTGTGTGTGGCTCAAATGAAGCCATCTGCTCAATGTGCAGCTGTAAGTTAAAAATTAAAATAAAACCACCAACAACAAAACCAGGGTGTTTTAGGAAGTATTCAGAGATGGAAAAGACGACAGTTTATAGAAGACATTTATCATATGGTCCTATAAATTAATAGTCACCCTTCAATTTTGATCTTGCTTACTGTCTGTCAGCACTTCTCACAAAACAGAGCAGAAATACAATGAGCTGGAAAGACTTACAGGCAAGTGATCAGAAGCCAGGAAATAATTTCACATGTGGAGACATTAGGTCTGTTTATGAGATAGCTGAGTAAGAGGTGACATGATATAATTATCATAATATCATTGTAGTGTAAAGCTATATCAGTCGGTTACTCTTTATTACTAGGCTACAATACAAGATCAAGAAGACACCCTATGAAATAAAAAAAAACATTTAAGATGGTTGGCAATGTTTCTATATTGTATAGCTGGTCTTTGGATCTCTAGGTAAGAAATGCATATAAATGTTAACACTTCCTACTAATCTGTTACAATAAAAGTTGGTAAAGGACCAACCAACCCTCACTTTCTGAGGCCTCAAACCCCTCGTGCCTGCCCACCAGCAAGGTGCCAGGCAGGCATTTGCCATATGGAGAGAACAGGAGATTTTAATTCCTCTTTGAAAAACAGATCTGTCCTAAAAGAGCAATTGGTGCAATATGATTATTATAATAACCAGCACACACGGGCAGCGAGGACAAATGTCTGGTACGACTATGTACAGTCGGGCAGCTTTTAAACTGGGTAAGTTCCCCTTCACTCTGGAGTGAAAATACTTTGGTGAGGTTGGGCATTCTGCCAGATCTAAGCATGTCTTGAAACCTGTTAAGCATCTAGATCAGACATCCCGAAACTTTACTCTAAAAAACTTGTAGTAAGCTTTCCTCCAGTCAGAAAAAAACTCTACTTATCAAAGTAAGAGGCATTCCCTCTAAAGGGAGTCATGTCCAGAGCGTAGTTTGCACTCCCTCCCCATTCAAACATCCTTTCCATCAGAGCTGCTCTATCACGGAAACCATTTTAGCTTCAGTTAAACCAACTGAAGAAGGTGACCACTGCTGCCAAGTGGCCTTGTCCTTACACCGATGTATTTGGTGGCTGCCTCAGGAGATTTCCATATCGCTAACATACAGGTTGTATTAACGTGGAAAAAGCTTATAGTCAACTGGACTACATATATATTTCCATGTACACACAAGCATATCCCATGAATAAAAGCTGCAAACAGCCTATGGTTGGTTTATGTGCTTCAGGAGGTCTTAATTTGCTTGCTGATGTCTGTATCAGGTAACTAAAATTCAGGCATGGTATGATGATATGAGAAGTGACTCCCAGAACATATATATTTTTCCTTCTTTTCCTTCTTGAATCATGTTTTTAGTATGCATTTTTCTTCTAAATCTTATTTTAGGAATTAAACAAGGGTATCACATAAAGAAATATACCCACTATGTTATGTATGAAGACGTTTTAATCCCATATTTTGTGGCTCCATCAGAAAGCACTCTAGGAGGATTTTTTATTTATTCCTTTCTGCATTCCTGCAAATATAGCAATCTCACTTTCATTGATCCTGTGCAAACATACTTGCTTCATCAGGAGTTAAAAGCTGTCCATATGCCTATTGCCTTGTACCCGAAGTCTGACTGAGTAGTGAACTGCACAAGAAAAAAACAATATATTGAAATATCTGTTTCACAGCCATGAACATCTGTCTCCTCTTCAAAAGTAGCATAGTGTAATCTGGATATATATTCCCAGAGTGGAACTTTGGTAATTCAGATTAGAAGCAATTCTTGATGTTTTAAGGAGCCTGTTTATTACAAAAACAATTACACAACCCACCAGCACAGTACACAGACAGGGAGAAGTAGAAGTTTATTTAGCAAGAAGCCTCCTGGCAGATGCCAGCACAACTGGGGCAGCTAAATTGGCTTGTATCAATAACTCTTTCAGCCAGCTTGTAAAAAAAACCTTCTGGGTCTAAGCCCCCTGCATATTTGGGCATATCAACTACCCCAACATTTCATGTGTGGCTTAAGCACACTAGTTCATCCACTTTTTCCCCCAAAAGCTTCTTTATCTTTCATAACCACTCTTCATTATTGCTTTATCTTTTGTATAGGGAGTTTTGAGGTCAGAAAATATTTTTAATTTCAATCCTGTTTCCCATGAAGTTCAGTCACTTCTGAACAATGTATTGAACAATCTTTGCGTTCCTTGGCACTGAATCGTTGGGCACCAGCATTGCTGTATCTCCAGGTTTTAATACAAGAATTGTGAGTTTAGTATTTTTGCATGTGGATAGGAATGCCTTGAGTTCCTGACTTAGAATAAGGTCACTAACTTCCCTTATACTTCCTTTTGTCCCTTTCTCCATACCCGATAGGGACAGGTGCAAACCACTACCTTAATTTCCAGTCTAGTTTAATTTGAATTGACACATTTCTTTGAATGGTTTATTTCACAGTTGTTGTCTGGTAAGCTTCATAGCCAGGGAAAAAGCTTTGCTCTAAACTCTTATTTTTTAAATGCCACTGATCCTAAGTAAAATTAAGCCATAATATTTAATTAAGGAATAATGTAAATAGAGGTCAGGTTGCATTTTCACAAACACTATAATGTCTAAAGAGCATGCATCCTATAGGCAGTACCTTTAAAAGAAGCCCAACTTGCATCAGCAATTAAAAATAAGAATTTTATCCCCATATTAATGTATAGTGTCTGTTTCAGCACTGGTGTATTCTTCATGAGCAGCCTTTTGATTTAACATTGTTCTAATTAAGTTAATATTAAAAAATACAAGAAAACTCATCTTAGCTCTTTGACTCAGGGTAGCTTAAATTGTCTCTTTTCATTTGCCTAAAGTTAATTACATGATAAATATTTGGCAGTCAGGAAAGTAATCATTTATTACACAGAAGGCCAGAGCTGCTCAGTTACAAATGCAAATAGCCTATTAGCCTTAAGTGCAGTTGCAGAGTTGCAGCTGAGAAGAGTTTTGAACTGTACATAATTTACTGCAAGATAATTTTCCCACTATTAGGAAGCATAAATGGCAATTTGTTTACTGAACATTTAATAAAAAATTGTACTGAATGAAAGTTCCTTTGAATCTCTATTCATCCATAAACTAGCCCTTTATTTTATAGTGCTACTGGCCAGCTGTGTTTTCAGTCATATCAAATCAGGTGTGGCTGCTCACTTTCCTAGACAACAAGACATCTCATTTAGCATGGCTTGTTTTCTCACCATAGGCAAAAACATTGAAAATTATTATTAATACTATTTCATATGTTTCATTTTGAAATTAAGCAGGCTAAACTCAGTTCTGTTATTAAAAATTTGCAACCATAATCTTCTAACTTCTCATTTTTCCTCTGCTTAATGCATTTTTTGAAGATGCCCCTTTCAACCTCAGGTAATCTATATTACTTAAGTACTATTTAACAAACAGTAGGAAAAAGCCTATCCCAAGATAGCCTACCCAAGATTAAGGGTCTCACTGAAATCTGTGAATACATTAAATAGTATTTTTCCTATCTCAGTGACCCAGACAAAGCCTATGCCTCAAGGAGGTCACAAAGCTGAGGCAGTCAGAGAACACAGGACACAGAAGACACCCAGAGAAGCAATTCGTTGGGGTTTTTGTCCTTCTTCCCTCTCATGCATGATGAAGGGATGGAGAGGGCTGACCTGATGCTCACTGCAGTCAGTGGGTGGGCTCCTGAGATCTATGCCAGCTCAGTGGCTCTAAGACAAAAGTGGCAAGAAGTGAAGGACAGTTTGGCTGCCATCAGCGTGATGGAAGTGGACACAGCAAAGAAAAAGAGTGAGACAGGGTTGCGTGGGGGCAAAGAGAAAATATTTAAACAGCCTATAGTAGGTTAAAGGGGAGCAAACAACAGCCACAAAAATGAAGAGGAAAAAAGCCTTATTAGGAAAGAAGGAAAATGGTAGTTAAAGTAAAGTTGCACTTGTATTTTCATTAATGCTTAGATGTAATGTGACTCAAACAAAAATAGAAAATTCTGAGCATGGGTAAATATAGGCAAGTAGATCCAGTCAAAAAATCAAGTAAATAATTACAATTCAAATCCAAGCACATAGAAAATGCAATAGCAGAATAAATACTATGCTTTTGGCTATTTTCTCTGAGCAGCAGTGCTGTTTTATTGGCAGTCAGGTAACTTAGAAAAAATAGCAAAGTAGTAAGTAAGGCTCATAAGTAGTGCAACCTAATGTGCTTAATTTGGCAGACATTTTAAATTTGAATCCATCACATTTACATTTTAGAAATTATCTTTATGCAAGCATCCCACTCCAGGCTGCACTTCTATCACAATTTAAACAGAGTTCAACCTGATTAGAAAAAAAAAAAAAGGTGATATAGGAAATGGTTCTGATGATTTAGCAAGTCATTGACTTCCCTTGAAGCCAACACAAAAGTAAGGCCACAAGTAAGTGGAAGGAGATACTGAACTCCTCTATTTTTTCATCATATAAAGCAAGCAAGCAAGCAACACATTTCTGAGACAACAGCCTAGCTTAACACAGGGTCATATTCCTTGCTGGCTTTCTGCTAAGCGATTAGAGCTTGCACTTCTTGATGCAATTATATCTCTAAGCTCAAATGCATGGAAAGTAATTTTGTCACTTTAGTGGACTTTGGTTATGCTCACTTTGGCTCAGCCAGGTTCAGTACTACCTTATGCACATGTGTCTGTGTTAGGAATCTGTCTCTCTAGAGATCTTGGTTTTGGTCCTTCTCCAGGTATAAAAAATTCAAAATCCCAGTTTAACTGTAAATAGCACCATATTGTGCTGTAAACAGTGCATAAACATATCTTGCTTCATGTGTGCATTTACAATGCAACTAGTTAGGAGTTAAAGGAAACCAGGGATTGCAAAAGCTGAATGGAGTTAAACCATGCAAGATCTTGCAAACAGCAGTTGAAGGCAATTTTTTGATCTATGGGGCATTAATTTGGAAAGAGCAACTTGATTTCAAATCAGCTGAAATTTTAAAATACTCTGAAAGATTAGATCCATTGCCCTAAAATGAATTTAAAAAGAAAGACAGAAAGAATACAGCAATCGACAGATTTTTGCACTAGTGGGGGAGAGAGGTTCTTACTCCATTTCAGTGGGCCGGTGTTGTGGGAGACTACCTATTAAAACATTTATTTTTCAGGATCTCTGAAAGCTTATAATAGGAAAGTGTGTAAATAAAACCTGCACATATTATTTCAGTTAGAATAAAACAAACATTTGGAGTGAAATTTCAGTTCTGAAATTTTCAGGTTTTACCTCTTCTTTGCTTTTCTAAAATGTTAATAAAACACCTGTGTGACTGCTATGGGCTCCTGGAGCAGAACGGATAATGGCCAGCTATCTGAAAGGCAAAAAGTATTGCCACTGAAGGAAAACACTACAGATGATACCAGAGACCTCTGCATTGGCAAGTCAAATAATAGCCAAACCCAAAAATAAAATGAAACAAACACGATTGTGTGTGATAAGTTTAAGAATATTTGAAGGCAACTATGGTTGAATAGCACAGAGAATATTGAAAATTGCATCCTTTGAAGGGAATGAAAGTTAGGTGGGAAAAAGAGGACCAGGATCGTAATGGAACAATGAGGACCAAATCATGGTAATTCCTAAAACTACAGATGAAGACTATTAGACAAATAAAATCTGCACTGATCAGTACACTGTCAGTAAAGGAGTCGTACTGTATAAAAAGAGGCTGTGATCAAAGACAGACAGTCGAAAAGCCTTTTTAAAAAAACATAGGAGTATGAAATTTTCAGAAACTACAAGCCTCAATGTTCTAGCCTTACTGAAGGTCCTAAATGACTGAGGGAACTATGGCCAAACTTTAAATTTTTCTGTATTATTGATGCCATATCCACCCCACCCCCCCCACCAAAAAAAAAGGAAAAAAAGAACATCCCTGGCTGTTCTTGCACTTGCAGTGGAAATAACTATTTTATAGTAGCATAGTAAATTTCTTTCAGACAGATGAAACAGCCGTACAGGCATAAAGCATCTTATAAAGTCCTGTGGATACATATCTACATCATATACAAATCTATCAGTGTGTATTTTTTTAAATATTAAAAACTGACCGACAACTCTTAATACAGTATCTGTATCCGTCTTTAATAGGTTAGGCCCACTCCCATTTTAGGAAGGCTAACAGTGGGACTCGGAGTCCTAATTTGGCTTCGTCAGGAGGCGTTAGAGAGCTATGCCTAATCCCCCCTTGCTTCCGCACATCCATCTCGCCTTGCAGGCCTCCCCATCTATCTTACCCCAGCAGCCATATAGATGAGGGAGGAAAAAGTCCCTTGGCAGCTAAGTTGTCCCTCTTGCACATGCACTGGATTAGCCTTTCTGCCAATTTAGCTATTATCTGTCTAATCCTCCTTTTTGAAAAATCTCCTTCATGCCATGTATCTAAGTCCTATCCAAGCCACCTCATCAGGCTGAGGCCATAACTAGTTCACTCAGAAGATCCAGTTGGAATCTCTGCAACTGGGAATGAATCTTGGTCTAAAAGATAACCCAACTTCTGCTGGCTTAGCAGATAGTGTGAGTGGAGCCAAGGGAGTGAGGCGCTCCTTTATAAAGGCAGGTGTTGGTTTAAATATTGTGCCAGGGCTTAGGGGAATGTGAGGTGACAGACAAGGTTTAGGGAGAGTTGTGGCAGGTAAACATGAAAGAGGCAAGAATCAAAAAATCTATGGGTAGGTTAAGGAGTGGAAGTCTGCAAAAGCAGGAGGAAGGCGAGAGATGGGCTTAGACAATTAACATTCACATTTGCATTGGGTTGTGGTATTAAATCCACAATGCGTTTAGTGACTAGATGAAAAAATCCGCCTTTTATCTATGTTTCATGTGCCTTAGCCTTACAGCGTTAAAAGTATTAGAGCGCATTCAGTGCTGAAAGCAGGCAGTGTTTATGGGTGATCACCCCCTGGAGGTCCTGATGGGCGCTGCTCTTGGCATTTTTGGTCAAAACACATATACACAAATGTATGTTGAGGCTTTCCACTGAGCCTCTAAAGAAAAACACGAAACCACAGGCTTTACTTCAAGCTGCTGAAAAAGACCAGTGAGTTTGTAAGACACCTCTATTCCAGCACACCTGCCTCCCCATGAGAACTCAGAAGTTTGCCCCCTCCTCAATCAAGATAGTTTTATCATTAAAATTCCTCATATCATGAGACATCTGTGGGCCTCCTTACGCTTCCAAGCACAGAAGTTATTTCTGAGAATGGAGCACAGCCTTTTGCACTCCTTTGACCAAATTCTGACAGCTAAGGTCCAGCAGTGTACATGAACAAGCTAGATTTTTGTTACATAAAATAAAGGCTGCCATACTTTTTATTGGACTAGGATATCAGTTAGATTCCTAAGAGTAGTTATAATAGAATCAAGTTACAATGTCAGTGTGATAAAAGGTATCACATCATTACTCTGTCCTTTTTACCTTATTCATTCACAGGTTGAAGTTTCCTGGATTCTGTCAAAAGAATTAGTCTTTTAAGAATAGAAAAGACCAATGTCATCTCTATACAGTTTGGGAATTCATCTTGACTAGCCCAGAGATTAACAACATCAGCGATAATTGAGTCAAAGGCGTCTATGGAGTACACTAACAACAAAATAGACCATGGAACAAAAGACAGGTAATTCAACAGCGCACCACTGCTGAATAATCATTTTAACCTTATCAAGGGTCAGGATGGCAAATAAAATAAATAAAAAATGAATGGGTTTAAAGAAAGGAGGAGGGAAAGAACAACAATGCATACAGAGGGAACTAGGCACTTTTGAAGAAAAATGCGTGCAGAACAGAAATTGTACAGCTGTTAACAGGAAAGAAAAATCAATTTTACACCATATAAAGGGATACATTTACATCATTATGATTATGTTCGGAAAGGATTAGAATTTCACTTTCTTCAAAGCATTCTTGCAACGCGTCATATGATTCTTCCTTATCTGATGATCATGATGATGCATAAAGAATAGCACCTCTCAAGCATCGCTTTATTCAGTAACAGACCACCTTGTCTCCCTGAGCTCCCTGACTGCAGATCTCATGTCTTTGTTTTCCGTAGGTAAATTTAATTAAACCAGCTGAAGTGGAGTTATAATGGTTCACAAACAGTGGTGGTAACTAAAGGGGAAAAAAACTCGGGGAGGAGAGTAGAAAATGTACATGTATTCAGGAGCTCAATAGCATTAGATAGGCAAATCAATCCTAAAAGCAGCATAAGCAAGTGATGCAGAAGAAAGCATAACCCAGGCAGCTGAATTCAGATGGTGGCATAGGAAAACACAAGTCATCATTGTAGAAAATACAAGTGTTTCAGAAATGGGGTTAAACAATTATTTGCTCTTTCTTTAAATATAGTTCTAAAATGTATCATTCTGATTTGAGTACAGGTAGAAAATATGCTTGCACATGTGCAAGAACAGGGTTGGCCAATGCCTATAAGTATCTATCTGCCCAGACTAGAACACTTTCATTTCATCCAATTTCAACCTTTTTAATAGCAGCAACACGAATCATGCCTCCAAAGCAAACTAGCCCAGACCCAAGGAAGCTCAGAGGTGGCAGGTGTGAGCTTCACCCCACACTCAGGTGTGCATATGATGGCTTTAGCACAACAACTCAGCCACTGCACTTGCTGAGAAAGGCACCACAGGAATCACTTTCTTGCTTTATAACAGTTACAACCACTATTTTAAATTGTATATCTGGCACCATATAAAAGCAAATGCAACCACATGCTCAGTTATAGTCCATTCTGCATGTGAAGAAGGTCTATGGGAGTGGAAAGCCATGCTCTCCATCAATGACATTTCCTGATTAGTTTAAAATACTGTCAGAAAGTCAGAAATCAGCCTGGAGGCAGTTAACTGCAATGAGCTGCATATAAGAAGAAATGCCTTCACCTCCTGCCCAAGCATAGGCAATGTCAACTAATGGGGAATTATATTCCTTACCATTTCCACCTCTTTGCTGCTATTTTCCCTAGGACAGATGTTAGCCTTCCTCCTTTCCTTCTTTCCCTACCTGACCACAGAATCACAGAATCACAAGGGTTGGAAGGGACCTCGGGAGATCATCTAGTCCAACCCCATTGGGAGTAGCAGAAGCTCAAAACAGCGCAGAAACAGGCCTTACAGTGTGTCTGGATTTGTACCCTGGCTGAATGAATGAGAGGGAGCATCTGCTAGAGCTGGTGGTCGTGGCCTAAGCAAGCTGCAGTGTTGTACACATGCGGAAGGTCACAAGGCTCTGTTTCAACTGCAGCTTTGTGGCAGATCTGCCTCCTCCCCAGCCTCTTCCCCACCTCAGATTTTAAGCTCAGGAAAGCTAAGTTTTATTTTAATAAAAACTCATAACAAGCTTTTAAACAGAAAAATATCCTTAAAGGAGCTAGAGAAAACAAACTAAACTGTCTTCCATTCAATCCTCTCTGCCTACAGCAGCCCTGTAGGTGGGTCCTTTATTCCAGCCAGTTCACTAACTGAGAAGCAGAAAGCTCTGCTGAGTTTCCCCACATCCCTGTGACATTTTCCCATCACCTCTGAGATGTGGCTATCTGCTTCCCAGTCCTTGCTTCAGCCTTTTGTTCTCTCGAAGATGCAAGCTGAGCAGATCTGCAATGACTCTGCTGGACTCCACTGGGCTGCCCCAGTCTCTCCCTGAATCTGTTCAGTAATGCTTCAAGAATTTCCCCCAGCAAGTCCACCCAGCTTCTTCAAAGAAAATGAAGTCAAATTACAAGAAACCCATCAAATACACAGTTTGCTGTGGTTACAGCAACAGTTGAGCCTTGAAGTAGGGCTGAAAACCCAATTTTGTGAGACCAGAACACAGGCAATGGGTCCTGAAGTGCTGCTGATAGTCGTGGATAAGTGCTTTGTTTAGCTGAGATGCACTTTATATGTTCAGAATGAGCCCATGTAATTTGTTATTGCAGTACTGTAACTTGCAATAGGCCAACATTTATAGCAGTCAGTGGAGCAATTATAGCTTTAAAGTTTGACACTGAGGCAAAAGCAGGGCTGATAATTACAAATGAGTGATTTTCAGAGTGTGAAATACTGAAGAAAAGTAACAAATTGTAAGTAAATTTTGTCTTAAGGCTTCTACGCAAAATCAAGCAGTTAAAAACAATGAAAAAACATGAGGTCTGCACGCAACATACATGCACTATGTGTTACTTCTGTCTTGTATTCTTTGTAGACGTTGTATAAAAAGAGCCCAGATAGGTCTACATCAGTTCTTTATATTATCCTTCCATTTTCTCCCTTTCTTCCTTCTCTTCTTCTGTCTCCTCCTGTGCATCTTTCTTGTCTTCTGCTTACTGAATTCTGCACTGTGGTAAGGCTTATTACATCACTTTATGCCAGTTATTGCCTCCAGCTTTTGCTATAACTTTAAACAACCTTTTCTGATCATTTTGATAGCAAGGTTTTAATAAGTGACTAAAATCTCAGAATCATTCTGGGAGAAAAGAATACCCTCCCAGATCCTACATAATAACCACAAAATAACTCTTGGAGGAATATATAATGTGAATACATCACTCCAGGAGAAATAAGAACTTCAGACTTGAGCACAAGCTCATGGGAGTTTGTTTGATTTCAGGACAGAGGATCAGGTAACAAATATGAGGACATTTTAGTGGCTATGCCATACTTAAAGGTGTACACTGAAAGAATTAAATGGAGAAAAACCTACCTTGTTCAGCCAAAGGTAAGAATATAAAGGAGTAGAATACAGAATATAAAGGAGTAGAATATAGGATATAAAGGAGTAGAGTATCTGATGTCTAAACAAATAAAACCAGCAGTGTGATGGGTGTTTGTTATTTCTCTGAATGCTTTCACTTATCCTACAGCTAGTTAATCAGTAATACATACTGTGAACAGAAAAGTACAACTTGCCAGGGTACAAAATAACATGGAAAGAAGACAGTTATTAGAATAACAACAGCAAAAGTCAAATATAAGCTGAGAAAAGCTTACCTCAAGTTAATGAACTGGCATATAGATGAGTTAAAAACAAAACACGAAAAACCCATATTGACATCACTGGCAGAGCTTCAGCTCTATTGTAATGCTCTAATCATGAAAACAATAGCATATCAATTTGAAGTGCTCTGGAGAACAGTCTTATCTCTGTCTTGCAGTGGAGCAACAAGGGCTTTTTCTTCTGTTTTCCGACACCCTGTTAAGGTCTTGCTGTTTTACTGGGTGCTTTGTTCAGCCATCAGGTATGGTATGGCTCAAGAATCCCAACCCAGTGGGCAAGTTCTAACATTTGTAGACCATGAATGGCACCTCTGCACAGATATCCTAGCATGATTTCATAGCTGAAATCTGGTTTTGGCTCTTATTTAATTAGACAAAGTTTTCCTTTGACTCTGTGAGTCAACACAGCTAATCCAAGGCAATTCATTTGAATCATTTGAGTGAAACATTATGTTTTAACATTCTCCATAAAAATCAATGCTAAGAAATCCGTATCAATACCTCAAGCCTCCGAAGACTTAACCCCAGCAGCAGTCAGGAGGTTTGACTGGCAGCCACCTCCTCAGAAACTGCAGAAGAATGCTTAATGCTCCAGCAGGCAGAGTCCCATTGCTATCACAAAAACAGAAGCTTGAAGAGCAGATGACTCTGAGGTATTGGCATAACAATCTTTCAGTTCCATATTATTTTAGTGTAGTGTTGCTAGGTTCTGGGTTTTGTTTTCATTTGAAGAGTCATTATAATGATTTGAAGTAGGCTTTAAATCTTGAAGGATTTTTCTCTAAAAAATGAGCAATGTCTCTACATTTTACAAGACAGGTTCCTCAAGAGGAGATTTCACTTGAAGTGGAAACTGAGAAGAGTAGTCTCACTGGACTACAGACAGAGCCAAAGAAGATTTCTAGGCATTTTTTCAATGTATTATCCTCTCAAAAGTATATATAGTGGAAATATATAATTTTAAGAATGTTTAGCCCATTTAAAATGCAGTTAATTGACCTTCTTAGAAGAAATATTCAAATGTTTTAACAATGGGAATGAGAAATGCAGACTACATGCTGAATCTAGTGTAATTCCCAAGTCAAATCTGCAAAACTGTATTCATTTCAGGTTTCGAGAGTGGGTTTTTTAAAGTTACAGTTCTGAATCCAACAGCCTGTGTTCAGGGTAGTGAATTGGTAAATTAAACTGTCTATTGACATTTTTTTAGGCAAAAATGGAAGATAAATTGATTTTCTTAGATGCTGGTATTCTGCAAGATTGAACATCCCCAAAGAGATTTGAAATGGAGCCTGTTGTCTTACTAATTTGCACATCATGCTTTTTTTTTTTTTTCCCTTGATTAAAACCTTTGTAAGAAACTGCTCAAACCTTGGGAGTTGCTAGGCATAACTGTAGGCCAGCATGTGCCAAATATGCCACAGCACGAAGTCTTTAGTTGTCATCCAGCATACTGTGTGTAAGCAGTTGGCAAGCCTCTTCTCCCCCTGCCTCCCAGGACTTTTGTTATTGAATTGCTACATAGTGTATCTTAGCCTAATTGAACTCATTACTTAAGGGACTACTCTGTCTACACAAGTATTCAGGAAATATTATTCCTGAATAACCGTGTGTATATTCTTATGCTGGAACAAGAAATGAGCTACATAATACACCTAGATAAAATAATGAATAAACAGGTCCTAAAAGATGTTCTTCCAGATTCATTGAATCTAAAGAAACCCCTCAGAAAACCTACTAGGAGTGATTCTCTTTTCACCCATGAGACTTGGTGGAAGAAGCCCAGCTTCCCAGGAGCTTGAGATGCGAACTATGAAACCACAGAAGAGGATTCAAATTCCTAATGGCAAGACAGAAAGATGCTGAAAGGAGTGGTCTGCTAAAAAATTAATTCCAATGACTTTTAATGACAGCAACACAAAGGCATGATGGAAAATTACTCTACCTAAAAGCACATTTCCTGCCTCGGGGCAGAAATATTTGCCCTCTCAGGCTTTGCCAGTCTCCTTGAACTGTTCAGGGCCAGGGCAGGAGGCCAGGGGTTGCCCTATCAGGCAGCACCACCTTCCCAAACAGTTTTGGCATGGGCTGAGGGACATGCTCCCATGCAACACCCAGGCAGGATTTGGGGGCCAAGGGCCAATCCCAATATTCACTTTGGATGTAGCTGTCCTTTTTCAAGAGAATGAAAGGGTTTGAAATGGTATGGATGCAACTTCTGCTGGGTCAGGTGGCCTCCAGGATGGGCCCAGGTCTGTTACACACAGTAGCCTTGATTATAGCATGTTTGTTCCATTATGTACTGTGACTTGTAACAGAAAAAGTGCACTGAAAAATTTACGGTTTAAGAAAAAAGATGTGTCTTGCTCTGATGAAAAAGGGATGCTACAGCCACTATGGCTGTTCGATTTTGCTCATACCAGTGTAAATCAGGAATGATTCTGTAGAAATTAGAATATCTGTGCTGGGTAAAAGAGATTAGAATGAGGCCTTCAATAGCCACGATTACCAGGATGTGCTAAGGGTCATTTTCATTCCTGTTTTGGAGCCCTATGATAAGCTTTAGAAATACTAAAATATTCCATTTTTTTCTAAGATCATGGAGTAAGGGTAAGCTGGAAATGTGTTTGGGATATTCACACACACTAACATTGGCTAGATGATCCTTCTGGCTTCAGCAGTTCCCCCACGTTAACAACTGAACTTGTCAAATCAGAATAAGCACTTCCTGAGCCGATCAGAAAATCTAACAAGAAGCTGCACCCAAGGACACACTGCTCAGCTTCCCTCAGACACGCCTGTTGACTTCAGAGAAGTGAAAAAAAAATAAAGCTCATGATTATTAGGGAAATCTCTTATGTTAGTTGCGTAGAAGTATGGTTCTGTTTCTTTATTATGTATATTTTTAAAATCTGGCACTAGTATCTCAAATTTCTGTATTTTCTGTTGTCTTTTATTCTGGTACTGTGCCCGTGCCATTGTCATGATATCTGTATTGATTGCTTTTCATGTGGTGTATGATCCTTTTATTTTTCTCCCCTTTAGCACTGGAGATGCAAAGGCAGAAAGAAAAAGCTACTTACTGTACTCATTTGAGCTTTACTTCTGTCTCAGCATTTTATGTGAGTAGTTCCATTGAAATAATAGCAAAGTTTTGTTATTCCTTATTAAAGTTTGCATGTTGCACAGAAAACATAGCCACTAAGAAGTAATTTTGATGCAGGTTTTGGGAAAAACTAATATGTTGTTATTTTAAAAAAGTATGGAAAACCAAGATCAGCCTGAAAGAGTCTCCAGATATGAAGGAACTAACAGTGGAACTAGTTATACATATAACAGGCACAAAGCTGAGGCTAATGAAGTTGAATGTATCAATATGTGTGTGCAGTAATCCCAGCTGGACAAACATTTTTAAATTCTTCTGAGTTTCAGGATGCTGGATTTTGCTATACTGTGCAGTATCTTCTACTCATAGTCCCAATGAGAGAAATGAATTGGAATTAGGTGGAGATGTGAGCAGGGACAACATGACCTGGCCCCAAAAGTAGAAAATAAATTAGTCTCAACATAATCCAAGGACAGACTTGTGCATTAGGAATTCTAACACTACCTTAAAAGAAACATGTGAAAAACAGGCCAGTACAGGAAGACAATGAAACCAAAGAAATGAGCATAGCAGTGCTACTTTGCAGAAAAGAAAAGAACATACATTATTGCAGAAGAAACACTGGCAAACTGCTTCATGAAGATAGTAGGGGTTGGGGAAGAGGAAAGATGTAGGCTGCAGAGACTACCAGCCTCATTTAATCTACCTTCTGTGAGGCTGAAATTGCAGCTATTTTAATAGAATGCTTGATAGCATATTAAGAAAATTTCCTTTCAGTGCGTAACACTGATTGGCACGTCATTAGTTTACCTAGGGTAAAATGTGGAGCACCAGGCTGCCCAGTCTAAGGGAACGTACCACAGTCTAGTCCAGACTGTTGCCCAATGTTGGAACAGAGGTCACATTCAATGACATAAAATACATAGGCAACTGTTTGAAGATTTAACTGAATTTTCTTTTAAGCAAATTTCCAAAATGCACACGGAACTTGATTCTGCTACCCATTAGATGCATTAGCTAATGCTTTAATATAAATCCCACTGGTTTCAGCAAACCTGTTTGGAACGGGATGATGGTAGACTAAAACCTAGGTGAAGGACTAAATTCAAACTTGAAGTGATCTAGAAAGCTACATTGGGAAGAGTAATCTAATAGAAAATGGGCAGAACAAAAGGCAAGTCCCAATCAAGTTTTACCTACAAAACTCTTACCTGAAAAGGTGTGTTTCCCTGTTTGAGCTATCTGTTTATGACTGTTCTTACTAGGAATGCTTAAAAAAGCAAAAACCCAAACCTCCTATATCAGGCGCATTACTCAGAGTATAAAGTGACAGAAACCAAATGGAAATGTGCCCACATCTCCTGATGAACATACGCTTTTAAAGTAGCAGCATAGGAATTCTAGCATAGGTGTTCACTTACACCCTCCACCACCAGCCCATTTTAAATACATTACTTATGTTAGTGTATCTATAGGTCCCATATGAAGTGTGCATTGTAGCAGAACAAGTGCCAAGTGTTTGACAAAACTGGCTGAGCCACAAGTGCTAATCATCACACAAGAAAGTCAACAACCTACAGACATGTTGGCTGGTAACCAGAACTGGGCAGTCATGAGATGTCAGTAATTCCCAGAGGGGAAAAAAAAAGAGAGATTCTTTAGACTAGATTCACCCATCGTTACTCACACCTTTACTCCATGATATGCCTGAGTGAAATCAGTGAGACTAACATCACTGAGGACACCTTAAACAAAGCTAAACCAAAAACTTCCCTTATATTCAAATAAAAGAGACAAGAATATCAATAGAATTAATTAAACTAATATATTTAGCACAGGAACGGTTGCTGAAGAGGTTCCTTAACATACTATTGTAAATCAGATAATTCTTACCTGTAAAAAAGTATTAAATATAGTTTGCCAATCTGGGAAACTAATTACTTTCTGTTCAACATCCAAATGATAGCAAGCATTACCTTTGGAATGATTTAATTATTTATTTTAACATACTGACATACAGTGAGTGACTCATCCTGATATAATAGTTTGTTTCAACATAATCTAAGTAAAACTTTTATGACTTAGTGAAGGTTTTTAACACATTTGAGACTTAGAAACTTTCCTCACAAGCCTTCATAAATATAATCATAGTGACAATATGTCGTTTGTTGTCATGATTTCCAGTTTTAGTGTCTTTACTGAGGGCCAACACCATTTAATGATGTTTTAGTTGCATCTGAAATGGATAATGCTTGAGCAAAATATGCAACACACGCTTTGAAATTAATTCTAAGCAGCTAAAGAAATTTAAAACATACATGTTTATAGGCACATGTATATATTGGTGTATAATAATATATACACACACATTTATTTTAACGTTTAGCTTTAATAGCAAAAAGTACAGTAGAATTCCACTGATAGCAAGATTTGATTCTAGATTATCCATAGAAAATTGGTGCACTTTTTCTGAAAATCAATACAAGCTCAAAACAAAATGTGATACCAGATAATTCTCTGCCATGGTCTAAAACCAGTAATCAATTTGAACACCTAAATAATTGAATTAAACCCTATAGTAATCAAATAGATACTTGATAATGAGATACCTCCATTGGAAAATGTTACTGAGTAAAATTTTGTATCAATCCCAAGTAGGTGAGTGTACAATATTTAGGATAAGGCCTCTCAGTCCTGACTGGAGCCCATAGGTACTACTGGAGTACAAATAATAAATAATAGTACATGTATTGTAAACTCTCTAAATCAGCGATAATACCAAGCATTTTCCATCTTTGAAACACTGTACAAACATAAAACTATTCCTCACAACACCCCTGTGAGGTAGGTACAAAAGTATTACCCCATCTTTACTGATGGGGCAACTCATCCCAATACTACAAGGTGCTAGCTGACTCTGCAAAGGGAAGTTCACCCCAATTCCCAGAGGCCTCAGAAATATGTAATTCTCAAGCAGAATCAGTCTCCAATTAGCGACTGGCCCATATCCCTAAAATATGTCAGTGGCACAGCCCAAAGTTGTTGGCTTTCACATTTGTCACTTTGTCAATTGATTGAGACATTCTCCCTTCTGAAAAAATAAAATACTATACATTGGTGCTGCGACATGCACAAACATGTATTTTTCTTTTCATAAGTCTGTTGATACCTTTAATATCTGCAAAGGGAAGGCATTGCCCCGTGAGTGCCTACCTTGTGTAGCAGAGCCATAGCAAGATTCTCACATTCTTCTACTTTTATGCATAAAATTTGCAGGTTCTTTTACTTATTAATGTGAAAAAGGACTGATTATTCATATGATGACACCAAATTCTATATTAAGGGGCGCAGTCATCTTTTTTTTAGATTCAGCTTTCAGGACATCCTTTAAAACTGGGATAATCCTGTGGTATGTACCAAAATATATGTATTCTCTTTTCCCTCTTTTTAAAAATAAAGTCCAGAATGCTTTTTCCTAGACATACTTTTAATATACTATATAGCTAGTCATTGTTTTGATGACATGTAAAGTGAAGCAAGACATCTGAACCTGGAAGCAGTCCTCCTTGCACCGGTATAAACCTGGACTACCTCCACTGAAGCCCATGGAGTTCCCACTGCTGTAAAAGCAGGCGCAGTGAATTTAGGATGAGGACTACCATCCTCCTTACCATCTGTGGCTGCCCTATGCCAGCAACACTAACAAATCTCATGCCTTCATCTGGAGGAAAGAGTGTGAATGGCATGTTTGTTAGCAAATCCTGTGAGCCACGCACATACCTGATCACATCACTGATGACTTCATCATTCATTACGCTAGTGTTACACATAGATGTAAAAAACAGGCAGCTCTTTTGAATTCTGCAGAATTAGAGAAAAAGGGAAAAAATAAAACACAGTATCTTCCAAACAGCAGAGTACATGCATAGAAGTAAATTAAAGGCAACACAAATAAAAAGGAAAAAAAGGAACAGAAATTAGATATAAAAAAGGAAAAAAAAACAGGCAAAAAAGTAGTTATGTCAATCATTTCTCATACATGCTCTCTTTTCTAATAAGTCATGGAAAAAAAATGTAAGTGAAGAGTTTGAAAGCCTTGCTGGAATTTTCGTGTTGTAAAATAATCCTCCCCTCAAAAAAATTGTAACCTGCAATTTTTTCTGATTATATAGAGTTCCTACATGGCTCTATTTTTTAAACATCTGTAATTCAACAGACTTTGACCATTTTTATGTGTAACAGTTTTATTATTTAATGTCTTCCTATAATAAAAAAAATAACCCATACATATTTAAAAATACCATTCTGCTTTCATCCTTCTTTTGTGGGGGAGGAGGGGAAGGCAGGTAATTTTCCTCTTGTGTTTTGAACAGAACCATAACTATCAGCACTCCTTTGCTTTCCTTCTCTTTTGCATATCATGTTTTTCTCTCAGCAAGGCTCGGGGATGCGTGTGCAGGAACGCAAGCACAAACCTATTGTTGTTGAGTCACCAGAGGAAACTCATACCTTCTTTGGGTAGGTCTTATGAAACAGGCTATCTTCATAACAAGGCCACTGAAAGATGATTAATACAGCTTTTTCTCTTTTATTTATCTTTTGTCCGTTTTAAATGCAGCAGGCATTCATCACTGGATTATAACAGCTTGAAGGTTACTCAAACATACAGCTCTTTTGCAGGAGATACTTAATCACATCCCTAACCTTAAGAATGTAAATACTTTCATTTAAATCAATGTGAAAAAATAATTTGGTTAAAGTTAGACATGCTTTTTATAAATTAGGGTCTTGGGAAAAAAGCAAGAAACAAAGCCATGGGTTTAAACATACAGGTTATGTCATTTGGAATGAATGCATGCGAGTTGTCAATTTTTTCTTTTTCTTTTTTTTCTTGTATTTTAGAATTTGAACACTTCCTAACAAATTCCTTTCCAAATTTTATCATGCAGTGTATCGTGAATATTAGGCAGATGTTTAAACAACACGAAAAGGAGGCTTTTTTGGTAGACAGTACATGATAAGGGTTCAGAAAACAATCAATTTGAAACAGTAGTCCTTCCAAAGGCTGTTTTCCCCCCTCCAAAATGTTTTTTTTTTTGTTCTACTGTCTTGCAAGAAATGCTCTTACGATTTATTTTCATTGGAAAAGAGACTTTAATAATTCTACCCCTCTGCACTGTTAATATATATTAGAATAGCATTTGAATATAAGGTGTCGACCTTATTCCGATTTTCAGATGCGACGATTAGAAGTCATTGACACCAATCTACCACAAGTGACCTTAGTCTTGTATCTTGCTCTGTTATTAGAATAATCAAGGAACGCAATTCAGAAATAATATTACAGCCTGCATTTTATTCAATTCCATATGACAAAAATAGTAACCTAGACTAAGACATCCATTTCAATCAGTAGATGTGTCAAGCCAACGAGATTTAATAATAAAAAATATTGGATCTAGGTAACAATTCCCAGCTGGTTCAGGGAGGCTCCTAGCCCTACATGGTATCACAGTATAAAAATAGTGTCTCTCTTCACCATGCAGAGAGGAATGACCTAACCCTGAATACAAAATGGGGTCAGTCTTACTGTACCATCATCAACCATCTTATTTACAACACTTTACATGTTTTTTCTTTTTTTCCTTTTTCATTTTTTCTTCTCTTTTTTTTTTTTTCTTTCTTTTTTCTTAAGTTAAACACATCCTTTAGGGAATAGAGATAACACTACATGGTACCAAATACTAACAAAAAAAAAGTCACACCAAAAATGACACAGATAAATAAAAACATTCAATTGCTGAAATACAGCAACATTAAGCCACCTCAGTTTTCTTTTTTTCAATGCTTGGAAACACCCCTACCCACCCACACACTGCCACAAAAAAGATGTTATATTGTAGAGGTGTTACAGATATATAATTTTGCTTATATATAGATACAGATATATCTATATATCTCCAGCTCATCACTGTAGAAAATGGAGCTGTAGAGTTCATTGTTCATTTCCAATAGAAACAAACAGCTAATAAGTCTTTGAACCTCTTTTCAGTCCATTACATGATGGCAGGAATAGTCCATCCTTTTACAGTAATGGGTTTTAAAAATTCTTATTTTTCAGTCTCAACTGAGAAGACCTCACTGTCTGTTTCATTCTTCAGGGGCATAAAACTCCTTGTGCTGTTACCCAGCTACCCATAATGTCCCTCAAGCAATTCTGCTGGACAGAAGTTCATAGTGTCAACTCCACCATGCTTGTAATGCACAAAAATGAGGTAGTACACAAAACGTTTACTGTTCAAGTTTTGATTAAGCCCCAGTCTCCTCAGCATCCCCAGCCTAGCTTTTGAGTGGAACCGTTCCCTTTATTTACTTGGTGTAATTTAAACAATGCAATCAACATAAAATTATATTTGATTAATCAGAGTACATTGTGCTTTGGAGCAATCGGAGAAGATAATCAGCAAGAGTTGGAAAGAAATACAGAGTATTTGTATGTTACTACTGCTCACACTGCCCAAAAGTTATTAGGCAGTCAACATCTTTCTCGTGGGTATGTGTGAAAGAGACCAAACGGATTACGGTAAAATTAAACCTACACAATGTTCTCCTCCCTCTATACTAGGCTTGTATTAATATCACACTCCTAAGATAAATGTATCAGAATTCTGTCAGGGGTGGTCACGCTTTTAAGTGGGCTTTGTAGAAAAGTTAAATGAATCATTTCCATTTAAGAAATGGCAGGCCCCATATTTCCTAAGGATCTGACAGTTCTCTGTGGCTTTTCTGCTTAGTTAATAGAGATCTCTCATTGTTTGACCTTAAAACAAAACAAGAAACTGCAACAGGGTTCTCCTCCTTATTCCTTAAGTCAAAGTACTATTAATAAAATAGTTTACATCTTTGTTCAGTTTCAAATTATAGACAAACCTCCCTAATACAAAATACTAAAAGTGCAATAGTATAAATTAAGAGTTTGCAACCACATTATACAAACATTACCTTTTTATTGTACAGCTTTGATAACATGGAGTATTTACTCACAACTGTTTATAATGTTGTGAATAATTTATGGTGCTAAGGTTTGTCTGTAACTTGTTTTCCAATCATTGAGCTAAAGTTCACACTACATTTTTTTCATTTAATAGAACAACTGTCCACATAGCAGCTACAAATATTTAAATAAAAAAAGGTTTGTTACTGACAGGTACTTGCACATGAAAAGCATGCTATCTTTCCCAATAAAACTTCACAATTTTGCCTGCATTGAAATAAACCACTTATTTATAGTAAAACAAAACTTGCTTTAAAAAAAAAAAAAAAAAAAGAAAAATCACATAGCCAGATGTATTTTGCAGTACAAAAGCTTCATTTAAGTTTGGGGCTAGTATATTGTCTGTTACCCGCATAATCTTAACATTATAAATACTACAGACAAGGATACTGTAATAATACACAGCATTGGGGTACTAAATCACTTATTTTAAGATTAAGATTCCTAAAAACGTAGTCCAAGTTGCTAGCTAATTTGAACAAAACCAGCAAATAAGTGTGACAGAATGCCATAATGAAGCCCCCCTTTCTCAGGTGATAGTAAGTTTTGTAAGAAGCAAAGTGGACGTAGACTAGCCTCTTTCTGTTCCTAATGAAGTTATCCCATGATTTGTTTGTTTGTTTGTTTTCCGTTAAATTAAAAGGTTTCAACGTTCTCAGTAACAGTCAAACTCACTGTTGAAAGAAGTACCATGCAGGTCTTGCAAGACAACTTTTCAGCAGCCACAAAGTTATGTATTTCTGCTATAGGTAAAACTTTAAAGGGAACCTATGCATTTAGGTCAGGAAACTAATGCTTAGCTTCAAAAGCTGTACATGGAACAGGACAAGTGTTGTGTCAAGTAGCGGTCCAACAGTTATTCGGAATGAATGCTTTTAATTTATGCCAATCTCTTTATTATCCTCAATAAATCTGGTGAAAGGACGACTGGCTCCCGTTTCAGAACTTGCTTTGTCCAGACCGACAATGGGAGGGCTGCTGCCCGTGCGAGCTTTGTCCATGCCGCCGGTAAGGTTACTTAGAGGCGGGATGGCGCCTCCGCCTAGACTTACTGGGAGCTGGGGAATGCCTCCGTTCTGTATGACAGAAATCTCATTGTTCTTCATAGCAAGTCCATTCGTGATAGCTGCAGCGTATTGGTTCCAAAAATTGGGGTCAACATTCATGGCCCGAGCTGCCAAATCCTTCTGGAACATCTCGGAGAACTTGAGCGCATCGCCACCGAGCAGAGCCATGGGGTTTTCCACGGAGAGGCGGCGGCCACGGCGTGCGGGGGCATTATTCCACATGTGAGTTCCCATGTGAACCTGTGGAGCAAACGGGGACAAGAAGCACCCCCCAAGTTAGCACATTCTGGTGAGGTGGCTGCCCTGAAATGCTGTTACTTACAGTATCGCTTGCTTTTTAAAAAAATGCCTTTTAATTCGCATTGAAAACAAATCAATTCCAGTTAAGACACAATTCTAAGGCCCAGTCAACCTATACAAAGAAACCACAGCTCCGCAGTAATTTTTCAATGTGCACTTCTTTCTTCACAGTGAAAACAAACGCAGCGCCGCAGGAATAAAGAGTGTACATCCTCTTAGGTTAGACAATTTCACATGCAAGCTGAAAGTCCTCACACACTGAAAGACTTTACTTGTACTGGGAGATGGGCAGTTTTTTCTGCCCTTCCCCTTTTTACATCTTGTCTATTTTCATAATATTTTATCTCATGGGAGAGGCATTGATTTTTTTGCTATATTTAATATTTTAAAAAAGGACATCTAAAAATGTATTCCCCAGGCTGTGTCCTGATGGTTAACCAGACCGCAGGAATAAGAGGCGTCAGTCCTGTAGTAACCTGCTGTAAATCAGTGAGAAACAGCTTTCTAGTCTGCGATGGCTGCAAAGCAGAACAGAAAATGGAAATTTGAGAGGCACCTAAGGAGATGAGCAAGCTCTGCGTTTCTGGTTTATAGCGAGGTTATTTTGCACTGACGGTCCACAAGAACTGCCAGGACACGTCCATCAGCTGACTGCGTGTGCCACCACGTCTTCCAGAACTACAATGTCCGTGCACATACACCTGGAACCAGTTTTAAAGTCCGCATCATTGCACAGACGCTTTCCAGTCCCTATCGTCAACACAGCAGAAGCAGAACAACCACCGCTATGCAGCAAGCATTTCCTTGAAGCTCCCTTCTGTCCTGTTTTTGGGGCAAACGCTTGGCACTAAAACCTGCTGAGTTCAAGCACAGTGCCTCAGCCCTCCCCCCCACCCCACCCACCCCCCCCGAGCCTTTCCAGTTTCATTTGGCCTCTTACCTTAAGATTCCCCTTTGTGGTAAAAGCTCTACCACAGATTGTGCAACCAAACGGTTTTTCACCGGTATGGGTGCGCTCGTGTATCTGCAGTGCACTTGCTGAGGAGAAGGTCTTCCCGCACGACTGACAGTTGTGCTGCTTGGGAGTCCGGCGAGGGGGGGGTGCCAGCATAGGGGTTATCCCCGG
>CM067082.1:94796327-94983827 GCA_034008185.1 Gorsachius magnificus | reverse complement strand
CTGGATCCTAAATATGTTTTTTAATTAGCACCATAATTCAACATAATGAAAAAATTGTGCAACTAAAAATAAAAATAAAATAGCCGACAATTAACAAGTTGTTCTACTAAATTCTGCCTTGGTATTAGAATGCTGGTGGTTTAAGTATCCCGTCAGAGCAAGGAATGTAATATGTATCTGTAATGAGGTTGAGCATAGCTAGAAGCAAAGACATAGCTGATTTGTATTGAAGATAGGCATAGTAAGCAAATAAAGTGTCCAATCCTGTTTCTACTAAAACAAATGGCAAAACTTCCATTGACTTTGATGGAGCAGGATTGGGCCAATACCCTCAATATCCTATGCTTAGTATGAACAAAGCTCCATGTAGCTATGAATATACCTGGCAATATTATAGAATGCCTAAAAAAAAGATTGCCAAGAAACTCAGACCTTATCATTACAACAGCAACAGTTACCAAAAAAAGGTAGCAGTGCAAAATAAAAGGAAAGTGTAATCTCGAGATGTTCCAGTTGCTTTTAAAAAAGAGAGGTTTAGAGAACATTAACTATAAAATTGCTTTTGACAAAATTACATGTCAGTTCTTTCAGTCTTCGCTGAGCTAAAACTCCCTACAGATTTCAGCGGGGAGTTTTGTCTGATAAAGGTGATAAATCTGTGCCCTGAATACTATTTCCTAGCCTTCTAGAACATCTGAAACTTATTATTTCCCTGTACCTTCCAAAACTGTAAATCCAAAAACCTCTTAAGATGGCACTATGTATTTATATATTTATATATCCAGTTCTTGCCACTAAAGAAAATAGACATGCATTTTCTATTGAGAAATGATCACTGTTTTTTTTTATAATTTTAAATATTATTTACACAAAATTCTACTGTATTTACTAGCTAAAAGGAAAACTCTTCTTCGAGTACTACCGTTTTTTTCCCTTCCTTTTTTCCCTTTCGGGAGGAAGGAATAAAATGCAACTGAAAACAAACAATTGTTATTTAAGACTTCTGCACAAAACTGTTACACTGATTTATATATATATATTGCTAGACAATACTAGACTAATCCTTACGGTAAATGCTTCTGTAGAAACTTAACTATCACATTGTGTTACAAAAATACCACAGAAGATAACATGAATCACGACAGAAAAAGAGCATACTGGCCGCAGGTGTCCTAAAGCGGCTGTTGAAAAATCTAAAGCCCCCCAAAATGAGTGAGTGAAAAAGCAGGCTTCCAAAACACATTTTCAGTGCATACTTCAGCTTTCGCAAAGTGAAAGCACGCCGAGTACAGACCAGCAAGGCACCCAGCACACTTGCTTCTCTCCAGAGTCTTTCTCAACTAAGACAACTCAAACAAATCCTTATTTACATTACAGATTTACATTTTTACAGTCGAGGGGCCTGATCCTCTGGTCCTTATTCAGAATCTACTGAGTTCCCTGGTTGGTAATACCAACCATGCATGGAAGGACCATGTCTCTCCTAAGGCTTTCACTGAGATTTATTCTCCACTGCTTATTTCTAAACCGTGGCAAGCTGGGTAAGAGTTTCATTATTATTATTATTATTATTATTATTATTATTATTATTACTACTACTACTACTACTACTACTACTACTACTATTACTACTAGTGCTACTGCTACTGCTACTATTATTTTTACCACCACTACAACTTCTACTGCTGCTACTACTATTAAGGCATGGTTGCAAAGGAGGATTGATTCTAAAACAAGCTGCAAGCTGTGCAGCTCCTCTTCCAGCTTTTTATCCATATATCGCTATTCTTTTGTTTAAGGAGAGCTTTCTCTAAACAAAACTTGTACAAAAGGTTTAAGTAATTAGTGACAGATTCAGGCAGTGTAGCCATTCAAATATGGCTGTTCTCTGATCTAGAACGAGCTGATCAAACACCAGTGAGCTAATTATTTCAGACACTGTACAGTAATCACCAAGCCCAAATGTGAACATATACAACCAAAACAGGTATATTTTTCTGCACTAGAAGACAGACTCAGGATCTATATATGTCAAAACTAATACATATAATGTGTAAGCTTCCAACAGAAACCTAAACTACTGATGCCCACTGCCAGGAGGTATCAATACAGACCTGTTCAGCATTTCAAGATAATAACCAGTCTAGTGTACTAATTCATAAACTCAAAGGAGCAGCAGTTTGCATTTGAAATAGAACTTTGTGAAAAAGTGCAAGTGGAATACGGCAGTATAGGTATTTCTCAGATGACCAGTGCTCAGCATTTTCCTCAATGAAATAAATGGCTAGTTTTGTGCTATCTCAGGGGGACCAAGCTTGCACCCATACTAACTGGGCATCTACAGCGGTTTTGTATTCCTCCTTCCCTCAACTCCCAAGCCTTAAAAATAGTGAGAGTACTTTTCAAATGACCAATCCAAGTATGTTCATATCATCATCTGTCTTGAAATATTCAAGGAATGCTTTTGAAAAATATTTTTAGAGACAATGCTAGAGAGTCATTAGGGGTTTATTTCCCCCAAATCAATTTCAAGGTAGACATACAAAGAACCTCACCACAGTATTTTCCATTTAGGATAAATTATTTTGGCATTTCTTAAGAAATAAAACAAGTTAAATCTCGCTCAAAGCTTTGCTTCCTTGGACTGGTAAGCAAGCAGGTGACACAGATGGCACCAAAGTCAAGGATGCTTTGCCACAGACGCTGGTACATTCCCTGCACCACACGCTGAGGGTACTAAGACGCTTCACAGAACGACAGGCTGTGGGGTCAATCCAACAACACCTACTCAAATAAGTAGCCTTTACTCACATCAGAAACACCACTGAAATTAATGGGATTGAAAGAGTAGGAACTAGTCATGCAAACAGCAGTCTTTGTGGTCTTGCCCCAGACAAGCGCTCAGGGGGGACAGGGGGAAAGCAAGACTGAAAATAACAACTGAAAATATTTTTTTATATATATATATACACACACACACACACACACGTGTACTGAAGGAACAGACATTACCCCAGTATTTCACAAATGAGGTTTTTAACATCCCTTTCAGTAGTACTTATTAATATGAGAGCACTAAGGTACTGTTATTTATTGTTGTTTTTGAAGTGTAAGACCTCAGTGACTTGAACAGGGAATAAACCTTAAAAGCATATGCCTCCACATGAAAGGGTATTTTTGTTGCTTGTTAAAACGCAATCACTTTATGAATGACAGAAAGCAATACCAAAATTTCATCATTACTCTGGATTATTAAAAATTTTAAATGTTAAAATATTAAGCTAAAAATTCAATTTTGTTTTTAGTTACAGCATATATGTATTACAGAAAAACACACCATTTTTCCTTTCCTTGTGTTTTATGGCTTGCTTTCATTTTCTGATATATTCAAAGCGATTAAATCCATTAAGTACTGAAGAATTTAATGTTTTTTGGTTTTATTTTTCCTGAAGAGAAACAATATTTTTTATTATTACAGTGAGGATGTGGTGCAGTAAAAATTTTCAAGGACTTTGGGGGAATTAATCAAGCACTTGCCTAATCTTAGAGGCATGGGTTGAATTTTGCAATTCTTAGTTACACAAAAGGTGTTGAATGGAGTTTTGTCAAGCAGTCAGGATCTCGGCCACTAATAACCTCTCAGTTATTTTCTTTTTCTCATTAGCAGTCTAACAGCTAACAGACTAATCTGAAGCTGCTACAGGATGCAAGATGAATTACAGCACATAAAGCTTACCCTGTGAAAACAGGTGAAAAATTGCAGGCAACAACTCTCAAACAGTACCCAAGGCAACCTCCTCACACAGGTACCAAGCCGCAGAGCTGTGGCAGCTCCGAACAGGGTGCTGTCACTTTGCATCACCAGGGTCTGGCCCTAAAATTAGCCTGCAGAAATCCAGACAAAGGTGTCTTAAGGAAGTCACTTTGGGATGGTGATACCTGAAGCCGCTCAGGTGCTCTGCTGACTCAGTGAGGGGGGTGCAAGGGGTTGATGTGGGGAGGCTTTGCCCTGCCACCCTCCCTGCCCATACCCACCACACGCCTTGCAGGCTGGAGCCACACATGGCTGCAGGGAGGATGGTGCTGGCCCGCCTTCTTGCCACCTGAGAGCAAGGGAGAGGGCTGAAAGGGTGCCGTGGGTCCTTCAGTCACCCTCGGGAAATGTGTGGAGTTGAGAAAAAAAATCGCCACAGCGTCTGACTACACGCACACAGGATTTGTAAACCTGGCTTTACTAGTCGGGAATTTTTATCGCAGGCATATGTCTTTCTGCTCTGTGTGAGAGGAAAGCCTCTTGCATGATGTACAAAGGAAAAATATAACGAATGGATGCTTCAAAAATGCTGCCATCTACTTTCGTGAAACAGCCTGAAATTAAACATCACGTTTGCATCAGATTAATTCTGAAAACGTATGCTATTCGTTAAATGACCCCTTCCTTAGGACTAAATGCTTCCAGTCTGGAAAAAGCCCCAGCCGGCTCCACTGTGTTTCATCTTTGCTCCAGAACCTTTTCATTTTGTCTCAACTTAAATCACTTCTAGTTCTGTACATGTAAATGACCTGAAAAGCGCCTTTTCAATTACATTCAATAATGACTATTACAATCAAATGCTCTCTGACAATTCAGTATTTTGTTACGTTTTGTTACTCTGTACCACAGAATCCTCAAATTATGTATGATTCATAAGACACGTAGATAAAATCAGGTAAGAGGATCAACATTTTCTAGGCTTTCATCTGTTTCAAATTGCTGATACCTTCCTGAAACACTTGAACAAAAATGTCTTGTAAAAGAATCCAACAAATGCGTGAGTAAAATATTTTTTGAAGCTTCTTTTCAGACTATATGCAATAACACAAATCAAAGCATGGAAAAGTGTTGTATTAATTACTATTATTTCTACAGTCAGAGCTGCATAACTGCGACTGAATTAATATTTCTAAATGTAGGAATTTCTTTCAGGAAGAAAAAACCCCACTGATCCTTCACTGAGAAGCAGTGTACGAACTGTGAAGAAGTTTCAGAAAAAAATGCATTTGTTAACATCAGCTAAAGATGGAATGTCTGCTCACTGTGAAGACAGATGTATAAAATGCAGTCACATGCAAATCCAATAATCATTTCAAAGTGCAGCTCACAGCATTTTTGTATATTTAAACAAGCAATATTATAAATAAAACTCTGAGCATAGCGACAATTATTTACTACTCCCATCATCAGAATATACAAATTTATTTTTCCCCAAGCACAATTTAAATAAAGAAAATGTATTAAAAAAAACCCCATGAATTTGTTTTCAAAATTATGTTCATGTGGAAACAGTAGCCTTGTAACAACGTATTGATCCTTGAGAAGAACAGTATTACTTTTTCCTTAGCTTTACCATCTCTTACAATTGACACAGCTTTTAAAGAAAGTTTTCTTAAATTGTTAGAACACGTTTATTTTCTTGCAAATTAATTCTTTTTAACTCTTTATGATACTTTGAATCCCATAAAGAAAGATGAATTATCACATACTGAGCCCAAGCTGTGAAACAGGAGGAGACAAATAGAGACCCCTACTGTGTTTAACAATGTAGAAGAAATTCCAGACTCAATAGAAAAATTTTCTGTCCTTTTTCTCAGACCACAAAAGCTGTTAGTACGGATTTGAACAGCGGAGGGCACTCTTGCTATGCAAAACCCGGTACTGACCTGGCACACTCGGTTTGATCTATTCGGTAGCCTAAATCTCAGAATTTGTTAAGTAACAGCCACCTGTGGCACAGGCACTAACTGTATTCTGTTTAAAACATTTGCAGTTTCTAATCTGTGCAGCGAAGCACTTCGTTATCTCAAACACTGGCGCCTTTCTACGTGTACGCAGATGTGGAACAGATGCAGGCTTCACAAATTGTTGGGAGTATTCGCGCAAGGTATCGTATTAAGGAAGACCTGCGTTATGCTTTTCAGAATCATGCAAACAGCTATTAAGCTGACTGTTATGGCATGTATACATTAATTTCGGGTTGTGTAGAATTTGTGCATGAATATGCTGATTTTTGTAGGAACTAAGTTTATTTGGAATGCATCAAGTTTTATTGGGAATCCTAAAACAAATCAAGGTCCATACTTCTCACATAGCCGATATCAAAAAGACACTGAAAACCCAAAACAGATAGAACAAGAAGAAGCAGAACACTAGATTCTGCATAGCTTTCCTGTTTTGAAAAGTATATAATTGACTGCATCTTAAGCTATGTTAACTCTAGCACCCTGCAGAATGAAGCCAGCCACTCTCTGAACAAGCACAGAAACGCTGACAAGTTTGTATTTGGAGGCTCACAATAAGAGGAGCCAATGTGAGGGCCCAATCCTGCATCTCCTAAGCATCTCAAAACTGAACTTAAAAGTGCTGGCCTCAGTGGCACTTCTCCTTTGAATAAAATTACTCACATGTAGGAGTGCTTGAAAGAGCAAATGCCAGTTGTGCAGCTCAGTCATTTTGCTCATTTACCATTCTGTGCAGTATCGCAGCACTGCACACAATAGCAAAGCATGTAAAGATCTAAACAAATTTGTTAGCTTTCATCGTTTCCAGCTTGGGGGACATTACGACATCAACAAAATCATAAAATAAAACTATCAAACGGCACCGGCAGAAGGGATCTCCTGAAACAGTGAACAGCGAGTCGGTTTTGATTAACCGAAACAAATATACTGCGGCACCTGCAGGGTTAATTAAGCAGCTCAAGATGCTGGGCTTCACAAAGGGAAACCTTTTTCCTTCTTTAAGAACTGTAAACACTTGTGCTGAACTAGATGGGTATTTGATAAGCTGTACAGCATGTAGCAAACTCAGAGGGATCTCTAGTTAACACTCAAATTCAGTGTTAACACTTAACAGAACAGTGGTAAGCCGTGCTGCCAAGGTCAACTGCACAGATGTACTAATTGTATTATGAGCTTGACATCTAGTGGCCACCCCTGGCAGGGCAAAGCAGGCAAAGGTTAAATCAGCAAGCCTTGTCAAAGCACTTCTAACTACCCACCCTCGGGGAGAGGCCTGGGGAAGCTCGCTGGCACTCTGCAATCCCACCTTCTCCCGGGCTGCGGGCTCAGCTCCCGCCGCAGCCGCCCGCGCCTCCACACAGGGCAGCACCCACCCGCGCAGCAACCCACCCACCCGCGCAGCACCCACCCACGCCGGCCGGCAGCTCCTGGAGGAGGTCACCAGCCTTCCCAAATATTTCACGGAGCCTCACTCTCTGTCAAAAGTTTGGAAATTTTGGGGTGTTTCTTTTTCAGCCAGTGATAGGGTCCAAATTTTGGGGGGAGGAGGGGTGAAAGGGGGAGGATGACGGACCCAGTATTAGCGACTGGCAGTAAGAGTTTCAGAAGGGCTCTTTTTCAAGATTTAGCTCACCCCATAATAAATGTTGCTCAAGTGTGCTCACTTTCTGTACCCCAACTACAGCAAGGAAAAACTAAAGACCCCGCTCTCTTTAGTCTGCTCTCTTTTCACTTTTCAACTTAAACGTATTTTTTAAATGTCTTTCACTGTGGTTTTCTATCACCCTTTTAAAAAATTATTTTTCTGGCTTTCCCAATTCTGCAGGGGTTTTTCTTGATAAGAAGAAATGTACTCTATGTCCAACAGCACTGTAACTGAACCAGCTCCTAAAAGTGTATTTTGGCCTAAATTCCGCCCCCCCCCTTTTTTTTTTATTAATGGAAAACTTTCGCTACATTTAGCGGGAAATTTTAAGAGGGTAAAGGAAACAGGATTTTGGCCCTTTACATTGAAATGTACAATTCAATAAAAATGTACTGCTGGAACTGGCTTTACTCATGCTTCCTCTGAAAAAAAAAAATCATAGCAAATTACTCCCATTTTACAAATGCAATATTATGAAAGAAATTATTTTTACATGCTTTCTTTTGGAAAATGTGTCAGTGCTTAACTATTTTAATGTCCTGCCAGACCTGGTTTATTATCAGCAAAAGTGATTGACTCATGTCCTGACTGATGGATAGTCAACAGATATGCTCGTCCTGGCTTGGCAGTCAACAAATCAAATGAAGGAAAAATATTCAGAAAATCTTCCCAGGACTCAAACTGTTTTTCAGAAAGGGCACTAATACTCGTTATTAATCTGTTTATTTTTACTCTTTTTTTTTTAAATGCCACCCATTTTTTGAATTGCAGCTTTTCCTCTTTCTTAGGCAAGAAGAAGTAATTCTCAACAGCTAAATGTATGCATATTAATAGCTTAATTACACAGAATTTAAACCAACAGCTTTCAAAATTTCCTCCCTCCCACTCCAAAAAAAGAGCCTTAATGTCTACCTCAGGAGGTGCTAAGACTTCCTTGAGATCAGCACCACCAGATAAAAGCTGACCCAGTTTTGTCTACTTTCATTGTTATATATACATCAGCAAATTGGCTGATTGTTGCAGTTTCCTTATTATGCCAAGTATTTTCCTATCACTAACACAGTTCAAAACAGAGTATTTAAAATATTACACAAGTACATATGTTACAGAGTTTGAATGTTAAGTCTCTACCGTAATAGCAGAACTATTTATATAAAGTTTCAATTACCATTTCTTATCAAAGGGACAATTTATAGCAACACTTACTTGGCCTTTATTTTTCAAAACAAAAAGCCTTCTCTTACAGTTGCCTCAGAGCAAACATTCGCAAAAATCACCCAAGTTTTATGTTTACTGACAGCTGCTTGTGACTTCTCAAGTTTTAAAGGCAATAGTGGCTAACCAACATGGAATAACCTCTATTTTGCACATAGGAATGTCCCTCCAAAATGTGGTTTTGCCCTCTGTACATGCAGAGTGAACACCCCCACATGAAGCTGGCTGCTCCACAGTGAACCATGTCGTTGCTGTGGCGGGGCGTGCGTGCCTGGGTACATACTCCAGGAGAGTATTGAGTGCAGTCGCGAACTGCTCGAAGCTGCACAGCCCAATCCCACTTTACCAGGATGGAAAAGATCCATTAGTTTAGACTATGTTGTATGCATTGAAGGGGGGTGGGGGGGTGGAAGGTCCAATATTTAAAAAAAAATAATTGCAAAAGGCACACTAGGAAACTGTCATTACACAGCTCACTACAAGGTATCCCTTCTGCCTCAGACTTAAACAATGATACATCTTTGCCAGAAACTTCGTGTGAAAAAGTCCAAAGCATCATTTGTCACCACCCTTACCAGAACCTCACTTGCACACTCCAAGAATCACTTCTCAGCATTACAAAAAAAAACCCTTTTATTATCCCTACTTGAAAAATACAGATCCTATATCTGTGGTTTAATATAAATAATAATCGGAGTTGAAGATGTGCCTTGTATCTGTAATTCTGATTCGTTTGTAATCTGTTGAATTAGGCAAGTGTATTAGAAATGTAATTCCAGCTATTACAATGCTTTACATTTACCAAGAAACTGAGATTATTGTATTCTACAGGCAGTCATTTGAGTCCTTCTGCTGCTGTTTTTAAAGGATTTCCATCATATCTTCTAATTTAGTAACCTCAGAGTGTTTTTTTTTAATAGGTATCTTTTGTTCACTCTTCCCCAGTGCAATTATTTAAGTAGTATATCATCACTAGCTGTTTGTTAACACTTCCTTTCCAAATTATTAAAAAATATATTTTTAGCATTTCACTTTCAACAAATAATTTCAAACGATTTTGGGTATAAATCTGTGGTTGATGACATTGCTAATTATCTTCAGATTTCCAACAGCTTCTCACCATCATGATATTGCCCTGTTTGAATGCAGTTGCGTTATACTGTAGCCCAAGCTGGCTATAAAATTATTTGTTCTCATTCTAAAACTTCTGCGGTAGTGTTAGCACAAAAGTTATGGTGAGACCAGTCAACTTAAAATCCGTCCTAATGTTTATCTTCCATTCTGCTCCCCAAAGTGCCAGGCTGCTCCCTGCTATGAATGTCCCCTCACTCCAAGGATTACATTTATGGGGCATTCATTTTTAAATGCTTCACTTAATAAAATCTATTTTGAGGTGATATTAAAAGCAATTTCATTAAATAAATAACAAGCTTCATTTGCTTAATCTTGTGTTAACAACGACTTCCACCCTTGAAGATAAACAGCCAAATTAGTGAAAAGGCTGCATGTATCAAATAATACTGCTTAAACAGTTTGCTTTCTAAAAACGACAAATATTCTTGCACTGTGCAAACTATTTTTGGCCTGTTGCAAAATATGCTCAGGAACTGTAGCAATATCTCGATTACAGCTGTGAACAGAAACGAAGAACACTGACTTGACAAGAAGTGTTTTAATTCACGAGATCTGGAGCGCTCATTATATCTGGCCTATAAAATTGCTTTCAGTACAGCAATCGTTAGGCTTCCCGATATAACGTGTAAATGATTTACATTACACTAATGTGCACTAGATAGCCCTCTCCTTGTGCACCCTGTCTCCACCTCGTTCGCATTTCTCAAATGAAAGTGCAAACCCAACAGCACTACTTTAGCTTGTTAATTGTTAACTATGAAGGGTTTCACTCTATTAATTAAAATATGTTTTAATAAAAGGAAACACAGCACTAAGGCTGAAAAGTATTTACGTTGTTGCATTTTAGGGCTGCTGTGAAAGCCGATTTTGTGCTATTCAGGGACCACAATAATAACGCTTTAAAATTCCTCACTGGGATGCAATGTAGTCCTTTTGATGGAAAGACTGTCTTTCTCATTCGGCAGAAATAAATCCATTCATTTGATCATGTAGTCATTGAGGGCAATACAAAACAAACCAAGTGTGAGAAATTCTATGTGATGAAGTAAACAAAACAAAACCCCCCAAAAAAGGGGAAAAAAAAAAACATTTCCATGACAAAAAGATTCTTTGTCCTTAATCTACCCACCATATGCAAGCGTTTCTTTTTAGCATATCTCTTGTTCTAATCTCGGGTGACATGGCTACATAGATAAGATTCACAAAACAAAACAAAAACCTAGTTTAGCAATTTTTTTCAATTTATTAACTCGCTAGGAGTGTCATAATGAAGTAGTGGGGTTTTATTTTTCCGTACTGAAATGGATTCGGAGCATGTAAAAGTTTATAACGCTAGTGATAAATTCTTAGACCTAGAACCCACCCAACAAATCTCATTTACTTAACAAAATACTAATTCTCATCTGCTTGCCTCCAGTAATCTATTTTGCACGGCCACTGTTTCCTAAGGAAAAAAAAAAAAAAACATTTTTAAAATGCACTGCTTTGCTCCTCCGCTGTGACAGAAGGAAGCATTTCTCTGTGTGTCTGCTATTGTCAACACCCGAGTGGAGCGGTGGCAGCAGCCCCCTTAGCAGCCCTGGACAGTGTGGGAGTCACTCCCTGGCTCCCCAAATACCCTGGGAAGGAGCAGGAGGCTTAACGATTTGCCAGTCTGACAGCTGTTTTAACCTGATGAAGTGGATTCACGCTGCCTTAAGCTTCAGGGCTGTAAAGTTCAGATACAATAGTCAAAATCCTCCTCAGGCTTCAACTTTGCTGCCTTTCTCTCCCCACAGATACAACTTAAAAGTCATCACAGTTTTGAAGCAGAATGACTTTTTTTTTCTTTTCAAAGGGAGGGAGATGGGGGATGAAACAGTGGAGCAAGGGGCCTACACAGAAAGCTGAAAACACTGGGGCTCCCACCTGGTTATGTGAGAAACTAAGAGAGCAGTGGGCTCTATGCAGAGAGGAAAAGAAAAACTTTCAAGTGGAAGCTCTCAGCCCAGGAAAAGTGAGTATGGGCTGCGGCATGCCTTTGCAGGCTGCAATCCCACGGACTGCTAAGGAAATAAAAACTTTAAAAAAAAAAAAAGGAAGAAAAAACCCTGCAGCCCTCTTTCTCGAAAAAAATTACAGCGAAGTGGAAATAAGGAGCGACCCCAGCCCAAATCTTTCCAGCTTTGGCCACTTGTTCACGAGCAGCCTGGGCAGCCCAGATGCATAAAAGCAAGTGTGCCTGTGCGTGCGTGTGGGGAGGGAGCGAAGAATGGCGGATGGGCGAGAAAATAACCCTTCCCCGCTGCCTGCAGCAGGCGCGACGGGGGCTGGTGGCGGCGGTGGCACTCCGTGTCACCTACCACCGACGATAATTACAGTCGCAGAAGAGCCGGGAGGCGAAGGGGGGAAGGCAGCGCGGGGGTGGGGGGGGGGCCGGGAGCTGCTGGGGGGAGACGAAAAGCTGCCGCTCAACCTTCTCGAAAATCATGAAATCAACTCCGCCGCCCCCCCGTACCCCAGCGGCCCTGCCGGCTCCGAGCGGGGTCCCCTGCCCGCCGCCAAGCCACGTCCCCCGGCGGCTGCCGGGGCGCACAGAGGGCAGCGGCCGGGGCCCCCAAGCGCCTCCCCTCGGGGGGGGCCCCGGGGGAGCCCCCCAGCAGACCCCGGCCCCCGGGACCCTCCCGGAGCACGCAGCCCCAGGCAGGGCACCCTGGCGCCGGCCGCCCCAACTTTCCTGCCGGCGGGGAGAGGGGAACATGGCTCCTACCCGCTCCGAGCCCCCCCCGGGGGGAAGCGGGGGGCGGGGTGGGGGGAGAAAAAAGGGGTACCCGAAAAAACACAGAGAGGGAGCGCAGCGGAGAGGAGGAGGAGGAAGAGGAGGAGGAGGAGGAGGCAGGCGCTGCTCCGGGGTGCCCGCTCATGCAGCTGCCCGAGCCCGGGCCAGCGGGGAGGGCGGGAGGGCCTCGCCCCGCCGCCGAGCCCGGCCGCGATAAAAGCGCTCGGGAGGCCGGGAGGGAGCTGCTGGGAGGGATGGTTAGTCAGGGGGTGGGCTGCAGAAACTTGGCTAAACTGCTAACTTCTCAGTTCCGCTGCCTCTTCCCCCAGCTGCTCTAATTCCCATTCTCCCGCTGCAGAGTAATTGCGCTCCCATGTTCACCATCACCATAAATCCACCTATCTCCATCCGAAACACACTCACAAAAGGAGAGAGAGAAGGAGAAAGAGGCGCCAGGAGCCCTTACCGTGCTCAGAAACTACCTCCGCTTGCAGCTCTTCGTCCGATTTGAGATGCTGGGGTTTCGCTTGCTTTCGACGAGACATGCTGCTAACTGAGCCGTCTTGACTCTGCTTTTTGCAGAGGCATCAGCGACGTGGAGGTGGAAAGGGGGGAGGAATTGGGAGCGAGGGAAGGGGGGGTGGGGACTGGAAATAACTGTTCGCAAATAAAAGTCGAGTTGCAAAACAAACCAAACAAACAGCAACAGAAAAGGCAACCAACAACAAAAAAAAAAAAAAAAAAAAAAAGCTACGCTAACCAGCCAACCAAACTGGGAGTGAGTGAGTGAGTGCGCGGGTGAGTGGGTGAGCGAGTGGGGGATCAGCCGGGCGGGGTGTGCGCGGTGCGGTGGGGTGTGCGCGGCGGGCTGGGGCGGCTGCGCGGAGCGCGCATGGGGCTCTGTAATTATGATTGTGAATAATGCATGGCGATTAATGGTGCTGGGGGCGAGCGCGGATTGGCGCGGCTCCAGCGGACTCAGGCTGCATATGTAAATGAAGGACGGGGCTCCGCAATTAGCCGCTTCGCTCCGCCAAATGATGCGTCTCCCCGGCACCGGCAGCGCCGCCTGCGAGAGGCACCGACCGCGGCGGCGGCAGCAGCGGCGGCGGCAGCAGCAGCAGCGAAACACACACGCACCACGCAGGAGGGCTCTGTTTTGCACACACTTTACACAACATATGTGCAAGGTTCACTTGTTGGGGGAGGTCACGATCTTTGCTTTTCTGTCTGTCTCTCTCCTCCCCTCCCCCGGCTCGCAGTTTATTTTGCGCTGCTTTCTTCTGCTGTCTTTGCTTTCTTTTCTGGCTTTCTTTCTTTCTTTCTTTCTTTCTTCACATCACTCTGCGTCCTCTTCTCTCATGGTCTCTCTTTCCCCAGAAGTTGACCTGCGAGGCATCTGATTTCTGTGTGCGTGTGAGTAATTTCTTCCCAAGAGGAAAAGAAACTTTTGAGAATGCTTTTTCTTTTTCCCTGTCTTTTCGGTGTGCGTGTGTGTTGCCGTGCTCTTCTCTCCCCTTGATCTTCACATGCTTGTCTTTGGCTCTTCCTCCATCCTGTCTCCTTTCCGTCGCGCTTTCTCTCTCTCCCCTTCCCGGCTGACTTTTGTTCTCCCCTCTCTCGAAAGCGCACGCACGCACACGCAGAAGACCTTGGGCAGTTTTGTCTTTCACCTCTCCTTCCTTCTTCTTTGTCTTGCAGCTTCTTTCTCCAAGCAGAGACTCCCCGTTGGTGGTGGTGGTCACTTCCTGTTGTCCATTGGTAGGAAGTTTTTTTTTTTCTTTCTCCCCCTCTCTCTCTCAGGTTGTAATGACTTTTTGTGACACTCCTCACCCTCCCTCCCCCCCACCCCCCCCCCCCCCGGCTCAGTCGTGTGTCCTGTTAGCTAATGACAGCGGTCTCGCGTGTGCGCCGATGAGCGAGTCCTCGGTCTCCAGCAAATCGTATCGATCCTCTCCCAGATTTGGGGGGTGGGGGGCGGCTGTTGTTGTTGTCGCAGGGGTGATCCCCCTCCCCTGCCTTGCCTCCCTCGCAGCGGCGCCGGCAGCCGCTCCCTGCGCGGCGGCTCCCTCGGTCGATGCCTCCGCTCCCTGCCGAGGAGCGCTGCGCGCACCGCGGCCGCTGTTGATTTCGGGCAGATAAACTTTCAAGTTTGGGAGCGGTGCGGGTCACACGGCGGCTCCTCCTACTCTCCTCCTCCTCCTCCGCCTCCCGTGCCGCGCTGCCGGGGCTGCCGCCGGGGCTGCCCTCAGCCCCGCCGCCCGATCAGCTCCCCGCCGCCTCCCAGCCTCCCTCTCCGCACGCACTTTCCCAACAGTGGCTTTTCTCCCAGGCCCCCCCTTTTTTTGTAAAAGTGGGTGTTGGGGGGGGGGGAAGAGACTTCCCCCCGCCCCCCCGCTTTCCCCTCTATCGCATTACAAGTTGCCGGATAGCGGGGCCGAGCCTCCCCCGCCCCGTCCCGCCGCCCCGCGCCCGCGTCCCCTCCCGCCCGGTCCGTCCCCGGGGAGGCGGGCGGCCCCGCCGTCGCGCAAGCAGCTCCAGGGCGCGGGCCGCCGCCACAAGTTTGCCGCTTCCCGTCGCCCTCGCTGCCCGCCTCCCCCTCCGCCGGGGCGGGCGGGGAGCGCGGCCCGCCCGGCTCCCATGGCAGGGACCCGCCGCTAGGATGCACCCCGCCGCGCCGACGCACCGCCCGCGCCGGTGTCTGCCCGTGATTTCGGGGCGGGGGACTCCTCCGGGGCACCCTCCGCTTTTGGTTTGGGGGGGGGGGGTGGGGTCGTGGTTTTTTTTCCGCCGTCGCCGATCGCACCGCCCGCGCCGCGCTCGGCGGAGCGGCCGGGGCGCCGTCCCCGGCCGGGGCGTGGAGGCGCATCCCGCCGTGCCGGGCGCGGCGCGGGGGCGGGAGGGCGGCGGGCAGCTCCGCGTGTGGGGCCGGGGATGAGTGAAAGGGATTTCCTCCTAATACCCCCACCCCAGCCCCTGTAATCCAGCCCTAGTCCTTAAAACACACTAACCCCGGCTTCTCTGGGAGTCTCCTCTGTGTAAACTTTCCCTGCTGATAGCCCGCTTTATCTCGCGCACTGTGATACCGTGTCCCTGAGCTTTCGGTTTATTCCCCGCTTTTGTGTCGGTGGGCAAACCAAATAAAGTTCGAGGCGACAGTTTAGGCCACTCTGGATAGTTTGCTGACATGCACACCACCGGCGATTTCCGTGGTGCAGGTATTCGTTAGAAACGGGCACGACCCTGAAGGGAAACAAGACTGAAACGCCAGATCAATGCCTTTTAGCTACTAGACGAGTATACTTTTCCGTCCTTCGTTTAGCGAGATGCGCACACGAGACCCCTCGCAATGATTGCCCCCTTTACAATTAAAAAAAACCCTTGTTTGCTGTTTACAAATTCTAACGCATCTTCCCTCCGTGCATCCATCCTTGCTGGAAGTTTGGTCGCACTGAGAGTGTCTCATTTGAAATACCTGGAGACGATCGTGGTGGCTGAAATCTGATGTAATTTTCTAATATGAAGTGGGAGGGGGCGAGCCCATTAATTGAGCATGGGCTTTTTTGTTTTGGTTTGGGTTTTTTTCCGTCAGAAGTGGGGATTTATTGCGCCCGGCGCACCCGAATAACGCGTAACGCCTGTGTGTGTGTGCGTGCTTGTGTTTATGCTGCGTTATATTGTCGGCTGAGTGCAGGTGAGAGCGGGCGTCTGCGGGCGTTCAAGTAACCCTCAGCCCCGCCGCAGCCGCGAGTGGGGAGCTGGAGTTAGGGCTTCTCCTGCAAAAGCGGAGAGGTGCAGCTCTCCGACTTGGCTGAGGTGAAGGGGCTCAGCTACCCCCTGTGACCGAAACGTTTGCCTGCAATGAGAGAGGACGCACTTTAACCTCGCCCAAGCATTTCCCCCCCTTCCCTCCCCCCCCCCGCCCCCCAATTTGCGGTAGTACCAGAAATGTGTCGATTTTCATCCGGTCGTCTTTTGAAAGGGGTTGTTGCTGTTGCTCAGGCAACATTTTTCCCCCCCTAAACTTTGGCGTTTTCTGTTGCTCAGTGTCTGGTAGTGCCCCCAGCAGCAGGCGATTTCTTGAAGAGCGTTTTAAAACTGCCTTTCTTATAGCGCGATGTGGGGGGAAGGAAAAAAAAAAAAAAGAAGAAAAAAAGGCAGCTCATTGACAGCATTAAAGAACCAAAACTCTGTCCTTCCTAAAAAGTAAAGTGATTGAAAATTAACATGATTTTGCGGAACGCGAGAGAATCTTTAAGTGGAAAATTAAATAATCCCGTCTTTAATGTTTAATGAACAATGGAGAACACAACAGGCGAGAAAGGCATAATTACCAGATTCGTATCTCTTGACATTAGCATATTCTAGGGTTACAAGTGATACATTTTATGGTTTTCTTTTCCCTTGCGCCGCTCGCCTTCCCACTTCTGCTCTCGGAGAAAAAACCCGCCGCGATGCGCGGGGGCCGCCGAGCGCGTTACCGGCCGTCCCCGGCCGTGTGTCCGTCCCCCTCCGTCTCCCCCCGGGGCAGGGAAGGACCGTGGAGCCCCGGCTCCGGTGGACACTGCCGGGACCTCCCGTCGGGACCGGCGCGAATCGCCGGGGGAAACTTCCTACCCGAGCTGCGTGGAAACCCCTGACGGTGCAGAGCGCTCGGGAGGGCGAGCGGGAAGTTGGGCAGCGATGCGCGGCTCCTCCCGGCCCCTGCCCCCCGCCCCCCGGCTCCCCATTACACCGCAAAGTTTTCCACGGACCCTTTAATTAGTGTTCCTGACCCGAGGGCGGGAAAAAAAAAAAAAAAAAAAAAAAAAAGATGCATTCGCTGAAGTTGGGCTGCGAGAAACACGGCCACCGCGGGGGTGGTGTGTGTGTGTGTGGGGGATGGCTTGGCCGCGTAAATCTCCGCGCACCCGGGCACAGGCAGGTGCGCGCAGACGAGCGGGGACGCGGCCCCGCGCCGGAGCGGGCGGCAGCGGCGGGGCCGGCAGTCACGCGTGTCCCGGCGCTGCCCGCGCCCGCTCGCGTCCCCCCGGCCCGGGCCGGTGGGTCCGCTGGAACACTTTACACGCCACGGGGGGCAAAAGTTGTTTCTCCCTCCGCGTGTCAATCTAATTTGCCAATTGTCGTCGTCTTTCGCCGTGTTGCTTTCACCGTCAGAAGCGACACGCTATTATCCTGCCCGCTTAATATTATTATTCACCAAGTAGCACTTTGGTTTTTACATTAATGGGACACCTAGGTACGCGTTTGCTTTAATTTTTATCCTTATTCAGGGTTCATAAAAACCTTCAGAAAGCTTATCGACAAGACTGACTCTACAAAGAGCGTACAAGTAGTTCTGCCTGCACTTACGCTCTCTACAAGGTCCTTAAGCCCATCAAAGTTACTAACATGCGGGTAACATGGACCTGACGTTTCGTGCAGTCCATCTTCTGTCTTTCATAGTTATTATTTTGCTCAGCAACTTTATTCGAAGGGGCGTGCAATTATTTGGGCTTTATTTTCTATCATCTCTTACTCTTCCTGGCAAGCTGAAGCAGTATCTTCCCACCCCTTTTCTGCACCACAACTTTTGTTTGAGGACCCTGGGGTTAAATCCGGCACAATTTTGCCTGTTTAAAGCTGCAACAACTGACCGCTAATTCGTCCTCACATGAGCAAAGATATTACCATACTAATATTATTATTGGTAAGAAGAGGTAATTGATAACACCACCTGCCACTCTGCAGCAATCACGATGATAAATGTTTCCATCAGAGGGAAATCTGTGCTTGGTCTACCACAGCCTAGCCCAAACAGCATGTCAAATGTCAATTATAAAGATGTTTCTTTTCTATTACAATTTTTTCGTAGAAAGCAACTAGCCCCACCACGAGATTTATAGAACCAGTCTACAGCACAACCATGCCTAAACGTTTTGCCTTAAACATTTAAGTTACTTCTCCTTTTATTTAACATCATGCCACCTTTGGATCTAAATAAACATCAATTCATATACACAAAAGCTTATGTTCACACTTAACAAACTCCAGTTACCACCCACTTCCGTTCTTTAACCTAACAGATGATACATTAATTTAACCAACAATTTTAAATACTTTGTGGAATGTTTGTATTACACAGTTGTGGGGATATTATCACAGCAATGTACACACGCATAGGTGCTGTATATATTAAAACCACTGTCTTTGTATTGCAACGCATGTCTGTCAGCACACACTCCAGGAACTACACATAGGAGTACAGCATGCATATGAAATCAGTGCTTTTAACCCCTTTGCAAAAATCTGTTTGCTTCCGAAAATGTCAGCTGAGATGAATATTAAAATGTATATGTGTGTGTGTGTATATATATATGCACACTGCGCACACAAACGCACACACACACAAATGATGTAACATTGTTCGCTAAGTCCAGCTATATAAATAGTGCCATCAAGTATAAAAACTTTCATCCCCTTGGCTACAGATATGCTCAGAAGATTATTATTAGTTTGTATTAATAGATGCAGGCCTCAAAAGACGAAATCAGCTATTGATAATTGCAAGAAGTATACAGCAGCTACTGTATCGATCGGCTTGTCCCTTATTCCCCTGGTATAGGAGAGATAAGAAGACACACTCTTTAGTGCAATATAATTTCTTTTGACCTATCTGCTTGCTACAGACTTATGATGAATAGCCGGAGTGGTTAAAGTCCTTTATCACGAAAGTTACCCCTTGATATAATATTGATTCTTTATAACTAGCTCCAAACACAAAAATCAAACTGTCCACTTGACCATCATCATCATCAATATCATCACAAAGGCTCTGGAATAAAGATCAGCGCAGGACCGAAAACGCTTTCTATAATCTGCCCACCTAATCTTTATTTGCTGATGATGAAAAGAAAAGGGGTGTGAGTGCGTGTGTGTGTGCGTGTGTGCGTGCGTGCGTGCACGCCGCGGGGAGGAGGGCGAGTGGAACAGGGAATGTCATCTGAACAAATAAAAAAATTGTATGTATATATATAAAGTTACAAAAAAGACCGTTCAGCCTCCTTCAAAAGAGACCAAATGATGATCCCGAAGTTAATGATCACGCTTGGAAGCCCCACTCTCCTGAGGAGGGGAGTCAAGTGCGGAGAAGGCCCGACGTGATATTATACCCGGATCCCCCCCCCCCCCCCCTCCCCGCCCCCCGCCCCGAGCGAAGCCGTCTGCGGTGAATACTGAGACTTCTGTAAGAAGCAATCACGGCAGGAGTGACATCAGGCAGCATTTTCCTTGGTTAGAGCCGGGACTAACAAGTCGTCTTCTCACTTTCTCTCCTTTCGCCGGTCCACGAAGCGATCCATCATTTATTTCCAGATCACCTGGCGATCCGTTAAAATAAAAAATCATAATTAAAAAAAAAGGAAAAAAAAAAGCCCCACGGGGAAGAAAGGGAGACCAGGAAACGAGCCGCTGATGTTTGGGTTGATGCTTAACGTGCAAGATCTATAGGGTGGTGTAGAAAAGAAAGAGCGTAATCCACATGTGTATTGCCTTAAATTAACGGTATTTCCTTTGCCTTCCCTCTCCATAGCACCAGCATGCTTTTGCTCAGGGTTGCATTAGCACAATCACCAGTAATTACAAGCGTGTGTACACTGGGAGAATGAAGACTGGGAAGGTGGGAGGTAGGACGTGATTCCCCTTTGGAGCAATCAGGACTGGGAAAGGTTTTATTCCATGCAGACGGTATGTTGATCGGGTTTAATGGGCTGGTTAGACTCGCGTTTAAGCCGAGGTACCATTTCAGCGCAAGTTTGCGCTTTTCAGGCGAGAAGGGGCGGCGGGGGGAGGGAAGGAAAAGGATGGGAGCAGCCCCGGCAGTTCAAGTTCTATTTGCTCCATCCGGCGCCCCAAAAGAGGGGACTGCTCCGGGGAGGAGACGCTTGCTGCCCCGGGCTCCCTTCGGGGGGGGGGCCGCGGGTAGCCGGGCCGGGCCGGGCCGGGCCCCGCCGGCTGCTAGGCGCGGCCGCTCCCCGGGACGGTGCCTGCAGCCGCCCGCCCGTCGTAGACAGGCGTGCGGAGGCGGCCCCCGCCCGGCCACCCGCGCCGCCCCGCCCCTCCCCCGCCCTGGCCCGGCCCCCGCCGGCCGCCGCCCGCCCCGGGCGCTCCCCCGGGCCGGGGGCGCGGGCGGCCGCGGCGGGGTGGGGAGGGGCGGCGGGGTTCCCGCCCGCGGCGGTGGGGCGGGAAGGGTCAGCGGGGGAGGCGGCAGCGGTGAGACCCGGAGGCTCCGACACCGGGAGTCGCCATCAGGCTCCTGCCCTTCCCCAGCAACCCCCCCGCCGCGGTACGGGGGCCAAACCCTCAAACGCCCCCCCGGGGAGCAGCCACAACAATCGCTGTCATCGCACTCCCGTCCCCTCTCACGGGGGGGGGGGCTTCGCTCCCTCGCTCTATGAGCGGCTCCTAATGGCGTGTTTTAAAAGCTTTCCTCCTTCCCACGAAGTCCTCAGCACCCCCTCTCCCCGCTCCTCCTCTCCGTGTCCCCCCCCCCCCCCCCCCCCCGAAATAACCTACTGGGCCACTGTAAAAAAAGAGGGGGGTAAGGATGATCTTAAAGGTCTTTTCCAATCAAAACGATTCTATGATTTTATGATTTGATAAATATTGAGATCCGCTGAGGCCTCCGTTGCTGCTTCCTCATCAGGTCACATAAACACGCACCCCTCCTGGTGGGTCCCCCACCCCTAGCAGATATCTCTGAAGAATTGTTCACTGACCTTTGCGGTAGATATTCTTAGAAATCAGTCAATCAAAAAAAAAAAAAAAGACAGCCTTTTGTCCGGGTTATGACACACGACTTGAAATTAATTATAAAACAGGCATTGCAAGCACACACAGGGGAACAGAGGGTATTCTTAAGATTTCAGTGCTTTGGGGGATAGCAAGAGGCAAGGTTTCTCAGCAGATGCAGTTTAACACGTGGTGGTGTCTTCCTAAAACCAGACGATGACAGACGTGAAAAAATGAAGAAGTGGAAATGGGCAAGTACATCACGCTGGCTGGCAGGAGCAGGGCGGAAGGCTGCTTTCACCCTTAAACTACTGGTACGTAGAAAAAGTTGATCAAATGATTATGGTTGCTGGTGGTTTTTTTTTTTATTCAACAATCCATATCCTTACTATGACCTAAAGATATGTGTGCTATTGAACTTCACAAAATGCATTCATGCTTCCCTTGGCAGGTCTAGGTGTAAGAGTTGATGACTAACAAAAGTAATATAGATTAGAATCAATTTCCCTTATCTGGTGACAAAAAATAACATCGTCTCAGCACTGTGTACATCCTATCATCAACTGACACAATATAATTTGATTAGTTGAATAAATAATCAGGTATGTCCAGACATATAGGTCACCTACTTGCAAATTAGATTACCCTGCTTGGGTACAGGCAGCACCTGATTAGGAAACAGCTTCTCTCTGTGTCACTCTAGCTTCCCTTTAGAAAGAATGTCTGATACTTTCAAATGCAAGGGTTTTTGAAAGTGCTTGTATATTTTGCAAATCCTGTATGTGTTTTCACGCTCCCAGTTATGCAGTCTGTGCTAGAGATGCCACCTTTACTATCAAAGCTAGCTGAGTTGTCCCTATTTCTCTGAGTATTTGCAAGTTTGAAATGATAGCCCGTGTGCTGTGATCTGAAGTAAGGATAGCTGAAACACAATCTTTTTGAAAACTAAGCGGCATACATTTCCATAAATGATTTTGGCTAACCCGCTCTGACTGCACACCCATATAAATAACAGGAATGTGAGAAAGAATAAAGTGTTAGATAAGGGAGCATGGAAACATTTAAATTCTGAAGTCCACACTGAGGAAGATCGTCAAACCTCAAGATAAGTGTGTTGGCCTTTCAGTGTAAACCATTATGTCACACGCTGCAGAAACAGGAGAAAGCTCAAAGTATGTGTTAAGGCTCTTGAAGGTTGGGGTTTCTGCTGGGTTTGAATCTTTCTGAGAGACACCATTGGCCAGAGGGATCTGTGAAAAAACGTTCGTGGCATTCTGCTTTTTCCATAACTTGTGAATTTTCACAAATTAAGAATGCAGCACACCGGAATATGTTTTGCTATGAGACGATGTGTGTTAGTTCATATAACGTAGCCTGGGTTAGAATCACTCGGAGACATGCAGGGGAAGAAGAGAAAGAAGAGAAAGCACAGCCTATAATGAATACTTGGTAAAGAAGCGCTATTAAAAGGAAGAAAAAGAGCAGTTTGGGAAAATAGATAGGAGACTGAGCCACTTGAGTAGTAAGAGAATAGCGGTAAGGGCAAAAAGGTGAAACAGATGATGGGAAGGGAGATTACATGGACAGAGAGAGAAGAGGACAGTGTGTGACTGTGGAGAGAAAAGCAGTGTTTTGGAAACCTGAGCACTGAATTTGCAGAAGTTAGCAAATGAAAAATTACAGCCTTTGTTTTGCATAAAGAGTTATGCAAGGTAGGATTCTTAAAAAAAAGCTTTCAACTCTTAAGTGTTAGGACCAGATTCTGGAGGATTTAGGTATATCAAACCTGCGGATCCTATTTAAAACTTTTCTTTTTTCAATGTAGAATGAAACATCAGCTTGTTTGAAAAGTTTCTAGGCGTAAACTGGCACAAAGGCCAATAGCTGAAAGGGCAGCATTGCTTTCTTTAGACATGCCATTAATAAAATGAAAGCAAAAAAAAAAAAGAGTTCTACCCTGACACTTTTCTTTGCTTTCTCAGACCTCCAGCAGCTGACAGTGAGTCATATGATTGTATTGCTTTTGCATATATGTTTTATATATATAAGTCACACCTTTTTGTTTGAACTGCTCATGATGTGGCCATACCATAGCATACATTTTCAGGTATGTGCATTTTATTCCTCTGCTAATGTCACCTGACAGCACTTTCATTCAAGGTAAACCAAAATGGCAGTGGTAGTATTGACTCTCTGGGGTTTTTTTTTCACCACTGAAAGGTTTAAAGAGGTGGTAACAGTGATAGGGGGAGGGACTCGGATAAAATTTATGAAGTATCACCTTTGGGCTGCAAACATTTACTTCAAGAGTGCAATAACGTTCCTGACTCATGACTTTGGCCATTATAGCAAAATCTCTGCCATTACTGTGATCAAAATCAATTGATCAGTCAATCACCCTGCCTGCCTCTGTCTGATAACAGGAATGATACTGCAGAATCTGTTCCTGCCCCTCTTTGTGGAAGGGTTTTATTTCCCAGTTTGTAATCTGTTTCCTGAATGCACCAGCTTTTGTACGCCTGCATGCATGCATGCCTGTGTGTATATTTAATAGTTGTATACAGAACTGTATAGGTATATCCATATAGATCTGAAAACTATACTTGCACGCCTCTATTCTCTCTCTCATGCACACAGGGCTTCATTTCAAAGTAACATCCATCCATGCACATCTCTTTGCAAAAATGATTATCGTAAGAATCTAAGCAGTTGGTTGCAACATCTACCCATGACAGTAGCTATGCTGTGTTTTCCTCTGTCAGGTGCAGAGGAGTATGTGTGGTTGAAAGAGCCACCTTCCCCACCATGGGAGATTACTGCCTCAGAAAAATTTATTTTTGTGTGCTCTCAAAGAAGGTAAATGCATCTATATCACGTGTCACAAGCATAATTTCCAAATGCAGAATCTGTGTCTTAGAGACACTGTACTGAATCCATGCAAACTACGAATTCAATCCATTAGGTAGGTTTCTGATAAATTTCCAAATACTTAATGTATTATATTCACAGTTAGGCTAGAGAGGATCAGCGACATACACAAACACTGGGGAGGTGAACGGGAAGGTTGTAGACCAACCACTGATTGCTCATAGTTAGAAAAAAAATTCCATGATGGGCAGGTAATTTTACAGTCAATGTCAGTAGTGTTTCTGACATTCTTCTAAAGCACCTGGTACAGGCTAATGCCACAGAGCGATAACAAATAAGCCAGACAACTGTCCTGTGCCAGCACGACAATTTGTAAGTCCTTCTGTTCTCTGGGCACATGTGGATTACATCTGTATATCCCTGGTGCTTCCTCTCGTCTGCTTCCCTGTCTCTGCTCCCATGAGAGAGTATTAACAATATTTTCACTTAACAGATCAGCCCTGTATAACCTAGTACAAGTTACTTTCTTTGAAATAACCATTTTATTTAACAGTAGAGGACACTAGACATGGAGAGAGAAGCTGCACGGGGATAGAGGGGACTGCTGGGATGACAGTGCTCTCCTTCAAGCCCTTCATTCTGCATGTCAAATCCTGCCTGCAACACACGGTGGATCACTTAACTGCAGCACAGGGCTGGTCACTGAGCTTCACCATTTCCCAGCGTGCAGAATGGGGCTAACACTCTCCTACCTTGCAGATACTGGGCATTAGTTCATGCTGCAAGGTAGGCATTGCCTGACTATGGACAGTACCATGCCGCCAACCCAGGCACTCCTGTCAGGAAAGGGAGAGCTCGGCTGCTCCATTCTCCCCTGCACTAAGCCTAGCAGCAGTCCTCTTAGTTTATCACCAAAGAGCTGATTTACACAAAGGCTTTGCTTTCGAGGAAAGAAACCCCTCTTGTAAGTCTTGCTGCAAGATAATGACATGCATGCAAGTTAAGTAGTCTTATCGCATTATTTTCATGTACTTGAGATCCATATAATTTATTTTAACGGTCAAAACCAAGATAGGCAAGGTGTTGCCACATATGTGTTCTGCATTGCCAGTTTCATTAGCTGAGTTGTTTTCAGACGAAGATTTTGTATTTGATGCATTGTGATAATATCAGTCATAAGGCACAACTGCATGTGACTGGTGCTCTGTAAATACCTATGCATAAGGGTTTGCAATTGTTGCTGTATAAATTCCTGCCAGAGAGAGCTCTTCAGTGGCCAGGAAATAAATGAATCAGATTGTCCTACAAGAAATGCATGGGAGTAGGTAGCAAGAGAACACTGTGCTAGGCTCCTTTGCAGATGCAACGAGATTGGTTTCAGGGAGAGGTGGTCTCACCTCCAGGACCCAGGGATCCTGCAGGTGCTGCTACTAGCATCAAACACTCCTGCAGCTTTGCTGGGCTTCCAGGTAACGCAGCATCAATGGACATGCACAGTCTGGTTTCTCCACTGAATTCTCTTGCTTGGAGTGGGGGACTGGAACTGGAAAGAGGGTCTGCTGGAAAGCCTGGTGTTAGATGGCTGAAATAACTTCTCAGAGGACTTCTGCCATTGCTGATCACTGAAGTATGGAGTCTTCCCATCCTTAGCCTCATCACTGAAGTTCTGCTGTTACTGTTTGACAGCCTGTCCCATTCCCTCTAGCATCTTTCCTAAGTATCTTCAAACCCACATGAAAAGCCTTTAGACACAGACTGGCTGGTCTGTGTAGGGGAGTGATTAGAAACCAGGCTCAGATTGTCTTCGTGGTGGGATTTTCCAGTTTTGCATTGAGTATGCAAGTTAAAATCACTCACATCGCCAGCTCTCCTGTAATTCGAGGGAGAGATACATTCTTCACCTTAACACAGGAACCATGGGTCATACCTCCAGGTGAATGGAGGTAAGGACAAAAGACAGTCAGAAAAAGGTTTTGACTTTGTCAATACAGCTTTGCTGAGAAAACTTTCAGTCCAGGCCAAGTGAAGACAGGAGCTCAGACTTGGGCTGGCTGGATAGTGAAGACAAGCTCTGAACTGCTCCTGCACAAACTGAACCTTCAGTGCTGGTGGTGCGTTAGTCCAGCCAGGAAGCTGTTCTTGGGCTGGCTACTCAGGCTGTTGGGAAAGCTGTCTTGAAATCAGATGCTGAATGCAAAATTTATTCCTTAGAGAGGCGTTGGAGGCTAAGAAGTTCAGGCATTTCATATGTATGAAGAACAGAAACATCTTAAACATCACTAAGGAAAGGAAACAGTAGGTTGTACAAAAAGCGATGACCATGATAAGGAAGAACATGCCAATGCCCCTCTAATTTGCCACAGTGTTTGCACAGGGTCAGACGTATTCCTGCTTACAGAATTCAGTAGTCTGACACCCCTAATTATTTTGACCTGCTGATTTCAATGGGAGTTGCATCCTGGTATACCATAGAGTCAAATTTGGCTGTTACATCAGTTTGGTGTAAGTTACAGTCATTTTGAACATCTGTTGAATCACAATTAAGTATGATTATGCACTTCACCCTCTATAGTAATTTCCTTACCTAATTATATCGAACCACTTTGTATGCCGCTATCGAATTTGCCCAGGTATATTTCTGAGTCAGTACTTCTGTAGCTCTGCAAATGCTATGATGTTGAGACAAGAAAGTACTTTTTTAAATTAAGAACAATTTACAATATGTTACACTTTCAACATTCAATTAAATAATAAAGATATGAGAATAAAATCCTTTTGCAACTCCAGGGAGCCACTGATGGAATAATCTGCAAATAAGATTAAAAGATTTCAGTACAACTAAGATTGCTTTTCGTGACCTTAAATGTCACCCACATCAGATTTAATTCCAAACACTGAATTTTTCCTTTTTCATTAGTCAGTCCAGGAGAGAGATCATAATGCTTTATCATGATGTAGAAGATGAGTATTAGTATGTGAATAATGCTTTATTTTCTAGAAATACATACTGCTAGATTTATATTTCCATTTCAACACTAAAACCTTTTCTGTATAATGTATGTAAAGCTCCCACCTGCAAACATGATTATTCTGCGCTGTTGACATCACATTATTATGCAATCAATACTTTGTCATGACTTGCATATTTTTTAGTTTCTCTGGAAATTTGCTACTTTACAATTCTGACTGAATAAGGATATCTTTCCTACTATCCAAGTGCATTTTTGATTAGCAATTAGACATTTACACATGAAGAACAAGTTGGATGAAAGAACTATCCCCCTTCCCTATATATGACCAAGATGGTTTAGGCTAAATGAAACTTAAGTTGTGCATGAGAAAGTCTGAGGCGGGGCGGGGGGGGAGAAGAAGGAAGAATTACTTTTTCATTTGGTGTTAAGGCAACCATTTAATATGAATTAATTTCAACAACCTAATTTTGGGCTGTGCATTGCTGAGCATATTATCTGAAGCAATTTAACAAAGCCTCCTAGAGTGTTGAGTTTTGGGCTGAAGAGCTGATACCAGAGTATTGTATTAGAAGATAAACCATGAACCACAGAAGGTTTAATCAGATTATTTTCAAGAAAATATTCAGAAATCCATTAGAGTCACTAGCAAAACTAATTTTCTTGGGTGGGGTATGGGTTTGTATTCTTTTTGCCTTCTACAAAAATATCCTAACTTAGTCCAGCATTATGTATTTCCTGCTTGTTTAAGGAAGATTTCATCTGGCAGCATCATGCCACCCAACTGAAAAAGCAGCAAGTTTCAGAACTCCCCTGCAAGGTATCAGTTACAGAGACCTCCATTTCTAGTGGAAGGATAGTAAGGCAAAGACATGAAAGGACTTCAAACCTGTCTATTTAGGAGTCAGGCAGTATGGGAATCAACGCTGCCTGGTGTGACTACAAATCCTGTCCCTGCCCTTGGGAGCCTAGGGCCCCTGGATTTTTTAGGGGATCTTTCCTGGCAGGCAACTCTCCATCAGAACCACACCTGTGGTTTAATTAGGATGTATCAAACTAGATATATTTTCATAAAAATGATTGCTTTGAAAAATGAGTGTTTTCCGATAAGGCTTGGTGCTGTCAGAGCATTCTTTACCAGCGTTGGTCACCTCAGTTCTTGTACCCCTGTTACAAGGAGCTGCGATACTACCTGCTTTGTATTCAGATGCCATAGTGTTCATCCATTGCAAGCATCTAGAAAGCTGCTTGCCTATGTTGGATGACAAATATAGACACAACATTTCTGCCTGATACGGTTTATGCATCAGCCAGATGCGTTAAGAGTTCCAAAATGCACTGACTGGCATGAACTTAAACAGGCAAGGCAGTAATGAAGTCTGAGATAGGACTTGAGCTTTCTAGCTGTCTTCTGCCCGTGTCCTCTAATGCCAGTGCCTATGTTTACGTACTACAGCTTTACCAATACTTTCTTTGATGGATCATAACAATCCCAGTGACACTGTGATGCTCCTAAATCTCATCATCTAGTATTCAAGCAAGAACCAATTAAAAGTAGGCTGACCTGATTTGTTTAAAGTAGAATATGTACTTCTAAATTGACATTCAAGGATAGATCCTCAGCTGGTGAGAATCTATGAATGATACTTATTTGCAAATATTATTTGACCACTTGCTGAACTGAACGTCATGACAGCTCTATGAAATACTTTAGCATTATTCTCCCCATTGCATTTCAGATGAGATTGAGGCCAGATGTTAAGAGCATTTTTTTTTCCAGTAAGAAGTGGTGAGCGCAATCCATGGGACATGCTTTCAGAGGTGCTGAGGACACAGCGCCCTTCCTCGTACTAAGGCAGACAACATTAGAAGTTGTGTCGCCTGAAGTCCAGCCTGAATTGTCACCAAAAGAGCACTCTCTTGACACTAACCTGTTCCATTTTGCTCTACCCTAAAGGACCATCCAGAAGCAAAAGTCAGATAAGGATGTTTGCCACCATCTACTAACTGCACTGTTACAATAGTGGTTTAAGTAACTTTGTGCTTTCTGAATTTGCTTTCACATGCGATTCCAGATATTCTCAATAACTTGTAAATCCTTGTGTTTTGGAGCCTCCCCTTGTCTTGCTCAGTTTGGTATGTGGTACTCACTACAGCTGCCGAAGTTATACAGGAAGTGTGATCTGAATGGAGGAACAGGACATTCTCTGCGGAGGACACCCAGCTGTGAAAATTTCAGAAGTTTTTTTCATTAGAAGCTTTGTGTGTTGATTTCTTTCTCTCTTCCTTGAGTAGAGGTAGAACAGAAATATATGACTGGTTTTCAGTGGCACACTGTTCAGGCTGTGATATATGAAATTTTTAAAAAGTTAACAGCAGTTCACTTGTAAGAGCAAGCGATCAGAGCTCTTATGCATGTTAGTACAGAAGGTCAGCATAAGACTTCATGGCAATGGGAGAGAGAAAAATTTCTTTCTTTATAGGACCTAGCTACAGTCACCATGACTGAAATACAAGTCCTGTGTGGAGAATATGCATCAATTTCCTTAATGAGTACAGTAACGACGCACCGTAGCATGGAACCAAAAGCAAATGAGCGAAGTTGCAAAGGATACAAAACTTCTTTCACAGGAAATTTGAGGATTTCAAGATTTATTTTGCTTCAGAAGCAGAATAAAATCAAATCACTTTAAGTGACATTTTCAAAACAATTTCATTTTAAGCCCCGGTCTTTAATCTCAATTTAAAATATAACACAATCTGAAGGAGTAATTTCAAAATGAAAAATGGAGTGACTGTTCTGAAAAGGTTAATGCAGGGTATTTTAACCTTCCTGAAGGAGTTGTAATTGTTTTTCAGATTTTGTTGAAGTTGACACTTTCGTAGAAGAGCTTTGTTTTCAATCAAACAGCAGTTTTCCATTGAAAAAACATTCGGTTGGAAAAGTTCCACTCAAGCTAGCTGAAGCACGGGAGGTTTGTAGATAAGGAGAATATAATTAGCTACAATAGAAATTTTGTCAGAAGGCTGAGGCTAAGAGCTCTCACACACCGGATAAATACCACTGCACTCCTGAAAAGAGGGCAAGCGACTAGGGCTGTTATTTTGCTTTTCTTCCGAAAGGTTGCTGCTACTGTACTACATCAGCGTCCTCCCTGCCTAATCACACTGGTTTGACACTGGCACAGCAGGGATGAGGAAAGACAACTGCTTACCAAAGACCTATTTTTGGGAGAGGATTTGATCACATGCTCCACTTTCGGTGCCTTAGCCCTTACACTGTGGTCCATGGGACGGCTCTCACAGCAGGAGCTGGGAGACAGCAGCAGCACTGCTGAACTGCCCATGTTCTGCTCTCTCGGACATCTCCTTCCCGAGATGTGATCTCACAAGATCACATGGAGGATGGTGGGATTACAAAGCACTGATTTCTGCAGTAACAGGCTTTCTTTTTCTGCTGGCAAAGAACAGGCAAAATGAAAAATCTATCTGCTAGAAATATCACACAAATGTAAATGAAAAAAACATTTTCCCCCAGTTTTGAAGAGATTATTTTTCAGGATTTTCATCCTCTTTTTAATAGGTGACAGGAAATGTTGATATCTGGCTCTGCAGTATATTTTGCTAAGGCAGGAATCAGTGCCTTAAGGCAAACTTCTTAATCTTGTTGATTTTACAAGGGCACACGCTCATTCCTGGAATGTGAGAAGGATCTTCCTTCACAATAAAGTAATACGTGCCAAGAAGCACCAGAAAGGAGCTGGGGTAGAAGGCAAATAATTTCCTCTACTAAGAGAAGCAGCATAGAAGACACTAATTGACCCAAATATTACTGCTCAATTTCTCACTCAAACTCATTTAGCTAACAAGGGTCAAAGCCCATTTTCATATTGAAAAGGTAGGATGACTTTTTATTAAGGCAAGTATGGCTCTACTTGTTTTATCATTATTTCTACCAAAACAAAATCTTCATGCTGAAGATGATTGTATTCCAATTAGTGTCACACTTTGCAAGAAAAGCATCCAAGCATTGTGAGAAAATTGTGTTTCTCTATTAAACTAGCTGTCTGTGGAGGCCTGGTGTTAATTTTGCTTTGTTTTCAGTGCTGGCATAAAATGGGTGCCAAAAATTTATGTAGGTTCAAAACTCAGGCACAGTTAGTACCACAAAAAAATCACCGAGGGCTATTAATCATGAAATCTGTGAACCAGGATGTTTTGAGCCACAGACTGTTGGAAGATGTGTTAATATCTCAAGAAAGCATAGCAAAATGTCTGCCTGGCCCTCTTCCCTAAACATGCTTTCTCTCCGGAGAAGACCGAAATAATGGGGTTAAAGCTGCATCTTAAAAGTTAATAGGCAAAATATGTTTTAGTGTGGCTGCAAGAGGCAGTCCTTAGAAATCTGAAGGTTCCCAGCTTAGGCAGCCACTGACCTGTTGCTGAATCTTTAGCAATGTGTTTTTATTCTGGTGAGGCATGCATGTAGGCAACAACAGGTTGTTGCTCCTTGCCTGCAAAACAGTAGTTGATTGAACACTGGCTGCAAGTATGTAGCAGTGCAAAGTAAAAAAAAAAAAACCCAAACCCGCAAATTCCTGAAAATGAACTTTCCTAAAAAATGAAATTCCTCATGAATCAAACCTGAGTAGGGCAGAGAAGCAGTCTGTCTGAGCTGGGGCAGCAGTAAATTATTAAAACATGCTAACAGGACTACAAGCAACCCATCACTCTCCTCAACTATAACATGGGAAAAATATCACAGTGAAGCTGAATTAATTGGCGACTATTTCTGGCACCCTTTCTCTGAGTGGTAGGACTTTGCATCTCATTCAATTGACTGAAATGGATGTACTCAAAGTGATGCTTCTCTGTGGCCTTGGTTTCCTTGGCTTAAAAATACCCCCAAGTTAATGCCCTAAATTAAAAATGCCTTACATATTCTAATTTTGCACTGTGTAAGGAGTGTTTCTAGGACTTCCAGGCTGGCCTCACAGTCTCTCACACAGAAGTGAGCTGATCTATTTTCATTTTACCTGGATGAATGCACACAAGTGGTACTTGTGGTCTGACCCCATATTCTCCTTCCTGCTCCTGTTTGCCTGAAAAAAGAATCACACAGCTTCTCTCATCCCCACTGATGCATTAGGTACATCACAAGGTGTCGTTGGAGTCTGAACGCAAAAGAAATCCAATGAAATAGTCTTTCCTCCTCCCCTATGCAGTGTGATGACTGGAACCAATGGAAAATTAACTGCAGATGGCTCAAAATCACTGACACTTCATTGCCTGCTGATTTCTCATTGGAGCACCTCAGTCTCCTTTCATTTACACACATTTCCTCTTTTCCAATGGAAGGGGCACTTAGGAGCAAATAACTTTTCTGTAAATTGGGCCATATGTCTGGTCCTCAAGGGGCCCGCAGTTTCAGCCCTGATCTAGAAATTTCAGTATAAATCAGAATACGACAAATGCTACACTAGAAGTACTTTACTGCATATGTGAGAGCTTTTCCCTACAAATGGACTGACTACTTGAATTTAAAATCCTTTACTCATCTGGAAGGTCTCGGATCCAGCATCTGACAGGAGAAATGTCTCTCCTATGCCAGTCTCAAAAGACTTTCTTACTAGATCTTTCCCTGGAAAGCATGTCCAGCAGAGTGTCACAAGCCGTCATTTTTCAGTCGAGTCAACAGTCGCCCTTTTCATTAAGTTGGCTTTCAGTAGGTACTGTTTTAAGTGAATATGAAGCCCTCCTGTGACAGCAGAAAGTGCAGATGTAATAATATACATGGCAATGTATTTTCAGCCCACCAGAGCCATTTCCTCCTCTTTTGTTTCCTTTTATGACCCTGATGTCATTTGGAATAAAATTTAATTGGGTCATTTTGTCATCCACTGAGCAGCCTCCATTAAGAAACCTTTACAGCAGTAGCAGGATCTCTGTCACAGGCAGTTGCCACTTAGTGAAGTTTCACAAACATATCTTCATTATTTATGCATGCTGTGCTTTATTACCGACACCAGGTGTGAGCCAGGAACACTTCACTACACACAAGGAGCTAAAGAGGTCAGATGTCAGCATTAAAGTAACAACAATAAAAAACTGAACAAGAGAGGTGTGTTCTCACGTCACTGTCAGTTGTCCCGTGCCTCACAAGGCATGGCAGCCGTACTCGTGTTTTACAGGAATGTTTCAAATGGCGGATTCATCATGGCATTACTGGGACAACACAAACACCCCCGGTTTCTGATGAACACAAAGGCAACAATTTGACCTTAAGGCATGCCACGTTTTGCCGTGAATATATGTGAAACTACATGTATTAGGCACAAGCAAAAGTACGTGCATCGTCCGGTGAGTGAGGGAGGACATGTTCTCAAGCAATTTGATTTTACACCATTTCTGGTGTAAATGGGTACATAGCAGTGGAATTATTTCTGGTTTACATTTCTGAGAGGGTGATTAGCATCAGGTTCTCTTTATTTGTATGCATATATATAATGAATGAAAAAATATATATATATGATGAAAAAATGTGACAAAACAGTGTGTGAGCTGTAGAAAATACTACATCCAGAATTACTTTATCAATCCAGATTGATTCCACTGAAACCAAAGAAATTATGACAGATTTAGATAAATTTGTGTAAATGAATCATGACCATGGGTGTCGTTCTGGTTTTGTTAAAGTTGGTGGGAAAAATATATATTCCTACAGACTTTGACAGGGGCAAGATCCAGCTTCAGATTTGAAAACTTAGCCCAGCTAATATGTTAGAAATTAGCTGTTATGTTTCTTCTGCGTTACCATATTGCAGTTGTAATATATGAAAGACTTACAAAATTTAATTAGGGAATGGTTCTTAGGTCATAGCAAAATTGGCACACTAAACACACAATAAATGTCTACTTTACTTTTAATTAAACAGCTTCCCCTTAAAGGTTTTTAATCACTAGTTTAGATAAGTGGGATTTGTAATGATTGTTAAGGAACCGTGGAGAGTGGCTGAAAACATGCACCTGCATGCAGTTAGAAGGGGGTATTATGGAAAATGTTATTGAGACTGTAGGAAAGCTTTCCTTTATGTTTAATGTGTTGTTAAAATGATGAATAATGTCATAATTCTCACTAAAACTGGAAAATCCTTTTACAGTAGCCTGCTAAAAGCCTTCTTGATGTTAAGCTTTAAAGAAGTCCTCCATCATTAATGCAGTCTGTACTTGGGGAAGTGTGCTTACCAAAAAGAAGGTGTGCAATGTGAAGTATTCCAGCTCCATCAAGTGACAATGAAGCTAATATTAAAGAAATATAAGATGAAAGAAAACATGAATTTGAAAATTATATTTTAAACTTTCAAACTTTTTTGGACCTTTTTTGGGTTTTTTTGTGGTTTTATTTTTTTTTCCTTTTCTTTAAAAGCCCTGGTTATACATGTAATCACATCTCATTGTGTTTAGTCTCTGGGTTATTGCTGAAGTAGCTTAATTACAACTGTTAGATCACATATTTATCTGGGAGTTCTGGCTTTTTTTGGCCCCACATTTTATTTAGAGAGTGGTGAGATTTAAAAAATCCTATAGGATACCAATTTCAAGAAGGCTTCAAGCATCTTGACTCATGCCTGTCTCTCTTGCACCACACATCATCCAGGCAGTATTTTGTATGGTGTTTTTTCCCTGGATGTATATCCTGCCATTTAAAGCAATATGAAATAATGTGGAAAGACCCTCTGACAGGAAACTAGGAATGACATGTTTAAGATAAAGGGGTGCAGCCACTGAAACGGCATCTGATGAAGATTTAGAGTGATGGCTGAACCACGTGAATTGTTTATCCATTCTGCCACACTATTGCTGCAAGCCGAGAGAGGTGTAATAATTTATTTGGAAAACCACAGTTTAGTACAGTGAGAAAAAGTAATCTACCACTGCTCTGACAGGCCAGGCAGATAGATATGGAAAAGAGAAACAGATCTATTTCTTGAGATGTAGGCAACAATTATGAATGAATAGACAGCCACCTTAATATATGAGTTGCCACCTCTCAGCTGCTTCAGCAGATGTCCTACTTTGCTCCAAGTTACACAATCGAAGGTTTGATATTTCTGAATATATGCATCATGAGACTTTCTACAGGTCAGTACATGTATGTTAACTATCTCCTAGATTGTGGCAAGACTGTTCTTCCAATGAGGACAGTTGCTTTTGCTGTAAAATGTGTTAGGAGGTGTAAGCTATTTTGCCACCACAGTAACATGGCATTATTTTGACTACCAGCTGTATTTGTCATTCCTCCGCTGTCTCCTTTCTCCTCTTCATTTCCTGTATTTTCCACCAAGTGGTCCAGCAGCTTTCAAGTACCTGCCTCCACAGCCCGGGTGCTGGTGCCACCCTGCAGCTGTCTGGGGGAGGCTGCAGCCAGGGCCACCGCCTGAACACGCTGCCGCTGCTTCAGCTCTCTGCTGGCTGGATCTTTCTTGTGTCCATTAAAAATGAGAAGTGGACTGAAATGCCAATTAGATAATGTCGACATTTGGCAAACAGAGCTGTCTGCCAGTTTGCAGGCAGTCTGGGCAGTGTCACAATGAATCCGTCAAGAGGTATAGCATCTCCCCATGGGATTCAAAATCCAGCTGTCACTCAGAGCTACAGTATCTGGGATTTGGGTGTCAGGGTAGGTGGGGGAGGGCGTTGATTCCCCTATGGAAAGTGGATGAAATGCCTTTCCTAGATTTCTGTGGCATCCAGTCAACATCCACCCGCGTGGGAGATGAAGGTAGAACGAGTCTCTATGTGAAACTTCTAGAAGTGCTTCCGCAAGATGCTAACAGAAACATTTGTAAAACAATAATGAGCTTGGGTTTTCTGACTACTTCAAACATATAGTTTTGGAAAACTGCAGCATATCCCAAACTGCAAGGCTTTGTAATTTGCTCATGTGAGGTGTAAAAACTGAAAAATTAACTACCAACGTACCAATGCACATGCTGACAAATACATGACTTCACTTCATCAAAAAATGCAAATCTGTATGATGCCAAAGAAAAGTTGTTTTCAAACAAAACTTCAGCTGCTTTTTGCTGTTTTTGCTTTCTGTTTTCATTAATGTGTTTACGCGAATTTGCAAAACTATCTAGCAGATTCCTTGGAGAAGAGGGGGGGAAAGGTAGTATTTAGCAAGTGGTTGGAGTTGTTGCTGAAAGTCTTGCATATTTCTGTTCCTCTGTCTCAGAAAAGGAAAGGACTAAACCCATACTGATGAGTCTTAATCTTATTAGAGATCCATGTCTCAGCTGATCTTGTAACGCTACAGACTGACTGCCATGAATGACACTAGCTTGGGGATTAGGGTGTCAGAGGACCCAAGTGAGAAGCGACATCCAGAATATGAGAAAGTAGATATTGGCCAGGGAAAACCCAGAATATTCAAATGTCATGGAGCATTTATTAGTCCTCCTGTGCAATCAGCAAAAGCCTGCTTGCAGATTACTCCATGTCCTGGTACTCTTGACAGCTGGGAGATGCACTGATGTCTTCTGCAAACACGAAATGCTTTGTGACTGAGTTTTCATAACCTTTCAGCTTGTGGACTTATTTATACCCATGCAGAAGTGCCCACATCGAAGTTTTACACTCACTTAGACTTGGGATAACTTTTCATATTGAGTTTACAGTGAAGCCAGTGAGGTAAAAAGAAGGAAGTGCACTGAGCATGTTGATACAAAGCATCATTTTTTAATCAAGCTTACATAGCAATTCTCTGTCTTTAAAACCGCATAGGTAAGATTGCTATTTCAGACAGGTGGGTGTTCTGGCACCATTCTCCTGGCAGGAAAAGTGTGACATGCTGAAAGAGAGAGCAAGTATTTGTTAAACATGAAAAAAACATGAATGTTAAGCACACAGTGCTTTAACATAGGTGTCAACATCGTAATTAAACCTATAATGTATGCTGCAACAATAGTTTGTGGTGTTATTTTTTTTCTCTTTTGAAATTCAGCATTCATTGAGGACTAAGATTTTTATTTCCCTCAGCAGGTTGTGTAAACAAGGAGAGCTTGTGCTAGCAGACTCCTGAAGTATCAAAGGCCTGTTCTGCAGACAAAGCTACAGCCAGTAGCAGAGCCCCAGCTAATAAGATAAGACAGAGCGGTCCCTGGGCCTGTGGTGGGAAAGTGCCTTTATGACACTCAAACCTGATGAGCTGCATGAATTAATGCAAAATGGAGTTTTGAAAATGGAGACTTAGAAAAACAAAGCAACCACTTTCCCAAAGTCTACTGGACAGTAAACTGAAAGTCTTTACATCTTAACTTTGTAGTGGCCAAGGAGAACATTTGCTTGATGAAGAAAAGCAGAAATCTGTTCCTCACAGTGTGATGCTGGAGAACAGAAGGAAGAGTCAGAAGAGATTAGGCTTCAAAATAATTTGTGGAGGTGACCTTCCTATAGGGAGGTGGGGGAATTTTGAGCCTGTTGAAGCGAGCTCACTGGCACCATGTGGTGTGGGAAGGGGGAGGGTCAGCGTGGAGAGCTTGAGGTGATAACTGGGGAATTACACCAAGAGGCACATGTTAGACAGGTTTTGTTGGCCTGAAATCACTTGCTCTTGAAGCACAGTCACTTCGCAGAAGACTTGTAGCCATGTCATTGACACAGGCTCTACTTTCCACAGATTCTTGCTAGAAATGAGCTAGAATATTGCGTCATTCTAGAAGGATATGTGCCTTAGCAAGCTGTAGAAGAGGCACTCATCCCTGTCATGCTGCTACTGACCCCCAGGTTCTCTCCCCTCTACATCTGTAAAGGTTACTGGGACCCTTTAGCATCTAACCCTTTCCCAGACATACTGCAGAGAGCACCCAGAATAAGAGAGGAGCATTTCAATGACTTACTTCCCCATTTATTCATGAAGGTCACTGCATCTTTTCTCCCACACAGGACTTTCCTGGCTGCCTCTTAACATTTCTGCATGCTATTGTAAAGAAAAGAATCACTGGTACTTATATAATGCAAAGTTTGATATGAAAGCAAGATCTCCTGAACCAGTCCTATATGTGGGATTTCCACCCCCACCTTTCATGTGACATTTGTGTGCCACATACAGGAACATTTTTGGATGATAAGCGTAGCTATCCCAGAGGCCTATTAAACAATATCAAAATCCCTAGGGCTGTGTAAATGTAAACAATAACTGCACACTCCTGCCTGGAGGATTTTTTTACCCAGCTAGTTATCTCCATATTTTTAGCATCTCTGTCACAGGCTTGGGATGTGAAGGAAGATTGCTGTACAGTTTGTTCCTGAATTAATCACATCTGAAATAATCTGAAAAGGATTTCCTCCAGCCCTCGTAATAATTGCATGATCATGTGATAGCTTTTTTATACTTATGCATAAAATTTGGAGTAATTGCCCCAATGGATAAAGTTACTCCCATGTGTAACTGCTTTTTAGACCAGATCCCCAGTTTGGACTTCCTTAAGGTGAAAAGCTGCAAGCAGTTTTCTGTAATGCAGCAATGCATCTGTCTTCCCTGCAGAAGCTATTTAGACAGCAATTAGTCCATGCTGCAGTGTAATCACTGTTATTATTTGGGGAGGGATGAGGGAAGAAATGTAAACAGCAGTTTACTTTTGTGGTGTCAGTGTTTTATCATATACTTAGTGCTTTACCTTATGCCCAATGGATGAAAACAGGCAAATAAACCCAACAGTTCCCCACCAAATTCACTGGGCTTTAATTTCACATATGCAGCCTAGACTGTTTGCTTGTAGTTTTGGTTAATGCAAGAAGAGATGTTACCTCCTGTTCTGAACTCTGCAATTCCTAGGCAAAACCAAGTCTAATTTAGGAAAGCACTTTGTTAATAGATGCTCAGTCTTACAGGACATAATTTTAAAAAGATAATAATATTTAAAAAATACTTTTATGTCTACCTATATGCTGCAGTTAAACACAACACTTGACAAAACTAATGGAAAGATATCTGAGTGCATGGGAGCAGGGGAGAATCTACTATTTTTATATTTAATTTGCGCTTTTGATGAAACTTTCTGTGTGATTAGTGACTCCATATCATCTGACTATTCAGATAAACAGTTTCCCTTGTTGTGTGCTCAGGATTAAACATGAAACATCACTGGAGAGGGGAAAATTAATTCCTTAGGAATGGGGAAAAGGTGGTTGTAGAAACTGTCAGGAGATACATGTTGAGACCTAAAAACTGAAACAAATTTTAACTGTATAACTGTATTTTGAAATTCGAGGTATGGTAGATTAAAGCCCTGCATTTTGCACTGCTTACACAACATCTTGGTGGCGGCCCATGTAGTTCTTTGTGGTCCCTGGTTCTTAAAACACTGAAGGTTTATTATCAACCTCTAGAATTTTTCTTTATAAAGTTCACCACCACAATTGGCAGGAAACAAAGTGCATATAAAACTGAACACCATGGTTAAGTATTTCCCTGTAATACTTTAAATCTTGTGTTTAAACGTTTTAAGGTTAATTGGTAAGCACATTTAAAAATTATTACACTAGTGACCAGCACAAGCAATTATTACATTCTATCAGTCACTCAAGTAAAGGGATTAATCTATGTTAGGAAAAGAATAATTTCTTATATCCCAGAAATGGACTTTTTTTCCCCCAGCCGTTATCAATAGTATCAGATGGGTATTTTCCAGTACATTTTAAGGAGAAATCGTTACTTATATTAGGAGAAAATTGTGATTATGGCACTGTTATTACTGAGTGAATAGATGCCCTTCTACGATATTTGGTTTTTAGTCATAATGCAATCATCCTGTACTTGGTAATACCAGTATTTATAACTGTAACACAGATACAAAGAAATCTGTTGGAACAGTAAGACCTTGAGAGCACAGGCTCTGTCCTTCTCTGTGTTTTGCTGAGTTCAGTGCAATGAAAGAACTTAATAAATAATGGTTAATCCAAGGTAGTTGCTGACCATTTCGGAGTTTTGATATTTGTATCCATTGCTTACCTGTTTTTTTATTTTCCTAATGAAAACTATCAGTTCGCAGAACAATTCTCAGAAAGGAATACTTTCTGTGCCCCCTTTGAAAAAAATGGTCTTCCTTTAAACTGGCCATTTCAGCTGATAATTTTGCCTATAAGTCACAATACAGTGTTCTCAGAAACTCCTTTACCAATGCCAAATGAAAAGCAAAACAAAATACACATTACAATAGCTATCTGTATGCTCTGATGGCTTAATAAATCCTCACTGGCATCTGAACCTGGAGAAAATAAAGAGAAACAGAAAAAATAAGGTTTGGACCTGATAAGCGGTAGTTTTAATAACCTGATTTATGGCAAATGAAAGAATATATAGGTATTCTTTCTGCTGCTGGTTATAGAGAATATTATTATTATGGATGTTAATTGAAATATTGTGATTTTTCTCTTGCTGTAATAACAGAAAAAAAAAAGTCTTCAGCTAAAAAGAGCACATAGTTTTATTAATTCCTCAGCTGGAAATAATAAAAATGCATACACAAAGCAGTATCTACACCCCCCCCATCCATTTGTATCCACATATAGATATACAGAAAATAAGTATTTCCCTAGTAATAGCAGATACAAAGTCCACAGTATCTAGAGCTGCATATAAATTTTCTTTATAATTATATTTAGGATGTCTTTTTGTAGAAAGGGATAGTAGTAGACAAAAGTGATAAGTTCTCCTGTTATTAATGCTAGAGTTTGCGTTTCTGCCTGAGCAGTTAGGAAAAGCAAATGTTATTGATGTGTTAAAAGGAAATACTTGTTAATAACTAGATAATTTTAAGATGTTGGGTTCATACCATCTGTTAATCTTAGTTGTGATTAAAGAGGTAATCCTAATGCCCATTATTCCTAATGACAAGACCAAGCAGGCTTAAAGCATTAGCCGTCGGAGGCCAAAGAGAAGAAGCAATGAAGGATATCAGCAATCTTAGCCACAATTGAGGAATTGGCCCGTCCTCTACACAACAAAAGTGATACAAAAGAATTACACCCTCACTAAAGTCTATTTCCTCGTATAATCACACAAAATGATTTTTCTTAAATATGATAATAAATCACAGCAAAAAATCAATGTGGCAGGGCCCAACTGCTATGGCCTGATAACGCATCAATCAATATTTAGTATTTAGATTTTAATTAATACATAGCAAAGCAGAGGCCTTTTAAGAGAGAAATATTATCTCAGATAAAAAATCCTACACTGTTAGCATGCAAAAGTTGTTGCTCATATCTGTCATTGATCAATCTGCTGGAGTTGTGATTAAAAACCCTTGAAAATATCCGACTGAGCCAAAGAGAGGGTGTCGTAGGCATCTCAGTCTGCAAAGCTGCTAACATGGGGTGCCGGGAGAACCCAAGGCAGAGAATTGCCTGGTGTCAGCTAAGAACACAATTCACCCCTCCAGCATTGCTGAGCAATAGTCTAACAAATGTGTGACACTTACAGTGCTCGAGCTACAGAAAAAGAAGTGCACGTTATTGGGCTGAGGGCAGAACTTGCACCTACTGACAGTGAGCCCTCCTGCCCTCCGTCCCTGGACTCACACCAGGTCACAGCTGCTTACAGGACTTAAAGAAATTACATGATCGCAAATTATTTTAACATTGGCTCTTAATTTTTTTTTTTTTTTTGATCAAAGATGATGTCCAGGGATTTATTCTAGCCTGTTCAGTGATTACACTGAAGACAGATGAACTGGATTAGACAACACAAAGCAAGAAAAATTTTCACAGTCCATCTCTCTCTTGATCATTTCTGGAAAACACTCTGGACTAGATTCCCCCCCTTCCCCCCCCCCCCATATTTGGTTTCAGTGGGGATGATCTCATTTTCACAATTCTTTAAAAGAAAAGAAAAGAAAAAGATTAATGATTATTCTGAACACAATTCAGCTCCTATTGAAACCACTAGCAAATGTCTCCAGACTTCGGTGGCTGTAGCACCAGGCTGATGATCCAGTCTTTATATATTGGTTTTGTTTTCCTCAGGACAGATTCCAAGGCAGTGTAATTGAAATGGTAATAATGGGAGGCTTTAACATCAGCTGACATTTTCCAAACAAGAGCCTGCATTTGGACTGAGTTTACTTTTCTTGTATATAATTTATGAACACCTGAATCACTAGGAAAGAACTGTGTGTTTTCTTTTTTTTTAAAAAAAAATCTCAGAATAAGGATGTAAAGAACACCAAAGAAGCCGTTTGACCCTACAGTGCAGTTTACCTTACAGCTTTTAGAGACATGATCTACATTGAATTTCTGAACTGAATTCTTCAAGGAAAAACAAAGAAAAAGTGTTACTTGTTTTTTAACCTGTGAATCTGTCAGTTTGTGTGTGTGAAATAGTTCAGAAAAATAATGGAAAATAATTTATAATAGTTTAACCACTTGTTCTACAGAATTTATATAAATTATGCAATAATGGTACATAAGTCACATTCATACATAGTGCAGGTAGAGCTATTCTTGATTCAGCAGTGTATTAAAGGAAGGTTATTCTTTGGGTGTAAATGGACCATCAGTCAGAGCATAGCTACATTCAGCTGTCTCAAGGCAGCGCAACCTGGGCAAAGCCTTCAGTGAGTGTAAAGTGAATATAACTTATTCAGATGGTGGGATGTAGAGCATAGCTGGAAAAGCAAATGTCATGTGGACAGTTTCCTCCCCTTGGCTGCTGGCAAATAAATTGTGCTTGTTCTGTGTACTTAGTATTTGGTGCAAGTTATGCAAGCTCGTGCCTGGTAGGCGAGATGTAATAAAAGCATGCGAGGGAGCAATGTCATCACAGGCACTTGACCTTCCCCTCTGGCAATATGGAGGCTGTATATTTTGTGGCAAGCATTGCGATAGTCTTTATGTTGGTGTCTGCTATTCTGGGTTTTCTTCCTGCTGTATTCAAGCACTAAAGCTCTTAAAAAGACCATATGTCCCAACCTGCTCTGTCCTCTTGGATGAGGGTGCGTTCATCCCTTAATTTGGATATTTGGGTTTCCACAGCTTCTCACCATAATCAGGTCTTTGTTCTCCTATCTTGTTTATTCCTGTAATCTGCCACTGAATGAGCTTCTGCTACCTCCTGTAACCTCAAAGCTTCAAAAATATGTGGGAAAAGAAATAGATCAAAAATAAGCAGTGTGGATGACCTCAGTATGAGAGGTTTCTTAGGGTGTGGAACTATTTGGAGGTTGGTAAGGATTATAAATCCAGTATAATACTCCAATCCTTCAATTACAAATTGGCATAACCTGGACTAAATGTTTGGGTCTGTAAAAACGGTGAAGTTTTTGTGAAAGTAGGACAGAAGCTACCCACTTGAAAATTGCTATTCCTGCTATTTTAAATGATTGTATAGGCTGGTAAACATTTTTATGTTCAGTTTATTCCCGCATACTGAGAACACTAGCCACACACTGCACTTTCTCAGGACAGCTGGACTTCGCTCTTCTAATCTGACCATTAAGTTAATTACAGCCTGAAGTTTATCTGTGATCTTTGTGTTAGGAAAATAGGGGAGGAAAACAATTTATACACTTCCCATCCCACAGCCCATGCTTTCTTTTCCATGTTTACAAGAAAACCACCTCACCTATCTTTTGCCATCAGTGACAGGCCAGCTTCTGAATTGGCATTGCTGGAAGCTGTGGAAAAAATCTGTGTTGTGTCATATTTCAAAAACCTCAAATAAAGATAGTAAAGTATGTCCTGCCCTTTGAAGCAAGAGGGGCTCCCACTACATGAAGTTCAAAATGAAACTACGGTTCCCACGAGCAGCTGCAAGGCCACGCAGGGACCACTCCTCCGAAACTCCAGGATTAAGACAACTTCTCCCTGGTTCTTTTCCTTCTGGCATTATCCTCATTATTTACTGACTGACTCTTCCCCACCAGTCTCAGGCTTCACTTCCTCTAGCCCAGACATCTTATAATACACTGGAAGAAGATGAAGGAATTAGTTAATTCCCCAGAGCTGGCCCAGCCCCACCAACCTGCAAATTCCTATATACAAGCTGGCAACTGTGATCTTTCCTCTAAGCCAGCGAGAGGATTAACTCCTTCCCTACTTTAGTTTGCAGCTCATTCACAAGCTGTTCACTTTGTACATCCAGTATTTGATATCTGAAGTGTTTTGATTGGACACAATGGGTCACGTTGGCATGGTTTTCATTCCCTACTTAGCTCAGCTAATTAAATCCTAAGCAAAAATAACCAGATATATTTTTGCTGAATGTGCTGCAAAGGAACTGGCCATTCCCAAGAAGTGCTGGTTTTGTGAATGTTTCAGTAAACAATCTGCTAGGCCAAACACAGAAAGGACATGAATGCAGACATGGCAAACTTGTGTAAAAGGAGATTTGGACTTCTGGAGGGTCATTTTTCTCAAGTTCTAATAAGTGCTATTGATGGGAGTAAGCACCAAGCCAAATTACAGTTGCAGATGAATGTCAAACTAATAGGAATTGCAAATGCAAAGCTATAGATGACATATTTTCCTGCTTTTAAAAAGCCTGAATGTTTAGACTTTTCTGGTTTTCTATGATATAAGCTGATATTTAAATACCGAGAGCTGCACTCCATTCTCATAAAGAAAATCCTGTGTGGGGCCTCGAGGTTAATTACCAGTGCCGTCTCTTTATGAACTAAGGCTTCTCGACTGTTATCTTTCAGACCTATCTGCCAGTTCCAGCCTAGAAAAGCCTTTCTAATTTGGCCATCGCAGTGACACTAGAGTGCTTCTCAGTCATGCAACTACAACTCCCTAGACCAGACCTCTCTAACTAGCTGCATGTGGACCAAGTCCAGCTCATGAAGCACCATTTGCAAGTCCACTGGCTCGTTCTTGCCCTTTGCCCACATTGCCAGCACGACATGGAGAAGGAGGCGTGGGTAGGAAGTCTGTTCTCTAAAGGAAACAGTGCCTGGACAAGACCCAAGCACCTTTGCAGATGTTGGGCCATGGCAATGGGGTATGAGGTCCAAAAGGCATAGCCCTCCTAGGGTGCACCAGGGCTGGGATGTCCCACAGCTTCAGCTGCCAGTTACAGTGATGTTGTCTCCACAGCTACTGTACAGAACAGCAGTACACAGGGAGGCTGGCCAGGCCTCCCTCTGCCAGCTTGAGTGCAGAAGGGGGACAGGGTCACATAGTGTCCCTGGGTCCCCGGTGAATGGCTGATGTTTGTGTCGACAGAGATGCTGGGACTAGTCTCCTACCCTCACGGCTGGAGCAGGTCTCTATGAAGGATAACGCCCACATGAAATGAAGGTGGGGCTTGGAGGATTGCAATGTTTCTTTCTTTCTGCCCTTCCCAGCTAATCAGAGAAGCCCACTGCTTCCCAATTTTATATTGTTTCCCCCTTCCAAAGCAGAGGAAGAATTCTGTTCTAAGTTTTTACCTACATGAGAATATTTCTTTTTCTTCCTCAGCAGGTATCTTTTAAAGCTCTGCTGTAGGTTCCTACAGTTCTCCTTTTAGAGAAGAGCATTGTTTGCTGTGACTTGATCCCTGTAGGATTTCTCACTCTTTCTGGCCCCTCTATGACAGCAGGTTTTTGAAGATGTTGGTATGCAAATGCCACTGCTGCAATCATGTTGAAAGAAAAAAAAAGTTGAGTCCTGGTCACTAAAAGCACAACTTTGCACAACAGGGTAACAATTTTGAAAGGAAGAGTTTCAGGTTGTTAAAGTAACTGATTTTAATCCTGATGAAACACTAGAAACAGCTCTGTCCAATAATGACAGTCATAATCCTTTTCGTTGGCTGTAGAGATCTCTGACACAAGTCAGAACAATTGGAACAATTCCAAACTTTTTTTACACCACTTTTGGTAAGTGGTTTAATTTTTAAAGTTTAAATTTGTTGAAATACTTCTAAAACTAAAATTAATTTGGGTTGATCTAATCCAAGGGTTTATATGGAGTATTTAAAATTGCCTGCAATCTTCTTTTAGCCAGGGATATTTAACATTTCCCTTTCCCAGGTATTGACAAGTTTTCACAGTCATTAGAAGTTAGTTTGGAATAAACACATTGATCCCCCCCAAAGAAGTGGACAGGTGCCTATTTATTCCAATGGAGCACCATATTCTCATGTTAGCACTGAATTTGACCTATTGTATAGAATGGGTTTAGCCTAAAGAGGAGGTGGACTTCCTGGGTGCAGTGATGGCGTGTCAAGTTGTGAGCTCATTCAGTCTGGCGGGGTGTGGGCTGAGTGAGGCTGGCTAGGGCTTTAGGAGGAGATTGTCGTGATAAGGGAACAGAATACTGCTGGAATGGCTGTTATCTATGACGCAGGCGTCACTTTCCCTCCTATGTAAAGACATACTGACTCTGTTAGATTTGCCACTTCTTGGTTAGACATAAAACAGAGGTCTGCCTGACTGCTTGTGGCCACGGGAGAGCCTAAGGCTTGTCACCTTTCTTGCATTTTTTTTTCAGATAATATGCATCACTTCATCTTTTCCTCAAGCTTCATTGCAAATATTCTTCTTTGCCTTCTCTTTAGATGGATTTCAGCTCACCTTTTTTTCAGGATTTGTCTCAAAAAGGTGGGATCAACTGCTTTCCCATTTAACTACTCCCTCCATTTCTGACACCTGTACCGGCAGCCAGAGAAACATGCTGTGCAGAGAGGCAAGAGAGAAATAGTGCTGATGGGGATGGGCATTAGAAAGGGGGAGTGAGGAAAGCAGGCAAGAAGGAAAATTCCAGCTATGACAGTGAAAAGAGTGAGAGAAACACAAGAAGCTTCTCAAGCAGTGGGGACGCTGCCTTTTTCAGCCAGTCTCACTAGCCAGTTATCATGCAGCAACACATCATCATGACAACTTGTCAGGGACACAAGCGAAATATTTGCTTATAAACAAAAATGAGTGATTTCTTTAGTGTTGGGCTGTGTAAAATCAACATGTTACATTACAAAGCCCAAATGCTGAGCCTATCTTGACAGCACCCCTGTAGCTTCTGTTGTGCTTGGAGAGCTGCTCTGACTACAGATGCTCGGTAGATATTCTTGTGATATTTACTACCAAAAGCTTATGACTGAAAGCTTTGTGAACTGCCATGTTCTGAATTTAGGAATAACAGTGAATCTTTTAATCTGTTTTTACAAGCTTGTGTTGGCCCTGCATGAGTGTTTGCAACTATCTTATTGAAAAAGCTTTGTGCTTCCTTTTGTGGCAGCAGGATTTAGCATTGCACAGGGAGATAACTTATGATTGAAGAGGTACATCTCACCATATCTGGGAAATTCCACATGGATTTGGACAAATTATAGACTTCTCAAAAATTATATTTGTCCATGCTCACTGGTATGCTTGTCATATTCTGGCATAAATTCTTTGAAGATACCATCTGTAACATCTTTCTTTTCAATAGTAAATGAAGTAAATGAATATTCCACAATTTTAAGTCTATTTTCCTGCTGTATCATTCTCATTATTTGTTGTTTGATACAGGAACATAAAGTTACAATAGTAACAGGAAAAAAGCTCCTATGCCAGCAGGCAGCTCTGGGGATAAATATACAAAGAGGGGGAACATACATTCATGCTAGGATACATGCTTACATGCTAATTTAATACATGATGGCTTTTTATTCTAGCAATATCATTTGTGCTGCCATAGTTAGAAGTCTGTGCCAGCATTTTCATTACAAATCCACTGTTCACAGGGATTTACAACTTCACTCTAAACATTGCTCTGGAACGAAACTTGGCAAATGGGTCTCAGCCCAGGAGCAATTTTTTTACCCATCCATTTGACTGTTAAGTTATAGTGGCATAAAAATATAGTTGTACTGCTTGAATAACTTAAAATGGCTTTGAATTAAAAAAAATGAAATAAGTTTACGGCATGGTGTAATTACTTGTGATGTTCAGAAGAAACAACACAGCAGAGGAAAGGAAAAAAACCTAAGATATTGTAGGAGAGAAACAGGATATTCTAATAATGCATTTTCTCCATGATTGTTAATAAAAATGAAATTATATACACAATTAATTGCAGTCCTGTGTCAGTTGCCTTCACTAGACAGTGCCTGACATCATGGGGGATGGTGCTAAAAATGGATGGGATCTCTTAAAGACACTGATCTGTGTGGGTAAGTATGGCAGAGCTGTCCCTGACTGGTTATCTGACACTCCGCAATAGCTCCCACCAAGTTTCTACCAACTAGAAAGCTAGCTGGTAGAGAGCCTACAGGGAACGAATTACATTGGGAGACATTGCTTTGCTTTCTGTGAGTCACAGGCTCCCCCAGATTGGTCCTGTGTGCACCAAGGTGAGCTGCACTGTTTCCATGCTTGATCTGCAACGAGGAGCATCGCAGTGAAGATGCTTTTGGCTTCCAGGCAGGGCAAAGTGTTGGCTTCCAGCTGGCTGTGAGTGGCTGAAGAGGAGCTGCATTGTATGCAGGGGATGTGGAGTGAGGGGAAAGGGAGTGCTGTGGAATTGAACCAAATGGGATGTGAAATGCAAAGATAAAATGTGGAGAAAAACTAACCTGAAAAGAAAGGAATAGAAACGGGTTAATGAGACGGTGAGACAGCTGGAAGAAAAATGCTGAGTTTCTTCAGGTTGAGCTCTGCAGCCCTCACTCTGGCAGAGCTCTCAAGGTTTTTGTGGGATTTAGACCAAGCAGGAGGAGCACCCACGAAGCCTCAGTGAACCTCTGCTTGCGTTGTGCTCCTTTGCCTGCTTATCTGGAAGTCCTGTTGATACTAGTGAGAAATGCCTGAGTAACAAGGCATACAGAGAACATACCCTTTGTGGAGGAAATAGAATAAAGCTGAAAGACAATCAGACAGTCCTCCAATCTTCTTTACAGGGGAACAATATAAAGATTAGAACACTTCTACTGGAAAAAGAGGTGGCTGGGGGTGGAGAAATGAGGTGTGATAGTCCTATATGGAATAATGAAAGACAGGGAAAGTTAATAAGAGATAATTATCCACTGTTGCAGACAGAAAGGGGATAAGGTGCAGTCTTTTAAGTTACATCAACAGGCTTAAAACTAAACAAAGATACATGGTTTTGGGCAAAAATATACTACATTGTGGACACTGCAGCTGTGGAGCAGAGCGCCAAGTACCCCATTGGGCAACTCCGTGAGGTGGATGCAATGTATGATGGAGTAAGTCCCCAAACTCCATGCTGGGGTAAGGCTTAAGAGGTTTCCCCATGTACTTTTTGCACTCCTACACTCTTTCCCCAGGTTCTTGCTGTTGGCCCCCATCCTTGGTGTGGTCACATATAGGCTATAGTATCCCAGGCAATCAGTTTGTGGCCCAGTATGCCTGCTTTTAAGTTCCTAACAAACACTGCCCATGTGCACAGCTGGAATTATTTTGTATTTTCCATGCCACATGTTCTGAGGACCAGCGCCCATATATGTGTGCACATAACCTCCTTTAGGTACCTAAATATTAATGAAAATTGTATGTGCAAACAGAAGCATGTACTCAGACACAAGACATTGCATTATTAAAATTGAACACTGAAAAAATAAGAACTGCAAATGCAGAAGAGACACTGTGAAAGCTTTGGCATGAAGCTGTTTTTGCCATACGTTGCTTGAGTGGACTGGACTATGTTATTTTAGTGTGGAATAGCTTGTTTAGTGTGCAGACCTCAGGCAAAAGAAGCCCAAGAAGGCTCATGAGCTCAGCACTGTCATGTGTTGCAGGAGGGGTGCAAAACAAGAAGGGAGAAAGTAATCAAAAGCAGCAGAAACAAGACCTTGGAGCTGCTCCGTGATCCTCCTTGGATGTACTGTGTGTGTGGTGCTCATTAGCCCGGGGCAGGTGTGGGTCAGAGGAGGGATGGTGAAAGAGTCTGGAACTGTGTACAAGCCTGGAAAGGGGAAAGTGAATGAGAAATGGCAGTGGTGACCAGAGAGGGGAGAAAGAGGAGGAAAAAGAAAGGGCTTCCCTGTAGGGAAGGGCAATCTTACCTGGTGTGTGGAAAAAAAATTCTGGACACTTAAACTTTTCCTCGCCAGGTTGTTTTCCTGTGTGGCCCAGTGAAGGTGTAGTGTGATGGGAACTGCCTCAGACAGTGCATTTTTTCTTTTCTTTCCATTCCCTCCTCCCCCCCCCCCCCCCCCCCCCCCCCCCGCCATGCTTATATTGCCAAAGACTGATTTGGTTTTTGGACACAGTGGCAGGTTTCCTTCAGGAAGTTTTGTTTAGTGCCTTCAGAGGACTGGATCAGTACTATGGGTTTAGGAATAAACATCCAAAGAAGTGGGTGGTTTTCTGCAGCACAGTCTAGCACTCGGCCTCTCTCCCTCGGCGGCATACACGGGCACCAAAACCTGAGGGTCAGGCCTCTTGTATGAATTACTAACCTTATGTAGCTCATCAGGTGCAGGTCATTTCAGCACAAGACAGAAACTGGCATAAACCACCACGCGTAAATACCCAGAAAGGTGGACACAGAGAAAAATCCTGATCCAGGTGAAGACATTTACTGTTCTGCCATTAGCTTTCTTGAAGCTAGGGTTCCTCCTGAATTAGTACGAGAACAGCCTTCTTGTACAGACACTCTCTGAAGTTTTAACATTATGGCATTTTGCCTCACCTTGCCTTTTACATATCTCCCCTGAAGTCAATGCATCCATGCACATTTGCCTTTGAGGGCAGAATTTAGCTTCTCATGTATTTGGCTTACGAATCCTGCTGCTGCCAGATCTCTCTGCTGCCTGCTTTGTCTCTCAGTTCTCCAATACATTTTTAGACATTGATTGGAAATTGTTAAGCCATGTCTAGACCTGGAAAAACAACATGAAAAGGCAACAAACCTGATCTTCAAATGGTATTTTAAGTGCTGATTTACACTGGCTAAAATCTAGCCTGACAGGGAATGACATAGTGAAAATTAAATACAATGCAGTAATTTTGATTTTTGTTGTATAAATCTCATCATAATATAAAATTTATTTCCACAACATTTTGTGCATACAAATATGTTAGCAAATTCAAAATCTACCCATCTAAAAGGAAATATTTGTTATAAACACAGGCTGATTCCTACTCCTATCTATTTCTCACACATATGCATACAGATAAATGCGCACACATATACCGTATATGTACTCATTCTCTAGGTAATCAGAGACACAGATAAAATAAAGCTTCTAGAGTGACAGACATTCTGCAGACAGGGTTGTTAGTTTATGTAGGCTATAGGCAGAGTCGACTGGAAAATTTTGATCACTTTAATTTACTATATCCAGCATGCCTGCTGTACTCGTCCAGCACTTTTATCAAGCCCTGTGAGGTGGTATTGATTTTTTTATTTTCTATGTAGGATAAGAAGACAGAGAGTTAGGAGCAAGAGTGAATGAAGAACTTTCCTCAGATTACTGCTATTCTCTAGCTTATTGCATCCTGTCGTTTGTAGTTTCAGATGATGTCCAGTATGTCAGGGTTGCTTGAAGCAATAAACAGGGTGAATAACAATGGCAAGGCTAGATGAGAAAGATTGAAAAAGGAGAAAGAGGCAGCAAAGAAAGTAAGAAAGTGAATGTGAGAAATAGGAAAAAGGGGGAAAAAAAGCACAGAGGTTGAGAAAAAGTGTCCTAGGTGTAGAGAGCTTGATAAGTGCATTCCTTTAAAGAAACTATAACCAGCCATGACAGTTTTTCAACGAACAGCTGCACATAAAACCTATAGAATTGTGAAGGAGTAGAAGCAGTGTCTTCTGGGTGTTACTATTTTGCTACAAGAAAAAGCCAGAAAAATAGATAGATGTTTAAGATGGGTATTAATTACATTTTCCTTTCCTGAATGACCTCTAAGTCACTGTGAAAGGATAAATCTGTCTTTTGCATCCAGTTTAAGGTGTGGTCCTAAAAAGAAGTAATACCATGCAGAGTTCGAATCTTCCCTTGACCTCCTTCTGTTTAACCTGGAAAAAGGGAGGCTGCGGGGAGACCTTATTGGTCTCTACAACTGCCTGAAAGGAGGCTGTAGCGAGCTGGGGGTCGGTCTCTTCTCCCAAGTAACAAGCAGTAGGACAAGAGGAAATGGCCTCAAGTTGTGCCAGGGGAGGTTTAGATTTGACATCAAGAAAAATTTCTTTACAGAAAGGATTGTCAATTATTGCAACAGGCTGCCCAGGGAAGTGGTTGAGGCCCCATCCCTGGAGGTATTTAAAAGATGGGTAGATGAGGTGCTCAGGGACATGATTTAGTAGTGAAATGGCACTGTTAGGTTAATGGTTGGACTTGATGATCTTAAAGGTCTTTTCCAACCTAAATGATTCTGTGATTCTATGATTTTTCCTACCTCAAACTATTGCTTTTCCAAGAAGGGATTTAAGTCTTTTGCTTATTCTGTTGAGCACCCTCCCTGTGGCACTATAACCTGTAGCACAGCAGGCAAAGGGAGATGGTTTGGGCCTGTTGATAAAAGCTGCTGTATGCCCCAGACAGCAGCACCTTTTTGCTGACCCATGCAGCAGGTCCTGGTTTGGTGTGTGAGAGGGGCTCGGCACACACAGCTGTGGGGTTCAGGGTCTCGCTGCTGGGGAGCTGCACAAACATGCCCAGCTGCTGAAGCAGGGATCTGGGCTGGGCAGGTTTTGCGATCTAGAAATGCAGATCCGAGAGGCTGGATTTTGTCCTTCACTGTTGAAGGCTGTATTTTTGTGTTTAGAAGCAAAATGTTACAGGAAATGTTAATTACGCTTTCCCTTGAGTTTAGTGACTTCCAAAGGGAGGTATGATTCTGTCCCACAAAATTGTTTTGTCTCACAGCTTTCGTCCTAGAGCTTTGTGGCACAGTTGCTATGAAGGGTAGTTTCTGTCATGTCCTGCACACCCTGTTAAACCAGGGCAGTTACTTACCCCTGGTAGCTCACAGGGAAAATGGCCTTATAGAAATACAGCAAGTAGCTCTGCCGCCCTGTTGGTGTGAGTAATCCTGACTCACAGGAATAGATTCCCTGAAGTCACTTAAAAAGCTTTTGTTTTTCTATCTAATGGCTATTACTGATTAAAATTTTGTTGTCTGTTACCTACCTTACAGTGTTTACCAGTTTACATGAAGCCAATTTGCCTTAAAAGCATCGAGTTGTTAGTGGAAAAGTTCCCTTTTTCAGGGGAAGTACAAAGCAGGGAAAAGGTGGGCAGCCCTATTTGATGCCTTTTCTGTATTCCCTTTAAGGCATGGGGAGGAGATATCAGGCCATCCTTGGGATGGAGGGGCTCTGTGGCCTCGCTCTTCCCTCTCTTCCCAAGGAGAAGACCTTACTCCTGCACAGCCCCAACTCACGCTGGGGCACAAGGGGGATCATCCCAGCAGGACTCTGAAGTCTCTCTTGTCCATTCCTGTCAAGGACCTGGAAATGAAATGTCAAATAAGAATAATTGAGGAGAAATAGGCTATTAACAGGCTTTTCGTGATTGTTTCTGCTTAGTAGCACAAATTTGTTTCATTATTTCAATCCAAGTTATTTGCTTTAGTCATATCCTCATTGTAAATACTGTTGTGTTCTTTATTTGGCTTTAACTTTAGAGCATCTCCAGTGAATCTGGCATACATATCAGTGCAAAGCAAACACCAGTAAGGAACAGAATTACATCTTACTGTAGGCAGATTATGCCCCAGAAATTCACTATTGCAAGAAATATCATTTGACCAATGGTACCACAATTAAAGTGTAAGGACGTACCCCTGCTGCCTCGACTCATTTTGATGATGAATTCTGTGCTAAAATTTACAGCAGCAAAGTAACTGTGATAGTTCAAATGCAGACTGAATTTAGACTTGGTAGAAACAGGTTTTTTATTTCTCTTTTTTTTTTTTTTTTTTTTTTATTTAAAACCCCCACAAAACAGAAGCAAGAATCTATTTGTTCCTACTGGAACAACTTCTAATGTAGTGAAAGTTTGTTTACAATTCAGGATTGTAAATATGATATCCGTGAGATGCAGAAAATCAAACTGACTGATGATGGGAAAGTTTCTTTTCAGATTTCCATTTTCCAAACTGAGAACATCTTAGAAGTTAGAAAATACAGCAAAGTAAACTGTAGTTATAAAATTTAATAAATATCCTTGCTCCAGTAATACCTCCAATTACCTGTGACCTAACATTTTAAATGTAAAAACTGTTGTTTTAGCCTCTTTTTCATCTAGCATTAAAACATAAAAGATTAATGCATTTCCATTCAAATTCTGAATGGCTGCCTAGTTCAGCATATTTATTGTCTTAAGTTTTTACTATTTTTGATGACTTGAGGGGTAACGATTGTGCAAAGGCACAGGGATTGCTGCTCTCATGGGGCTCTGTGCTGTAGGAAGCTGAATACTCACAGTGATCCGATCATCTTCTGGGGTGCAGAGGATCCTTACCTTGCAGCAGGCAAGCGCAGCTCTTTGCAGGCTCTGTCCTCTGACATTAATAATGTAATTTGCTTGTGAGTAAGAGATTGCTTGCAAGAGAGAATTCCCAGCCCACTGCTTGTAGCTCCCTTTGCTTGCTCTTGTTTTATATGCAAACTTCAGTCAGGTCAAGCAATAAAAAATACTGTATGACATTTGTGACTGATCCCAGAATGGCAAACAGTAAAAACTCTGCCTCACTGAAGGGAGCTTCCTTATCCAACTTTGTGATAAACATTCACAATATAGGTTTTGTTTTCAAATAAGTGGTAAACAAAAAAACCTCTGACTGAATCAGTCGGATAATGTAGACACAATTAATAATTTAATCTACTCTTACTATTGTGAAGTAAAGGGCATAGCCTGACCAACTATGAAATTCAGCACTAAACAGTAGATTTTCATTCGGCACACTTTTTTTTTTTTTTTATATGGGTATTAGAGAGGCGACTTGACACAGATTGGGAATTATGTTTGTACCTGTTTTGTCAGTTCTCATGTAAGCAGCTTTTAAAGCCCCTATAACATGAAAGTGTTAGGTAAGTACCCTTAACTTCTACTGCCCAACGTTTCACTAGGTTAAGTCCCTTTCTCTGTTGGGCATCTAACACTTTTATGTGTACAGAGCAGAAGTAGCCAGGGGCATGGACAAGTCAAGCTGATGGAAACCACATTGGGCTGCTCGGCGTCTGATCCAGTGAGACAGCCATTCCTCTCGCTCAGGGACGGTGCGGCTGCAACCATGACCACCCTATTACAGCAAGGGAACTCCATTTCAGTGGTTTAAATCAGGTGTGCATCTCTCTCTTGAATGCCTGCATAGGAGTTTTTTGTCAGAAAGGCCAGTTCTCATGGCAGTGCCTTCCACAGGAAAGATACATGGGACTTGGTAGGTGCCTGTGTATTGCTGGAGTGGTGACAGAGGTACCCAAGCAGGGAAAATACCCCAAGTGTTAGAAAAAGACATTCAGAATGCCAAAAGAGTATATACAATAACTACTGTTGCTTTATCAATAAGTCATAGGCTGGAGCTCTTTTGACCTGTATGGCAGGCAGAAATTATTTTTCGTGAAGGATTGCAAGATTCTGCCATTTTACCAGGTTTTCTAATTAGGTATGTAGCATCAGTACTTTGAAGTGATTTTCTTTTTTTTATTGTTATTATTATTTTCAGATTAATTAGATTATAAGTTTTTGTGTTGAAAGTTTTACTTCAACATATTTAAGAAAAAAAGAAAGAAATAGAAACCAAGTAATTAAAAAATTACCCTCCCCCCCCCCCAAAAAATTCTGACAGAGCTGAAGCAGGATTTTTTTTCATGCCAGGTTTTATTTTTTTCCAAAGCAAAGTTTCTGCTAAATTGACAATATTTGTAAGTCAGGGGAAAATATTATTTCATTAAGATTTCTCATCCCAGCTTACGTCCAAGGGACACTTATGCCGAAAGTGTTACAGCCATGTAAAAACCATGGTGAAATTTTGGTAGAAGTGATGTCATACACACACAAAAATAGTAAAAATATAAGCTAACAAATTCATGCGCAGACTCTGCATGCTCAAACTTAAAATATGAGCCAAGAGCTGAAGATGGAATACAGCATCCAGTAGGTCTCAAAATTAGGTAATTTATTTATATACACTTTTATAGCCATTTAAAGTACCTAATTTCAGAAGATTTTGTGCCTCACTTTTATAGTAAATCAACGGAATAGCAACAATACTTCTTTTCTTTGAGAGGATGCTATGACATGGTTATTATCACCGTTGTACACACAGCAGCTGAATATGTACACAGGCACAGCTACTTGCCTGCGCATATTAAGTAATCACTGCTCTATCTGCATTAACAACATCCATTTCAACACAAAAACCTTGGTTTTATTCATTGGTATGAATACTCTAGGCAATACAATGTTATGTCCATATTTCCACAGCATCCCCCCATCCCCTTCCACCCCCTCCCCCCGGTACTTCGGTGGTTTTGCCAGAAATAACAACACACTTAATTACAGAGGAGTCTTAGCAGGTAAATGATACAGAAGATTTGGGAGTTTTAATAGCTTTTGTCTACTGAAAAATACAAGTGAGATCACATTACTCGAGTAACCAGGTTTTAAAAAAGCTAAAAATTAAATAAATGGTTTCAGTTGATTTAGGTTATTTATTTCCAAACAGTAATGCAAAGATGTAACAGAAATAATTTAGACATAGGTAAAAAACCTTCAGAATCAATAGCGCTGGAAGAAATGAAACATATGCTGATGCAATCAAACAGAATTGAATTTCATATAAATGTTAGCAAATCTATATCAGATTATCACTGCAAAAACTTCATTTTCATTGATTTATACTGTATTATTATTGTTTCCACCAAACTGCCATAGACAGCCATTTAAGCAGCTGCCAAGCGCCTTAAGGGTAAATAAAGGGTGTCAGTGACGGTGCTGGGTTATAGAAGTTTAAGAGACCAATAATTCACAAGTGCGGCAGGTGTGACATTCTGTATATTCATTAGTCTTTTATTTTAATCCTGTTGTCTAAGTTTTTTATAGTTTTTCATGAGAGGAGGGTCAGTTGTGGGTTTCAGAGGGGAAACACAAAGGTTAAAGCGTGTTTGTGCCAGCCTGCTCCCTGGAGGGCTGGTCAGAACGCTTTCGTTAAGAAACCAAACGATAGAAAAATACAGTGAGAAGCTGGTGGACAATCCTAGGCTAGAGACACGTTGGCAGGTCTGTTCCTCCAAAAAGGAGCTGAGGGGTAGTCTTGAAATGTAACCCAGGCTACGGGTCAGTATACATTTAATTAACGCACAGCACCTAACCCCTGGAAGTTTTGCTCATCTCCTACTGTCAGATGAGTAAAACAAATATGGTTCACATATGTTTGGTAGAACAGGCTGGAGTGCACCCTTCTTTAACATGTGATTAATGCTACTGGTGTCAGTAGGGCTATTTACTCTCAAAACTGAGACTGGGAGAACATTTTTTGAACACTGTTTTATTTGCTCTGAGATGCAGCAAATGCTCAGGGACTGACTAAACTACTCCTAAACTCAGAAGAAGGTTTTAAACAAAAGAAAGGCTCAGAAAAAGCCAGTCTGTTTTAATGCAATATTTTCAAAGTCCAATGTTTCAATTTTCCATTTCCAAATGAATGTTTCATTGAAAAGAATTGTGAAAATTTCATTAAAGATGATTAAAAAATTTAAAAGTGAAATTTATCATGCTGAAACAAACTTTCTTTTTTCGGGACAAATAGAACAGCAAAAAATTTTAGGTCAACCAATAACAACTGTTAAAAGGCTGAAAATTGTTTGGGGTTGATACAAAATCTTCCACACACAACTTTTGGTTCAGTCAGCAAACTAATAAAGAAAAAATTCTCCTTACTGTCTCCTTACACCTATGGTTAGGAACATAATTAGGCATCCTGCTGGACCAGGCTCTGTTTGCTGCTCAGAAACTGAACACATGAATTCTATAATCAGTTCATTTTCCATTGTTTCCTACATCCCATGTTCTGGAAATATAATTTTAATGGTTTGCCTCGTGGATATGCCAGTTTTTTGTCAAAGAGGAAAAATGGTGCATTTGTTTTTTATATTCTACTGGTGAGGAAGGAGAATGAAATCTTGGGCAGTAGCACCCTTTTTCACTACATTTCACTACATTTCCAGTTTTGTAATACTGATTTTGTGTTTATGTATAGTATGTGCTGGAAAAAAGAGATGCTGTTGGCAAGCTCCCATCCTAATCCCAAGGAAACCTGTTCAATAATTCAGGCAATGATGACCTCAGAAGTATATGTGTCTGTTATCTGCTTTGGCTCATGTGATGTGATTTTTGGCTGCAGAGAAAGCTTATGGTGAAAATCATATCAAGTTGGCCAAGCCAAAATAAACACACACACATACATTTTGAGGTCATTTTTGGCCATTGAGATCATTCAACCCTTTCAATATTTAAAGGAGAAACAAGATTTGCCATGATCATAAACATTTTATTTACTTTTTCCTCTGTTGCAGCATGATTACTTTAGGTAATAAATCCAGCCAACAAGGAGCTAAAGGACAATTATTGCACACTAGCAGCATATGTTCACTGTCACACTAGCAGGGCTTTATACAAGTAAAAACCTGACATGCAGGCTAAAAATCGGCAAGAAACACAAAAGGGGATGAATGTGGTGGGTCTCAGTTCACCTTGATGTAGGTGTGTGTTCTTTACCACAAAAAGCATAATCTCACCTGGTTGTTACTGGCCTTACAGAATTGAAGGATCAGCAGCATATGGCACCCTCTTTTAGACTTATTGTTTGTGGTTTATGTATGTACAGCGCTCACACAGCTAAACACAGGCTTGCATTACTGCCACCGTAAAGCACAGTGCTCCTTCTAGGACAAACCTAGCATTCAAGGGTGCCCATTGGTTGCACTTCAGTTCTCACGACTTCCAAATTCACTGCACCCCCCTGCCAACCAAAACTCTTCCACAGCAAAACAAACAAGCTCCTGCTTTTCCTGGTCCCAGTCCAGCATGGTGACTCTTCAGCATGTGTATTTGCACTGGTGTGGATTCTCCTTATTACCAGTGGACTGAAGGTCCATTCTAATTGATTCCAGCGCAGCATGACAGGTTTTGGAAGCAACAAATCTGAATTACCGGGAAAATAAAGCTCCCACAAATAGGAAAGGAACCACAAATCTGAAGGCTGATTTAGAAGACAGGACATCAGATGGACGTTGGGGAAAGTGGGATGCAATGTCTGCTTCATACAATTCCTATATAATCCCAGGTGAGTCACATAAACTCAATGGTGTTTTAATTTCCAGTCTGTCAACTGAGGCTAATATTTTTCTTCCTGGCAGAGTTGAAATCTGTGAATGATACAGAGAGACTCAGATAAGTGCTGCCAGATTCAGGAAAAGGATACTGCAGGATTTGTGCTTTTGGAGAGTGAATGCATAACAGGAATACCACAAAGAAGCTGGGAAAATTTATCCTGGCAAAATATTTTTATGTATATATTTAATTTTGCAACAGAATCTCCTTATTACATAAAACACTGAATAGGGCAAGGAAAGGCAAAACCGTGAAAGATCCCCAGAGTACTTACAGGGGGAATCATATTCAGCAAGATTCAGGATGCACATCACTTTGCCTCATAAAAATTATGGTTATTGGTGTAGACTTTGGATAGGAAGTAGTGCATACAGATAGGAACAAATGCATACAGTAAACCAGTTGGTGCTGAGGACCTGATGTACATCGTATGTAAATTTTGTTTTTCCCTCAGAGTTGCTTGCATGGGCTGAATGTCCAGTTCCTGCTGGTGTGCATTAAGTGCACTCCCAGACCGCATTTTTCAGTTTATTGTCCTCAGAAAAGAAACCACAGTGCTCCACAATGCAAACCAAAGCTCACAAAGCATGGACAACTGCTACTGAAGTACACTCCTGAGCCAAATTAAAATAGTCATACAGATCTGTCTAACCTGGTTTCAATCTGGAGCTCTAAGTCATTCAGTTTGGTGAGCAGAAACCAGTCTCTAAACTTCCATCTGGTTTTACACTCTTCATTAGTCGATTATTGTATCTGTGAATGCAGATGCTCTGTTACTAGCAGACTTCCATGCGGGTATCATGCAAGCTATCTGCAAGAAGTCTTGCAATGGAGCAGCAGCATGAGTCATGCTGGCACTTTATGGGAAAACTACCCAAAGCCATCTTTCCTCCGTTGCCTACCCTTTAAACCCAAATTGTTCTCTTCCTCTGATTATTGCAGGTTATCCAAAGAGAGGGTATTGTAATAATCTGTATTAATGTGAGGGCGATGATGTGGACCTGCAGTTCTAGCAAGTTCCACAGAGGTGTATCTCGCAGGTGCCAGCACTTAGCATTTAGTTGTTTTTAGTGTCTAGCTTCAGAAATTTGATTGTAGTCTGGATTCATTGCAGTGTTACGGTGCTGACGATTAACAATGGAGAGCTTAATATGTCAGGAAGAATGGTAGCACATCAGAGACTGATATCTGACATATAGAAATAAAATAACAAGGGCTGAAAAGAAAGATCTGTAACTACAAGGGACAAATAAAATGTAAATGTTGTTTGATTACCTCAGACCTGGGTCTAGCACAGGGGAATTTGATTCCTAGTGGTGACTTCATGGTTGGCTGGACTGTACCTCACCTCTTTACCCCTTCACGCAGTAGCTTGTCTTAGATTTTATGTTCTAGAAACTGCTGCTGTAACTGCGAGTCTTATACTGGAGGCTGTGTTTTTATACTGTATTTTTGTACCACTTTTTTTTTTTTATAAAACCTTAGGAAGATGGGCTATTCTACATTCGCCAGGATTGTCTTGCAGAAGTGTAAATCTGAAATAAAACCTCAGATCTTTGCTTTTTGCCATTTTAGTTATTCTGGTACTAACATATATAGGCATTAGCAGCAAAACCATGCAAAAGATGACCCGGGCGCACAGTACCATAATTTTCCTTTAGCAAAACCAAATAAGAGCTTCCTGCTTCCCCCAATGCCCCCCCCCCCCCCCCCCCAAGAAGCACACAGCACACCTTTTCCCCTTTTCCTCTCTTTGTAAGAAGCAGCAAAAATATTGGTGCCAGATTAGCAAAAAAGGAGACTTAAAAGTTCCCAAGTTTGGTTCATGTAACAATCTGAATGAAAAACACACTTCCTGAGCACTTTAGGTAAGGGGAGGCCCTGCTGGAAGTCTCCTAGCACCATAGAGCTTACATGTCAGCTGGCCCCTGCTGGGGAGATGATTGCAGCATTGCTTGGCTTTGGACTATTTTGGTCTGAAAAGTTATTTTTAAATAGAGAACTAACTCTGTAACATTTATTCCCAGAAATATCCTCGATAAAGTCACTGTATTTTTTTTTTTCACTGAAGTAAGGTCATTAATGTCAGGGAGAAGGTTTGGATTAAGAAACAAACTTTTTGCAGTAAAGCTTCTACTGCACTCTCCATCAGTTTTTATGTATTTCTGCAGTATATAACCTATTATCAGATGTATGTAAGAGACCTGTTTGTACATTACAAACATTAAGGGAACTAGTATCCCCCCCCTGCCAGGATGAAGAAAGGGCCTCAAGGGAGAACACTGAGTGGAAACTGGTCTGCAGTCGGGGCAGGAGGAGAACCCTTTCCTTGCCCACCGCTTCTCCCCAGGTGCCTCTGCATAACAGGTATGAGGCTCTAGAGGTGGAAGAGAAGGTGGTGGACGGGGTAGGTGTAGACCTATCCACGACACAGGAGGCACAAAGATCGGAAAGACCTCCCCGTCGTATCACCACTACATCTATGAGGAAGAAGAGGCGGGTGATAGTAGTAGGAGATTCCCACCTGAGGGGAACGGAGGGACCGATATGCCGGGCAGACCCTGCTCTTAGGGAGGTCTGCTGCCTCCCAGGAGCCAGGGTTAGAGACATCACCAGGAAACTTCCTAGCCTAGTCCGACCCTCGGACTACTATCCCTTGCTGCTCTTTCATGTGGGTGGCGATGAAGTAGCAGTAAGTAGCCCGAGGGTAATCAAAAAAGAATTCAAAGCCTTGGGGCGACTAGTGAAGGAATCTGGAGCGCAGGTTATTTTTTCCTCGCTCCTTCCAGTGGGGGGCAGAGACACGGGACAATATGAGAAGACTCAATCTGTTAACATGTGGCTTCGCGACTGGTGTCGCCGCCACAACTTTGGGTTCTTTGACCACGGGATGGTCTACGAGGCACCGGGCTTGCTGGCGTCAAATGGGAGCCAGCTTTCTCAAAGGGGGAAGAGGGTCTTTGCCCAGGAGCTTGCGGGGCTCATTGACAGGGCTTTAAACTAGATGTGAAGGGGGAAGGGGAACCTATTGGGCTTGCCAGAGACAGACTGGGGGATGAAAGACAAGGGTTTGAGGGACTGGGGGCTAGTATGAGCCTTCAACCTGTTGCCCAGCACTGCGCCAGGGGCGCTGCAGCAAAGTTGAAGACTGGTGGAGGTGAGCCGGAGGCTCCTGGGGTAGCAGGAGCCAACAAGGAAAAGCCCGTGAAACACCTCAAAGTAAATGAGGGGTGTTCTGCTATGAAGGTGACGAGGCCGACAGCTCAGATGAAATGCCTCTATACAAACGCACGCAGCATGGGAAACAAACAAGAGGAGTTGGAAGCTATCGTGCTGCTAGAAAGCTACGACCTGATCGCCATTACGGAAACTTGGTGGGATGAATCCCACGACTGGAATGTAGCTATTGATGGCTACAGGCTGTTCAGAAGGGACAGGCGAGGAAGGAGGGGCGGAGGCGTTGCCCTTTACATCAAGAAATCAATACAGTGTGAAGAGCTGGCCCTGAAGAATAGCCATGAGCAGGTCGAAAGCTTATGGATAAGAATCAGAGAGAGAGGCAACAAAGGGAACCTGGTGGTTGGTGTCTACTACAGGCCGCCAGATCAAGAGGAGCTGACTGACGAAGCGTTCTTCCTCCAACTCCGGGAGGCTTCGTGCTCGCAGGCTCTCGTCCTGCTGGGGGACTTCAACCACCCTGACATCTGCTGGAAAACCAGCACGGCAAGCTGTAGGCAATCCAGCAGGTTTCTTGAATGCATTGAGGACAACTTCTTAAGCCAGGTAATAGACACCCCTACCAGAGGGGATGCGATACTGGACCTGGTGGTCACCAATGCAAGTGAGCTCGTCGGAAATGTCAAGATCAGAGGCAGCTTGGGTTGCAGTGATCATGCGCTGGTAGAGCTCACACTCCAGAGGGAAATGGGAAGAATGAAGAGTATAGTCAGGACCCTGAATTTTAGAAAAGCAAACTTCCAGCTCCTCAAGGAGATAGTCGGAAGGACTCCCTGGGGAACGGTCCTCAGAGACAGGGGAACAGAACAGAGCTGGCAGCTCTTTAAGGAAGTGATCCACAGAGCGCAAGAGCTCTCGGTCCCCAGGTGTAAGAAATCGGGCAAAGAAGGGAAGAGACCAGCATGGCTGAGACGAGACATGCTGGACAAACTAAGGAGGAAGAGGGAGCTGCACAGGCAGTGGAAGCAGGGACAGGCATCCTGGGAAGAGTATAGGGACGTGGCCCGGTTGTGTAGGAATGGGGTCAGGAAGGCCAAGGCTCAGCTGGAGCTAAACTTGGCTAGGGATGCAAAGAATAACAAGAAGGGTTTCTACAGGTATATCAGCCGGAAAAGGATGGTTAAAGAAAGCGTACCCCCACTGATGAGCGAGACTGGCAAGCTGGTAATAGCAGATGAGGAGAAGGCTGAGGTACTCAACAACTTTTTTGCCTCAGTCTTCACTGGGAAGCTCTCTCCTCACCCCCCTTGGGGGGGACAGGGAGGGCAAAACCCTTCCTGCTGTAGGAGAAGATCAGGTTCGTGACCACCTGAGGAACCTGAATGCGCATAAGTCCATGGGACCTGATGAGATGCATCCCAGAGTCCTGAGGGAATTGGCCGATGTAGTCGCCAAGCCACTCTCCATGATATTTGAAAAGTCATGGCAGTCAGGTGAAGTCCCTGGTGACTGGAAGAAGGGAAACATTGTGCCCATTTTCAAAAAGGGTAGAAAGGAAGACCCTGGGAACTACCGACCTGTCAGCCTCACCTCTGTGCCTGGGAAGATCATGGAACAGATCCTCCGAGAAGCTATGCTAAGGCACATGGAGGCCAGGGAGATAATTCGAGACAGCCAGCATGGCTTCACCAAGGGCAAGTCCTGCCTGACGAACCTAGTGGCTTTCTATGATGGTGTGACAGCATCAGTGGACAAGGGAAAACCAATAGATGTCATCTATCTGGACTTCTGCAAAGCCTTTGACACAGTCCCCCACAACATCCTTCTCTCTAAATTGGAGGGCTATGGATTTGACGGGTGGACTGTTCGGTGGATAAGGAACTGGCTGGATGGCCGCATCCAGAGGGTAGTGGTCAATGGCTCGATGTCCAGATGGAGACCGGTGACGAGTGGTGTCCCTCAGGGGTCCGTACTGGGACCCGTGCTGTTTAATATATTCATCAATGACTTAGACAGCGAGATTGAGTGCACCCTCAGCAAGTTTGCGGACGACACCAAACTGAGTGGTGCGGTTGACACACCAGAAGGACGGGATGTCATCCAGAGAGACCTGGACAGGCTGGAGAGGTGGGCCTGTGTGAACCTCATGAGGTTCAACAAGGCCAAGTGCAAGGTCCTGCCCCTGGGTCGGGGTAACCCCCAGTATCAATACAGGCTGGGGGAAGAAAGGATCGAGAGCAGCCCTGCAGAGAGGGACTTGGGGGTGCTGGTGGATGAAAAGCTGGACATGAGCCGGCAATGTGCACTGGCAGCCCAGAAGGCCAACCGTACCCTGGGCTGCATCAGGAGAAGCATGGCCAGCAGGTCAAGGGAGGTGATTCTGCCCCTCTACTCTGCTCTGGTGAGACCTCACCTGGAGTATTGTGTCCAACTCTGGAGCCCTCAGCACAAGAAGGACATGGAACTGTTGGAGCGGGTCCAGAGGAGGGCTACTAAAATGATCCGAGGGCTGGAGCACCTCTCTTATGAGGACAGGCTGAGGGAGTTGGGCTTGTTCAGCCTGGAGAAGAGAAGGCTGCGGGGAGACCTGATTACGGCCTTTCAGTACCTAAAGGGGGCCTATAGGAAAGATGGGGACAATCTTTTTAGTAGGGCCAGCTGTGACAGGACAAGGGGTAATGGTTTTAAACTAAACCAGGGTAGGTTTAGACTGGATATAAGGAAGAAATTCTTTACAATGGGGTGGTAAAACACTGGAACAGGTTGCCCAGAGAGGTGGTGGAGGCCCCATCCCTGGGAACATTCAAGGACAGGTTGGATGGGGCTCTGAGCAACCTGATCTAGTTAGTGGTGTCCCTGCTCACTGCAGGGGGGTTGGACTAGATGACCTCTAGGGGTCCCTTCCAACCCAAAACATTCTATGATTCTATGATTCTATGATTACGGGAAGAAGATAGATAAATACTGTTTTTTAAAATGGAATAGAGTATCATGAGGCAATCAAATATGTTGGAACATGTTGACATAAAATGTAGAATTTCCTGGACCCAGGGATTTAGCTGTCAATGTAAGACCACGTTCAAGGTTTGATTGTCCTCTCTCTTTACATGAGCAGGCCTCCCATTAATGTCAGTAGGAGTTATACACACAAAAAGAGAAGATAATAGACATAAGTAGTAAACAGAGTAGGAGAGTAGAAATAGACTCCAGTGGATCTAGAAAATACATTGTTTCCTTTTTTTTCCTCTGCAGAGCTTGCATCGTTGTGTTTTTGTGCGTTTCCAGGAAAGCAAAATTTTGAATTGTAGAAACATATTTTGACTGGTTCTCATGTTGAAGAAATGCCATGTGAAATGAAGGATAGATGGATGCTAGACTGACAGCTAACATATGATAAAAATAAAGCAGTTAACAAGCTCCAGTGAACACAGGTGGGCAGTGAATCAAAGTGTCTTAACATATTAACCTATACAGTGTGGCTCCTGTGCAGTTTTTCAGAGACATCTTGCTTTTTTCATTACTGATGGGGTTAGAATTACTTTTTTTTTTTTGTACTGAAAACCTTTATTATGTGTTCAGTGGAGAATAGCTCTCGCAACTATGCAAGCCCCATTCTTTTATCTATCACTGATACTATTGATAAATAGCAACAGTGGAGATAATAACATTTAAATAAGACTGTGGGGTTTCTCATTAAACTTAATTCCCTTTTTAGTCAAACTTCTGTTTTCCTGATGGACGTTCATTGACTTTGGTGTTACTCTTAAGTTGTCCTGGAATGGAGAATCAAGCTTATCGGCCTTAACCCTCCGCAAGTAAATCAGTGTTCATGTAATGGCTATTTCTGTGTTAGAGGCCTTTCACCTTAGCACAATACAAACAACAATAGTTCCACAAAAGGTCTCCTAACAGACAACCCCAACCCATTTTTTCTTATCTTCAAAGGATTTTGTGCTGTTGACCAGACTGAACTGCAGATGACACTGTCTAGTTAAAGCTTAGCAGGCAATGATCTGGCAGCCTCACTGCTATTTTTCCTTTTATATTTCAAAATCTATGCTTGAAAATAGCATCTGCATGCAACTTTGCACAAGAGGCTGAAGGCTCACAGGGGCTCTGGTTCCTCATAAGTGGCTGGTACTACCAGTGTGCTTTAAGTTCAGTCTGGAAATGAATGAGGCAAGCACGATCACTGGCACTGTACCTAAGCTCATCTTCTGTATGTCCAGTGGCAAACCCTGGGCTCTTAGCCTCCTGAACATCCACATAGGGCAAGATTTTGGAGTATTCTGTAGTTCCTGTGCTGTCTGGATGTTTACTTTGGTTTCTCTGAAAATGAGGATAGCTGAGGAGAGTGTGTGGTGCCTGCCCAAGTTTTGCTCTAAGGTCATGACCAACACATGCACACGCACAGTAGTGAAGTACTATAACATCCCTGGGTTAAACACAAGCTTGGGCGCCATTTTCATAGCAGCCTCCTAAGCTGTTCTGGCTAAGCTATTTGTTCCACTTTGTAGCTCCACAAGTGCTTTTTTGTGATTTTTTTCCCCAAAGTTCTGTTTCTTTCTTTTTTTTAATCAGATCTATCTCATAGTTTATTTAATGACATTTCTTGTCTTTCTTGTCATAATAGTAATGAAAATCCTATTAAAGTTTTTTACACAAATGCTCATGGAGCTCCTATCATCAGAGATTGCTTTGTCTTTTGCCAAAGGACAGAGCTAAGCCAGCACTGTTTAGGCCTGCAGGCTATTGTTTAGGATTCAGTTAGTTCTACAGCCCCTCGGTGCTTGACTGCTTGAGGGAGAGAAAAGGTAATGGAAGGAGGTTTTGAGATTCATGATGGGCACTGAGAAAAAGGAAGAGGTGTTGTCCATTGAAAATGTGGCTGAAGGTAAACTTGAGCATCAGGACCTCCAAGGTACTACCAATGTCCCATTACAGGGACACGCTCAGGTGAGACTGAGAAGATCTGTAGGCTGAACTACATCTGCTTATTTATGACAATAGCATTCTTGAAACCACTGATCTTCTCAGACAGTGTTGAGTTATTCCCTTAGAGTGAGCAGGAAGGGAGAAAGCAACAGTGTCACAGCAACAGATTTGTCCAGCAGATTCCTCCGTTGCACCATGTTTGAATCTACCATCCCTCCAAACTATGCTGCCTTCAGCTTTTTGATAGGAAGAAGAGAAGACATGTCAGGAATATTTGCCCTACGAGTACAGCAAATGTTGCTATAGATACATTTCCAGTTTTGTTTTCCTTCAGAAGGTGCTTTCTTTTTGGATACAGGCACCTAAGCATTAGTTTGACTCCTTAATGTATAGCTGCTAAATTATGCACACATCATGGACTGTTTTGAGACATCTTTCTTGTATTTAGTATGAGGAGTGGAGTTTCTGTATTTGAGGTTTTCCATGATTTACTATATTTCTTGTTTGTGTATGCTTCTCCTGGCCACTATACCATAGGAAGAAAAGAAGAGATAAAAAGCACTGAAAATTATTCAGATGGTCCTTTGGTGCACGTGGCAGACTCAAAATCTTACCACTATTCATAAGAAGCTGGGCAGTCTGGTTGGGTAAAACTCTTGGGGATGGCCTGGCTCAGGCAGTTGGTTTGTTGTCGTACTTGTGTTCCTTGGGTGTCTATCCTTTCGCTACTTAGAGATCAGAGAACCTGATCTTGTGCCTTCTGAAATCATTGTCAGTTTTTCAATAAGCTTCACTGAGAGCAAGGGCGAACCCAGAGCACATGGCAGAGGAGGCAATGGGTGGGTACGTATGATGCAGCCGCTACAGCTGAGATTTACATGACCTCTTTCAAGGACAATACAATAGTCTTTCTAACAGGGCTGCCATAATTTAGAGCTGCCCTTACAAGCAGTCAGCTGACACTGAGGGCTGTCATGTGTCACACAATATCACACTGCATCCTTGTCCTTCTTGAAGAGCTAGTCTGCATCCCCAGCAGATAACAAGGCTCCAAACAGTGCAGAAGTTGCAATATCTTTTTTTTTTTTACATTCCTTAGCACAGTTGTAATAAACTAAAGCATCACACACACTATCATTTCTGGGCAGGCTCAGAGCAAACATTCCCAACATTGTCCACTACCGGGAGAAGATACTATATCCTGCTTATACCTGGATGCCATGAAATGCCTCATCCAACCCACAAGATTTCCCTCTCCATTTTCCAGACTTTCTGAAAATGTTAGCCACCTGTTTTCTCGTCTTTTTCTATTATCTGCTCATGATGTAGGCTTAGCTCCATCCCTCCCTGTCACTCTCCTTTTATGAGACAGTCTCTTATTTTTCCTCACACTGGGTTAGTAGCGTACACACCACAGTGTACTGCCCCAGTTGCTCTGCTTACCTTCAGCTCTCTCTTGCCCTTCTGTCATCCTCCAACAGACAAAAATTCTCTGCATTCAGATTGTTTCCCCATCCTCCACCCAATCATTGTTCCTATTTCTTTCCTTTTTACTCAGGTCTCTGGCATCTCTCCTTTTTCTTTCCCCTTATTGATAGTCCTGCATCAACCACTAGTGAGACACGTATTTAAGATACTGATATTTTTAAGCTGGCATAGGAAGGTGGACAGTTACTGAGATGTGATGTTTTTGTCACATCTGAAGATATTTATCAGCAGCTAACCCAAATTTTTAGGTCTATAGGTAATTTCACAGTTGGCTGAAGATTTTTGCTCAGTTTGCAAGATACCTGAGTGTCAGTGCCTGTACTTACCCCTTAGGAAAAGATGGGGCTGTCCATACTGGGAATGATGCAAGTCAGGGGATGGAAGGATACTACGGTGTGTGCTTCACTCATGCCTTGGCACACACTCTGGAAGTGTCCAAGACACTCATCTGGACATGGGAACACAGGCAGAGCTCTATCATTTTATCTCCTCCTTCTCCTTTCTGACTTTTGCCTCTATTGAAAGGTGAAGTCTGTGACCTTCTCTGATATTTAGAAGAAGGTTGGAAAGAGCTAACACAATGCTGAAACATGGCAGACAGGTTGACACATGCTGTCATTTTGGGATTAACACTTTGAACATATAGTCATCAGGTATGAAAATCTTTCTACCCCAACACACGTCAGTGTTGCTGAGACAGCTGTAAATAATCTAGCTGTACTAAGTTTTTCAACATGACTCTACTGTGTTGCAACAGCAGATCCTAAATTTTTGCAAAGCCCTGTGGAGGGTTTGCACATTCACATGTACGTAGGGATGGCCGTATTCACTCAGATGAAGGATCTGTCTAGCCCGGTATTCTGCTTATCAATGGTCATAAAAGCATGCTGCGGGGAGGGAGGGTAAGGACAGGACTGGTATATATGTTCATTTGATGTACCTCCTGTTGTTTTCAGCTCAGAATATTTCCTGGTCCTGATGTTTGTCTATTTAGCAGTCTTCACAGCCTTTTTCTTCCACTTGCTTGTTCAATTTCCCCATTAAAACTATGAAGAGCTTTGGACTCCCAAACATCCTTTGACAAAGCATTTCCCAGGTGTGTTACCTACAGCATGAAGAACGTTCTACTTTCATTTGATCTGAACCTGTGTCCTACTTGCTTCACTTGATGTCTATGTTAAAGTCTGTGTTTAAAGCTCAGGTACTGGAAGAGGCAATCAACTGGCAATGCCTATTCACCATCCTTGTGTTACCACCTCCTGTTGCTGTTTTTGCCTTGCTAAGTTTTATTCTTACAAAAGAAAAGGCTCTAACAGGCAATGAGTGTCCACTTGCTGTGTCTAATCTGTACTGATTTTGTGAAACTAAATTCTTGGCAATCTGTCTCCTTCCCTCCCTCCTGTAGCCCAGGCCAACCGGATGCTGTAATTCAACATAGCCCTGCAAGCAGCCTCCACCATTGTGTTCATATAAACTTTGTGTTAGCTTAGAGCAAAAAAAGCTTACGTAAGTGATGGTCTTGGTCTTATGCATAGAGCCAGGATACATGATGTAAAGCACTCCCTTTCTTCCTTAATTGTATAATTTAAACATATTGCATTTCTTTTTTTGGCAAAGAGGTCCTTCTTTCACATTTTGACTGCAGGTTCTTAAGTCTGTGCCCAAGTAGCCACAGAGTGCTCTGTACTGACTGACCCATTACAGCTATGTCATCAGAAGAGATTGAGGAATGTATCTCAATTTGCAGGAATTCAACTTAATACACTACAGAAGTACCTGATTCATCAGCCAGGGTCTACTACCATCTGGTAAAAAATTAGGTTAATTGACAATGTCTCAGGTCAGACACCCAAAACTCTGACAATGTAGATCAATTAAAATAAAAAAAAAACCCACAAACAAACCACAGGAAACTCTTGTTGAATAGGATCTCAAGATTCAGTCTATTACTAAAAATAATTAAAGGTGTAGATTATTTTAATAACCCATCAGATTATTTCACAGCAAATATAATAAAGCTTGCTGGATTCCTTCCACAGAGGCAGCTTGAATATGAAATAATGCTTCTGATTTTTAAGCATTGATAGATACAGTTATTAGAACCTCCTCTGTGAACATCACCCTGAATGGCTGGACTCAAGCTTTGCCCATTTCTTAGGTTCTATGCTATTCTCTCTTTGTGGGGTAGTGAGCACCTTTTCCCTTCTATATATCCTTCTGTCTGTCCACTACTTTTCACTCTTGACAAGCACTTCAAAGAGCTTTTTCATAGGTGCTTAGAAGATCAACTGTAAGTCCTTTTGGTGTGAATGCGATTTGATCTTATTTGCCTAAACTAAATAGGTGAGATTTAATTGCTTTGAATTTTATAAATCATTTTAGTCTGTATGAGGGCTGTCTGTGGCTATTCACATAGTTCTGTGCACATAATTGTTGATGTGGTATCTTTTATGAAACTCCTACAGATACACACATGCTCTTCAAGGGGCAAAAAAAATAAAAAAAAGAAAACAACACTGTGTTCTGAGTTACAGCAGCAGCCAGATACCTCCTGAAACCGGTCAACTTACATGCATCTTGCATCTTCCTTAAGGTTAAAAAGAGCCACTTCATTTTAAAATAATGTAATAAAAACACTGCTGTCAGGCTGAGACCTTGTCTGCCAAGCCTAACCCTCAGATGAAGTTTTACAGCCAAGCTATAAATCCCTAAAAACCGGAGCTAGTAGTGAGGGTATTGACAGAACCTTATCTAAGGAGTCCTGTCCTGGTGGGGAGGGGGGCTCATACTTAGGGTTTCAAGACAAAGACAGTCTGATAGCAGAGCCTCAGTCAGTTGCACAGATAGTTTGGCCATACACGGTAAGCATCATGCTAGTTTATTTATTTGTTTATGTGTGTGTATTAACCACCAGGGTTTGTATATTCTCAACCTCTCTTTGATCCTTTTTTTAAAAAACAAGAGTTCTGCCATCTGTAAACATTTCTGTGCTGACTGTGCCTTTGGCTCAGTCAACATATGAAAACCATAAAGGCTTATTTTTTGATAAAAGAAATGGCTAAAGACAATTGACATTATCGTTTGAAGTTCATGGCATTTCATGCTAATTTAGTAATGTAGAAACGGAACAGAGGCCTGGATTTGTGTAAAGAACTTGTCCAAGGTTGTAACCCTTAACATATTTTGTACACGCTTTCTCTTTCTGTTTTTTTCTCCTATACAAGAAATTTAATATGATTTTGATTAGTTTCTGATGAGTTGAAATTTCAGTAAGTGCAACTCCAGTATTGGAGTTTTCTGTCACTGCTGTATTTGGGCAACGATTTTGGAAGACTGCTGTATTTGCTTTATTGTTCAAATAATAAAAGACTGTATTTAGAAACATCACAGAAAGATAAAACATTCCTACTTTGTACCTAAAACAGTGTTGATCCATGTATAATGTTTCTCAGAACATTCAGGTCCAAAATGACTTCAATACTGAGTTGAGGAAGAGCATTCAAGACAACTAAATCCCCTTCTTGACTCTGACAGACTGCCACTAACTTATGACATGACTTCAGTTGAGTCACTTAACCTTTCTGTAGGTCACATTATCTCACCAGCTGCCAAATGAGGATTGAAATACATATTAACTACAGAAACACCGTGGGACTTTACTGGTCAAAATGGAAGGAGTTACAGAGATAGCTTATGGTTTACGAAAGATATGAGCAGATTTATGAATAAAAAAACGGTGTCCATACATCAAGGATACTGACTTTACTATGGCTAAGACTTTTTTTTGGTATAAGCTTCATGGTTAATCTGTGTATACCCATTCAAAGAATTGGGAGAAAGATCTTCATACCAAAGTAATGTGACAAGCTGGGACACCATAAGCATCTCAGATGGATAGATTTGGGGCAGCTTCTACCCATTCTATTGATGGGGCCAAGGTCTTCACACAGCTACGATCATAACCTTGGGCCAGTCAAGGATAATAATGGTCACTTTTGTCATTTACATAATGAGGAGCATTGATGCGGTCCCCATATGTTGATGTGAAGGACACATCCACTCTCTCAGACAAAACAGGACTCAGGCACTTTTGACAAGTGAGAAGTGTATGTATGTGTGAAACTGCTCCAAAAGCCGTATTCTGTAGTGATCAAAGATTTGTTAAATGCAACAGTGCAGGACTCTAAGCAAGAAACTGAGCAACTGCATTTATTTTACGAGTCTACATTTCAGAAGTTAACTCACACAAATATGAATGGGGAGCTACAAATTGGGAAGTGTCAGCTTGGAGTCCAGACTCTCTGGAGCTAGGGACTCCTAGAATCCCTTGATGGAGAATAACAGCTGCAGAAATACCCTGCAGTACGCTGAAACGGAATAAGTGCTGGCCAGTTGTAGCCACATGGATACACCCGTGCACAGCCATCAGCCTGAGAACAAAGCCCTGGATCTGGCTGACCCTCAGCACTGTCCCTGTTCCAGGATTACATATCAGTGCAAAGGATGTTCAAACCTCAAATATTATGATCAAGTTTTCCACACCAGGATTTAGAAAATGGTAAGCCTTGCTGCTCTAGTAAAAATGTTGGTATATGAGGGACTTCAATCACAAACCCTCTCATTCCCTCTATTCTCCCCATAACTACAACGTATATGAGCATGTTTCTTCCATTCTGTGCATCTGGTAGTTCCTAGGACTTCTGACTGAACCTGGGTCAGTGGTAATACCACAGTAACATCCTACTGTGTTTAGAATGTACACCCAGCTGTGTTTGTAATTTTTAGAGCTGAAACACAAGCTGCAGCATCTCAAGGAATAACAGGGGAAACAAAACAATACAGCAAGCCAGCATCCATCATGTGCTCTTTCTGTTGCCTCCCAGAGCTTTAACTTAATTTTTCAGTGAAAACTTTTGTATCTGTTGATAGAAATTCAATCAACTATTTGAACAGTAAATCCAAGGTGGTTAGCACAAGAAGAAATTCTACTAACAAACAGGACAGTTAAGCAAGTCCTGAAAGCTCAACTGAAAATCTACTTGTTAAATCCTGTTCAGAATGTAGCATGATACAAGATGTTTCTGCAGCCACCTAGCTAGTAAATATCATATTTACTCTGCTTTAAGGTATAAGGGTTAGTTCACAGTTTTTGTCTTTATGGTGCTTTCAAAACTGGGACTGAGTGCACATTGCTATATTGTCCCATAGCAAAGGTCCACCTAGCTCAGTACCCTGTCCAACATGGGTAAGGAATGAATTACTAGACAAGAGTTTAGGATCAGGGTAAGCATTCGGCACTGCCTCCTCGAATTGTTCTCCCAGCTTCTGAAAAATTGTGTCTCAGAAACCTCCTAAACCAGAACTTGTATTTTGTGCTCTATTTCTCTGGTTAAACATGTGTGGGGAGGGAGATGTTTTTCTGCAACTAGGAAGGACACTTCTTCCCTATTAGATGCAGAATAGATATATCATAGTCCCCCATGTTTTGGTTAGTTGCCTCAGGTATTAACAGTAGCAAGACTGAAGTAGCGCAAATGTCCAGCCTCAAGTGGACAAGCCAATCTGGGACACTGACAAGCACTTGCAAAGCATGCTATGGTCAGACTTCTTCTATGGGCTATAATCTTTGAAGGCTAGAATGGTGACTGTGGTTTTATACCTTCAGTCTTCAGGAGGGGTTCCATGCATTTTGGTCCCTTTTGTGAAATCATATTCAAGCTTAGGAACCTAAAGTTAGGCCCTGAAATCCATAAATGAAATATTCTGCTTTGTGAAAATGCAGAACCATGGTCCTATGCAGATGACTCATTTACAGAGAGTTCTCCAAAACTGGCAAGAAAATAAGTTTGGAAGGGACTGAAACTGGAAAAGCTGAGCCTGGGACTTTGCTTGTTAGGGGTTAATATTTAATAAGCACTCATCTACTTAATATTTGAGGCTTTTTTTTTTAGTGTACCATTATTGTGGAATCTAGCAAGTGGTTCTAACAGAATTCCTGTCTTGGCAAGCTGTGGGACATCTAGCACTCAGGGCTGTGTTCTCCCAACCAAAGTCGGGCTGCCAATCAATCTCTTTAATCTTTTTGGTGTGCAGTATTGAAACTCTTCTAGAAAGGACCTAGCAATGGCATCCTATGGCAAGGACATATGAGATGCACAAAAGTGCCACATTCAAGTCCATACATATTACAGATAAATGCATCTTTTGGCCTGTTTTAGCTGGTAACAAGAAGGAGGTTTTATTCACAGTTGCATACTGCTTTGAGTCTGGACTTGGATTTAGGATTATGTTTAATGAATGAGGAAGCAAGGAAGCATGGGTTTAAATACCAGCCTAGTTGTCAAAATGAAGTGTAGGTTTTATCTTAATACCCAATAGTAGTGCAATAAACAACAAAATCAACATCTATCATGGGCAGTTTGTTACATGTTTGCTCTGCCATATGGGAAGAACGTTGTTTTGGGGGTTTCTTTCCTTTTTTTTTCCTTTTCATAATCACTCAGTAGACACAGAAGACCCAGCTGATTGGAGGACTGTGCCCTGCATTTTGGGAAATGCTCAGGCCTACAATACTGCCAAAGGAATTTTCTACCTTGGATATGGAAGCTTGTGGTTGTCTAGTGTTGGCACTTTTTAGGGAGAGTTTGAATGGGGGAAAATGTTAAATGTCGGGTAGGGAGAAGAGTGTGTTTTGTGTAAACCAACTTTTCTTGCCCCCTTCTCCCACTCCCCATGCTCAAATACTGTAATTGAAAATATATTTGTCTTGTTTACCAAATATCTGAGGAAAGACTGTCATGAAAATGAATGGTTTCCTGGGTTATACAAATGTAGAAACAAAGACATACACCTAGACAAATGAATAAGGGCTGACGTGTAGATTGGAAACTGTGTTAAAGAAACTGCCTGAGATACGTCTCACAATGTTAACTTTCATGTGGAACTGCTTAAATCAGAAATCTTAAATTTCTTACCCAAGAGCTATGGAAGAGAGTATATCTGTGTATGAAAAATTAAAACTCAGATTTCAGGGGCCATCTTTCAAGATCAATGAAGATCCACATAGTTTTGTGTAAAGGCAATTAGATGCAAGATTTTTTTATTTTTTTTGCCTTTTAATACTTTACTGCAGGTTTAATTGCAGCAATATTTCAATGCCAAAGAGAGTAATTTGCAGCTTGAATACAGCATTAGATCTGCAATACCCGACATTTTAAAACCTCAGTATAAAAAAGAACATTTAGTACTAGTACCACAAGAATTCTCATTTCCTGTTCAACTTTCAAAGAAATTGAAGTTAAATGTCTATATTAACGTTTATAAAATTTTAGGAGTGATTCCCTTATTACATAATTAGCTTAAGCACTCTGCATATCTGCCAATTAGAGACATTACTCAGAGCCTGCCCTGGAACAGCTGCATTCCTAGACAGAAAAAGATACTAATGTGGCCCTGGGGGAGAGCTCTCCATTTTGACAGAATAAAACATTCTTGGAATACAGTTATTACAATTCATAATTGTTCACTTTAGGGGGAAAAAAAAAAGCAGGGGAAAAAGTATCTTGTTAATAAAACAAAGATTTCTAATAGCTTTAAATTAATATTTCAAAATTCTCTGCGGCTGAGGATGCAGGTAGCCAGAGGGGGGGCAGTTCTGCATGTTGTATGTAACGAGGAAGTAAAAGCAAGAACTCTAACTACATATGGCTCCCTAAATCTGATCAGATAGTGACAGTAAGGGTAATGACAATACGGATAAATATTAGAGGCTAGCACTGTGATTCAGCTGATTAAGCATGAGCCCAGACTGCATGATTTTAAAAGTCGCAAAGCTTGTGAGTCCATTTGGCTGCATCTGTGACATCACTACCAGGTGATGGGGTTCATCAAAAGAAACACAGAAAAGAGGAAATAAGGCAGAAATTCAACTTCTCTGGAGTCATCACAGCAATTAATGGCTCCCCAACAGACATGATCAGGAACTGCTATACTGTTTAAAAAAATCTCTTAATTACTACAAATTGTTTTCACTGCTTCTCCAGCAGTGTGACAGAGAGAACTATGGTGGTGTCTAGACACCTTAGGTCAAGTGGGTTAAAGCACATGGGATTCAAGAGTGAAGTTCTGTGGTACCCAGGAGGAGCTCAACCTGGGTTGTAACGAATGTATCCTGCTGCACAGATCTCCTCATCCTGGAAGTCTGGAAAAGCAGTGGCCTCTTCTGCAATTAAACTGTTGGTAATTCTGGATTATTTGTGACTCTTGGGGAAAAAAACACCACCCCCTTACAAGCTAAATAAATTCACATTTAATTGAAAGAAACCTAAAATTTTATCCCAGAGGGCCCAATGTCTTTTTTGCAACTTCAGACTCACTTGAGAAGCAGCAAGATAATTGTAGCTCTCACTACACTTTAAAACAGTTCTGAGTATCTGTGTCCCATCTGGGCGACCTTTAACAAAGCAATTATCACTCCTGTTTGTGAGAACAGTGCTCCTATTTCCTGCCTACAATTCAATGTGATAGAAACTATGGGGAAACCTTAATAAATCTTTATGACTTGAAACTCCTTTTCTTAGTCAGATGGAAAAGACCCTTCCGAAACTATCACACTTGCATACCCTTCGAAGTGGTGTCAAGTGCTTAGCATGTTGCCAAAGTGTAAGAGAGTCAAAGCAATGCAGCTCACTACAGGCCAGGGCTGCCTGCCCTGCTGAGGCATTGGAGATAGCAGTCGCAGTGCCAAGTGAGGCATATCACATGCTGTAGGTGCCTAATTTCAGCAGTTCTTTCCACTGAGTATGTACAGAGATGCACTAAAGGAGCTTTGGAGACCAGGTGGTCTGAATTGCTCGTTCCTCTCTTCACTTTGAATACCACAAGAAACCAGTGACTCAATTAGATGATCTGAAACTAGCCTGGTCTGCAATCTGCGACACTAGCATTGGTTTTTAAACTTCTTTACCCCTCCAACTGTGAAATCTGGGGTTTCAGTGTAGATCAGCCTTTAAAAACTATTTTATTTGTGTTCATATAGTAGTGATAAGACCATTACATAATTCATATAGCATCCATTATTGCAGTTTAAGAAAGAAGAAACTAATTTTTGTTTAATTTTAAACCTCCTCTGACACTGTAGCTTTCTAAGCCTAACCTGAACCTCAATGAGTATTCAGCTGAGGAAAGTTTGTCTAAAAAGTAGGAGAGATTAAATCCATGGAAAAAATAAGTTGAAGCCAGGAATGACCATACAGGAATGAAAAGTGAAGATTGCAAAAGAAACAGAACACAGAAGAGAGAACTTTAGCAGAACATACAGTGTGAGTCTTCACACTAGGAAACACAAAGGTGATGGTATTACATGGATGGAGTTTACATTAGATTGGCCCGCAAATATCCACAAGTATATTCTTTCTTATTATGGACTGAGGGCTGCTGGGACTGATCTTTCTATCTATTGCATACACACAATAATTATATATGTTTTCTCAAAAGGGATCTTGCTAAATGTATTTTGTTTGTGTGGTTGCTAAGCGTCCCAGCACTGAGGTTCTTACTGATGTGTCCATTAATTATGATTTCTGGTTACATTAGTGGATGTCCCTAAAAGTAAAGTTGAAAATTCCTTATTTTTGGTCAGTGCATGAACAGAGGAGGGTTTAACGAAGAATGGTTTGCACACTACATAGTAAACTTAATCACAGCATGTTCCATTTTTCTTCTTTCTAATATTTAGGTTGCCGTACATTTTGACATTCATAGACTATTTTTTTCCTGCCCTACCCACCAATCTTTTATTCTTTTCTTGGAAGGAAGTTAGCAATCTTAAGATATCTCTCCCAATTGTATATAAGATGGACTGGATTATTTGCTTACTCTAGGCAGAGACCAAGACTTTTATTTTTCTCTTTTAAATCAGGTGTAGCTTTTCTGTAGAAGACATGACCAATGGTTCAGGAATTACAAACAGCAGAAAAAGCAATTGGCTTTTTAAACTGACTGGTGGCTTCCAGAAATAGCTTTCACATAAAGAAAAGGACCTGCAGTCTTCAGAAACACACTGTGGGGCAAAGTACTTTGCTATGATGCTTAATGGCACTAGATGGAGAGGGACTGGATTTCCAGTGGCACAGTTATGGATCCCCACTAACTGAACTGGTATGTCTAAGAGGAACTGAATTGTCTAATCAGTTACAGGAACTGGACTGGTTGCTTGCACAGGATGTTTCTTAGACTGGTGACTCCTAAGTGTATATTGGTCAGACTCAAAACTTATTAGGCACTTAGTAAAAAGTTGCATGTGGATGGTGGCAAGCAATATATTATGGTATTTGCACAGTACATTTATCATTTTGCTGCATTATTAATACATTTATGCTTAGATACAAAAGGGATGTAAGCGAGCTCTTGACAGTGTTCTATTTTTCAGGAAACAGAAAATTAACAACCCAAGATATAAAGCTCTGGCTGTGTCAAGCTGAATTAGCAGATATTAGGGAATGAATATGAGTTATGAAGACTCAATTTACACATGATAATGTCAGCTGAATAATACACATAATTCACAACAATCAAGAAAGTGGGAATGGTGAGATAAGATTTGGGGTATGGTTCTCAAAGCCTTCAGGAAGCTTCGTCCTTGTTGCTAATTAATTGGAATTTTCAACTTCTGGCAAAAATTCTAGCAGAAAGCCTGCAGGTTATGATCTGTAAGATTATTAGCCCAGACCAAGTAAGCTTTTTAAATGAATGCCTACGACCAGAGAATTACAATGAAAATACTGAATACTATCTAAAAAGCTAGTGGCATGCAGGAACCCTGGCAGCCTACACAACCAATGATTAAAAGACCTTTGACGAAATAAACTTGCGGTTTCCTATATGCACATTAGGAGAGAAGTCAGATATTTATAAACTGGTAAGAACTTTTGTATAAGGCTCTCAGAATAAATTACATTTTAAAACTTACCTCTGCAAGGAAGCTTTTTCAGTGGAGGATGGTTCAAGTCAGGTGGATGTCTCAAGGTTCTTTGTTTTCTAATATTTTTGGAAGAAGAAACAGCTTACAATTGGGCAAGTATTATGATTGCTGTATCAATGTGACACCTAATAGTCACGCAGCTAGTTTACAGTAGTTAACTTAATAGTCATGCAGCTAGTTTACAATAGTTAGTGCAAGTGTCCATAGTTAAAAGACCATCAGTAGCAATATTATTTAATTGAAAAGTGTGTGTTTAATTGCATCTCGCTTCATCATATTTGTCAGAAAGTTTCCATGACTTACTTATTTCCAGAAATGTGTTATTTTCTTTTGCATCTGCAATGCCTCCACAAGTTTAACATCGCTGACATATATTCCAGGCAAAATAAATGTAGCATCTATACAAAAGACAACTTAACCTGCTTTGGTGAGTGGTGAGTGAAACATCTACTACCACATAGTAAGCTCCATGGAATGTGGAAAGAGGGTCAGGCCACTTGGGAGGCATACAGGAATGCTGCCAGAGCACGTAGGGAAGCAACTAGAAAGGCCAAGGTTCATCTGGAACTCAGTTTGGCAAAGGACATCAAGGATAACAAGAAGGGCTTCTTCAAGTATATCAGCAGCAAACGGAAGACCAGGGGTAATGTGGGACCGCTTCTGAACGAAATGGGTGCCCTGGTGACAGAAGATACAGAGAAGGCGGAGCTACTGAATGCCTTCTTTGCTTCAGTCTTCACTGCCAAGGCTGACCCTCAGGCTCCCCAGTCCTGGCAGGTAAGCGAGCAAGCTTGGAGAAAGGACAACCTTCCCTCGGTCAATGTGGATCAGGTTAGGGACCTTTTAATGAAGCTGGACACCCACAAATCCATGGGCCCTGATGGAATGCACCTGCGAGTGCTGAAGGAACTGGCAGACGACATTGCTGAGCCACTTTCCATCATCTATGAAAGGTCGTGGAGAACAGGAGAGGTGCCTGATGACTGGAAGATAGCCAGTATCACTCCAGTCTTCAAAAAGGGCAAGAAGGAGGACCCAGGGAACTACAGGCCAGTTAGTCTCACCTCTGTCCCTGGAAAGGTGATGGAACAACTCATTCTGGGTGTCCTCTCCAAGCAAGTAGATGAAAAGAAGATCATCAGGAGTACCCAGCACGGATTCACCAAGGGGAAATCATGCCCAACCAATCTGATAGCCTTCTAAGATGGCATGACCAGCTGGGTAGATGAGGGGAAAGCGGTGGATGTTGTCTACCTTGACTTCAGCAAGGCTTTTGACACTGTCTCCCATAACATCCTCATAGGGAAGATCAAGAAGTATGGGTTGGATGAGTGGACAGTGAGGTGGATTGGGAACTGGCTGAACGACAGGGCTCAGAGGGTTCTGATTGGCGGGGCAGAGTCCAGTTGGAGGTCGGTAGCTAGTGGAGTTCCCCAGGGCTCAGTACTCAGCCCAGTCTTGTTCAACTTGTTCATCAATGACCTGGACGAGGGACAGAGTGTGCCATCAGCAAGTTTGCTGACGACACAAAACTGGGAGGAGTGGCTGACACGCCAGAGGGCTGCGCTGCCATTCAGTGGGACCTGGACAGGCTGGAGAGTTGGGCGGAGAGGAACCTGATGAAATTCAACAAGGGCAAGTGCCGAGTGCTGCACCTGTGGAGGTCGAACCCCATGCACCAGTACAGACTGGGGGCTGACCTGCTGGAAAGCAGCTCTGCCGAGAGGGACCTGGGAGTCCTGGTGGATGACAAGCTCACCATGAGCCAGCAGTGTGCCCTTGTTGCCAAGAAGGCCAATGGCATCCTGGGGTGCATTAAGAGGAGTGTGGCCAGCAAGTCGAGGGAGGTTATCCTCCCCCTCTACTCTGCCCTGGTGAGACCCCACCTGGAGTACTGTGTCCAGTTCTGGGCTCCCCAGTTCAAGAAAGATGAGGAACTCCTAGAAAGAGTCCAGAAGAGAGCAACTAGGATGATAAAGGGACTCGAACAACTCCCCTATGAGGAAAGGCTGAGGGAGTTGGGCTTGTTCAGCCTGAAGAAGAGAAGACTGAGAGGGGACCTCATTAACACATACAAATATCTTAAGGGCAGAAATCACAAGGACGGAACCAGTCTCTTTGCAGTGGTGTCCAGCAACAGGACAAGGGGCAATGGATACAAACTGAAACATAAGAGGTTTCAGTTGAACGTGAGGAGGAACTTCTTTACTCTGAGGGTGACGGAGCACTGGAACAGGCTGCCCAGGGGGGTTGTGGAGTCTCCTTCTCTGGAGATATTCAAAGCCCGCCTGGATGAAGTCCTGTGTAACATGCTCTAGGAGAATCTGCTTTAGCAGGGGGGTTGGACTAGATGATCTCACGAGGTCCCTTCCAACCCTTGCGATTCTGTGATTCTGTGATCTTAATTCGGAATAACACCTTCAGGAGACCTGAAATCAAGTGAAGCATATACATAGATAAATAGTTTCTACAAATTATTTTGCCATTGCTTTCATTGAAGCAAGACCAATGTCTTCCGTGATGTGATCTGCATGGCCACTGATACATATTAAAGTTTCTTGAATGCAATAATTTTGCTGTGATAATTTAAAAATCTGACCAATTATTAGAAAGACACAGCTGAGAGATAATAGGAATGCTAATAAGTAAGAGGCAATACCTGATTTACACTAAAAAGTAAAGAAGCCTGTTTTATCCATTCCTTCCTTCTAGTAACTGAAGTGTCTTATTCAAAGACTTTAGCTTTCTGGCAAAGAAAGTTATCTAAACTGTGTCCCTGAAAGACAGTCAAATTACCACATAAAACTTGATTCCAGGGGCTGGTTTTGGTGAAAGCCAACCTCTGGCAATCTTATTCCACAAGAACCATTTTTTCCTTTATTAGGAAATGACGCTGCCAGATGATCTTGTAGGTACTGACCTGAAAGTAATTTCTCCTTATGAGTAAAGTCCCCAGTGCCTCTAACATGATCCTGCCACGGATACTGAAAGATGTTCAACCTGAAATTACACCAAGGAAATAAGGATCAAGATGCTCCTCCATTGATTTACTATCACTTGCAATAAATGAATATGACCTGCTGATGCGATACTGAGAAGGAATGGGAAGAAGGAATGATACTGTACTGTGCATCCAGGCTGATCAGAGGGGCTCAAGAGGGAAAGTGTTCCTGCAATCTGAGAGTATACAGGAGACCGTGCATAAAAGTCCTGTCCCTGTGACAATGAACACCGTTCCAGTGGTAGTTACAGAAAGCATCATTCCACAGCTTCGCAGAGTAAGAGTGAAGCTGAGCACGGACAGAAGTGGCAATAGTGAAAAAGATTTAGTCAGATTCAGATTAGAAATCAGATGTAAATTTTCGTCTTAGTCACTGAAACAATTTGAGAGTTTCCCCTCACTTGAAGGCCTTAAATCAAATCTTCTGCATGTACCTCTGCTGCTGAGCAGGTCATCCAGACTTCCTTCAGATTTAACAGGGAGACATAAATACGTACAAACAGCACTTGGTCCATCCAGTCTGAAGTAGGAAGATTTAAAGATAACTTTTTTTGTACTAGCTGATAAAAATCATTCAATTTTCATGAAGAATCTCCAGGACTGGCTCACAGGTGGACATGTCATAAGAACCTCAGTCTGCCTGGCTTCAGTGTCATGTGCAGGAGAGCAACTGAAAGATAGGGAACTTAAATGGAAAAATCCCTAGGTGAAATCTGAAGGCCAATATTAAACAGGAGGCTAGAGAAGGCTTTTAAATGGATCCCTCTGGCCTTAAAATTTCAATTCTAGGAAATAATACCTGGTTAGGAGTAAAACAATCAAGACTGAAGTTATGCCAGAAGGCGAAGATACTGTAGTGATAGTTAATTTTAAAGCTAGTTATCTAGTGTCCTTTCAAAAGCCAAGTAATATTGGCAGTAGAGGATATAATAAATGATACTGCAAAACTTAAAATTTCCTCGAATAGCCGAAAGTAGTAAGCTAAAATGGAAAAGGAGCACAGATGTGACTTCTGAAAGGAACAGTGACAAAAACAGGAGGAGCAGAACCTCACAAAATACATATGCCAAAGTTACCACTTGTCTGGGTGTTTATGCCTATTAACAGGTATAAAAGAAAAAAGAAAATAACTTCAATGGAAAATGGCTTGTATAGTGTGTGTGTGTGTGTGTATATAGTTCTTAGGAAGACATAGCTTTTAGGCTGTCTCCAAATGACACTGACTTCTCTTACCACGTGGGTGTTTAGGCATTATTAGGCATGGAACTTGAATGTGGGAATTAGCATCGCAGGATTAGCCCTTTCCCATCCGTTATCTCTTGTCAGAACATCATATGCTCTGCATCATATTAGCTGGGTAGCTGCTCAGTCTAATGTCACCACCTGTGCTGATACACCATATCTCCCATTTTTTAAAGATTCTTTTTGTTTATTATTCTTTCCTCTTGCTAGCCAGACACATATTCATTATATAAAAATAAATATGGTCTACATATTTTGATTTCATGATCAAACACAAAGTTTTCCAATGAATGAATGTGTACTGCTTATAACTCCTCTATATTGCAGTGTTTCACAACACTGTTGACAAGTCACATCATTTTCAAGGTTCTTAAAAGCAGTTAAAATAATGTTCATACTAGCAATAATTAGCAAACAGACTATATGAATAATCACAGTCATTCCCACAAAGATTTCTTGTTTTCACAGACCAATCCATTACCTGCTTCAATGAACCGTCTTGTTGTTAATTTGCAGGGCTTTCACCCCTAGGTGATGGAAATACCTGCCCTCTTCCCAGTCTCCCATTAAGTATGGTTTTCAGTAATATGTATAATTCATGAGAAAAATTTGTTTGTCAAGCATTCCAGACAGGTCACTTAAATCCTAGATCAATTGATAATGTTCACACCAACATGGCCTGGAATGAAAATAACCCTTATACTGCCTTCAGTATTTCCTTTAAACTAATGAGCTGGGCTTCAACTTTTAAAGATGCATAGGTATCATTATTATTTTAAATAAAGATTGGCAACAGAGCTTTTAAAAAAAATGATTGCTACTCTGAATGCACTACTTACAATGTCAGCAACAAATATAATGCACCTTGACAAATGCATTCTGGCTTTTCTTGCAGCAGCAGCAGCATGTGGGAAGCTGAACGGGGAGGACAGGTCTGGTAGCTTTTAGCTTCTAAAGCATCAGGGTAGAATCTATCTGGAATGGTGAAGTTATCATTCAACATATGTTGTGGGCCTACATTAAAATTTCCATCCCCATTACACCTCCCCTCTGTCTCAACAAGAATATCTTATCCTGTGCAACTCAAAATGTCATGAGCAAAATCTGAATATAAGTACCTTTGATAGCAGTAAAAGTCATCTCTTCTTGTAGCTAAAGGGTCTGCTTTCTGTTACCATGATTTTTTTTTTCCTCTTACGCACCTTTATGCCAGCACTGAGCTAGAAATACAACATTTCTATTCAGCATTGGATACTTCATGAAGGAGAAGGCAGAGGAGAAGTTTGTATTTTTGTGTATGATCTCTTGGACCTACTTATGTAAGTGGATATTTTCCCAGTGATGTCTCTGGAACCAAGGCTCTAAGTAGGCCTTGATCTGAGACAATTCATTGTATCATTAATGTTAAGAAAATTCTGAATTTGTGGAAATTATGTATTAAGAATGTCACCATCTCACCTTCCCAGTTACACATTCATACTGTATTTAGTTGATTTATTCTTCCATTTATACTTAAAACCAGCAGTCAGTACTCTGGTTCCACTCAATGTAAACAAGTCTGAGTACTACAGTGCCCACTTATAATTAAAAAATAGATATATGTAAATGTGACATTTTAGTGAACAGGTGTAAATATATCAGTCTGCTACAAGCTAGCATTTCTTGCTCATAAACATTATTCCCTTATTGCTCTGTGCTCACTGTGCTTAATACTGCAGGAATTATGATGTTTGTGGCTACGTTTTGTAACATACAGAACTTTATACAAATGTATGCAGAGAGCTGTGACATTTGCATAAATACTTCTGACTAAATGAATACTGAAAAAAAAATTTTGCAACTCTTACACTGAGAGCACTTACTTGTGTTGCATACTGGAAATCTAAAAATTGACCTTTCTTAGGTCATCAAGAATTCTCATTAAACCATACTTTCATAGGCAGCCACTTGCTGACTCTCACTCAGAGCAGCAGAAGTCAGGCTGGATCCTTTCGCATGTCCCACTGTTGGGCTCTTTGTGCTGAGGCCCATAGGTGGAGGTCAGGACAAAGGCATATCCGTACCTCACTGAGAAGGTCTGAGCCACTGCCATGGGCAACACTCCTAAAACAAATATCAGATGTGGGCAGGGTTCACTTCTGCAGGTGTTGCACTGAAGCGTCCAATGTATTTTCACTTTTTTTTTTTAAAAATGCGATCTGTGTTTTCTGGTGACATTTGTCTCACCTGAACTCTGTCATATTAATAGGCGAGTGCCTGGCCTAGCTTAGTCACCCAAGCTCCCTCTCTCATAAATGGAGATCACAGGCACCTCCTCCAGGAGTTAATCCGCTGTCTTCCCAGAATAAAAGTCTAGGCAATTGGGATAGGTCATACTGAGGAGGTGCTCATCCATTGACTACACAGGCAGATGAGATGCTGTCTTTGGTTGTGAAATTGTTTTAAGAAACTCCTGAAGCCAGTGTGGCCTCAGCTGTGCCCCTAAACTGGAAATTGCCTCACTGATTACACAAAATACACAATGACTTTAAGCAAGGGCATGGTCATGGTCCTGCTGGGAAAGCCCTGAAAAACCTTGGCTTCTGTGGCCCTCAAGAGAACAAGGGGCATGTGGCTCAGCAGCTACTGCTGGCAGAGCATCCCCCAGCACTGCCTCACCCCAGCAGCTGCAGCAGCAGCAAACCTGGCTTTCCTAGGGCTTTTTCTGCCAGCAACTCTGCATCTCGGTTCAGCCTCATCCCACATCTGCCCATTCCTCTGACTGGAGTCCTGGATCCTTAATCTCATGATGACAGATCCCCATTTTACCTGTGCTGCGAAGAAGCCTTGAGCCATCTCTGCCAAGAAATGATTGCAATGGCAAAAAATTAAGGGTTTGGTAGGCTGACTGATCAAACATTTGGGGCAGCCAGAATGTCATATGCTCATGTATAGGGATACAAATTGCAAAGAGCACATTCATGTTTGTGCTGGATACGCGAAACCTGTATTTGCATGAGCCAGTTAAGACGGCTGCATGCGATGGACAAGGCAGGTGCCAAGGCAGGTACTCAAAAGTACGTTCTTCAGACATGTTCTTCATCTGGTGTAAATTAGTATAGCTACCTCTTCTTTGATGAACTGATGCCTGCTTCTACCAGCTGGCCCTGATTTACTTATATTTTAAATCTTGCGCTGTACGGTTTGTTAAGAATATCGAAAACATTAGCTTGTTTCTGTCTTGGCTTTTTGACTTCAGTAAACTTCTAGCTATATGATCATTTCATTGCCAAGACCCCAGATCATGCAATCGCTTAATGAGATGGGATGTGTGGACTTAGATATTCAATTTGTTTCCTGATATCTAAACAAATCTGTTTGTTTGTATATGAAATAATTGTCCCCTTATTACCAGGAGAGGCAAGCTCTACAGAGCAGCACTCTTTCTTTTCTATTTGACCAGTGGCCAGGCAAATTCTTTTTATTGTGTTTTGGTTGTGCCTAGAGGCTAGGTCATGGATCAGGGCCTCCCTGCACCAGACACTATACAGAGGCTTGACAAACTAACGTTTTTCACCCCCAAAGCCTGTTGATTTATATAACCCTCCAGTTACATAAATAACAGTTTAGCTATCAAGGTGTCCTTGTTCCACAGGGATGTTGTTTATGTCAAATGTTGTATTTAATTGTCCCTATGCTCAGACGAGCATGTGCATGGCAAACTGTGCAATATGGACCAGCCTGGTCCCATAACATAGTCCCTCTTGCTCCTTGTCCCCAGTGTGTCAGGACGCCTGGGGAAAGATTATAAGATATATGTCTATATTAGCAAGTGGTACAAGCACTGTAGAGTGGCTGAATGGAGCAATACAGCTGGTGCTGAGGACCTGGCATCCCTGCCACGTGCATTTTGGGGAGGTTCCTTTTAGAATAGTGCTGATGTGCCCTAGCGGTGGAAGTCCAGCTTCTGGTACAGTTTCATCCAAAAGGAGACCCGTTTACATCTCTGAGATTGCTTCACACTTAGAGAGTAGTACATGGCATTGACAGCAAGATTTGCTTCAGAAGTGCACTCCTGACTCTCATTTTAAGGCTAATTAGATGGTTGTGGAGGCTCTGCCCAGCTCAGAATGCAAGCAGGACTTAGCTGGATATTATACAGTGTCCTTTCCACCCTCTTGAACTGCCTTCTGAGCAAAAAAATAAGGAGAAAGGCACATGCAAAATGGTCAGTTGTATATGATGAAGAACACTTATTTCCTTGACTGTCTGAAATGGAGGAGGCAGGAAATAACATTTTATTTTGTTATAAGCATGCAAGTGTGTTTCTTCTGGAAAGGACCTTCCTTCAGTAAAACATGGAGAAAAAGTAGGCCTGACCCAACTAAGGACAAGCTGCATTTGTGCAACAGACGTGATGTACCACAACATTTTACAAAGTGATATCTTTCATCTTTCTCATATGAAATACACATGAAATAATTGTGTGTCTGGTGCTAACACTGGCAAAAGAACATTGCCAGTCTTCAGAGTTTAATCTGACAATAAGGTGCTCAAGTTAATTCCTAAATGGGTTCAACTGATTAACTGCACTTTTTTCCCCCAGGAAACTGTTTCATCTGGCACCATGACATCATTAGATGCAATGTCATATAAACCTGCAGGAAGCTCATCTTTTAAATCTTAGTATTTCTGAAATTTTTTTAGTATAAAAGGTAGCGTACAGGTAACTAAGTAAAAGTTAACTTTGACTAAGGGAAAATGGTTCTTTGCATGTTGGCTCTAAATACAGCATATGATTGAAATTGTTTTCTCTTTCAGCTATCAGCAGAGGAAATCAGTCCCAGGTTGTATCAATGTCATGGGGACAAAATGTATCTTCAAACAAGAGGGAAAGCTTTTTTTTCATAGAAACGCCTTACCTTTAGACATGCGGTCTAAAGAAAAACAAGCAACCCCAAAAGTCCAATCCCATTCAACATGTCTCACACCAAACATTATCCTGTAATCCTTCAAAGTCCTTACCATGATTCAATTTCAGCTACAGCCACTTTATTTGGAGAGAAGTAGGTAAAAACCAGCAGGTGGCAAAATGACAGCTGTGGAAAGATGAGCCACAAAACTGTCCATGAAAAAATTAACTTGATTCCCTATTTTTCTCTCATTTTTCAACCCTTTGACCTCTTAGTATTCCAATAGGCCATCAGAGACCCCTAATGGGATAGATACCAGACACCCTAGGAAGCAGTGGGGCATAGTTCTGTATTTACTATTTATTTGAAATATTGTGTTCTATGCCCAGCAGGTCCTCAGAGGGCCATCAGGAATCTGAAGGACTCCTACATGCCCGGTTAACAGCCACCTGGAGATAGAAATAATACAAACACTGTGAATGGTTTTAGTTTTTCTTTCTAGTTTCTGGTGAGAGGGACTAAATTCTAGTTCTTTGTCATATATGCTTCTGAGAACTTTTTAATGTAAAATGTTATTAGCTTTGGTATATGGCCTATTTCTTACCTTAACAAGAAATAAAAATGTCAAAGGGGTCCAGATATCCCACTCTGCACAGAGTTTATAATTTCTTAATCTTCCTGGCTCCCTCAAAGTTTAAGTCTTTCTACCATTATGGTTTGGCTAAAAGCATAAGGAAACCATAGACTGATGTTTGGATTCAGCTTTGGCATTATCCAGTCTCTTAGCTGATAAGAATCCTGTGGAAATGTCAATAACAACAAATACCTCAATGCTGTATCATAGAGAAAAAACTGTGAGGAAAAAAAGTGAGGCAAGAAAACAATGCTCTAGCATTATTAATTCTCTTCTACCATGTCAGCCTAGTTGGGTCTCTCTTCTGTTATTCCTCACCTGTGCAAATTTTTGGAGGTGGGAACAGTTACCATATGTCCATGGTAGAGTAAGGCTCATTATACATAAACTTAATGATATTATCTCCATTGCTGTGGAGAGCGCTGAGATCCTTGCACGTTGTGTAAGTTAAACACATCAGTATTACACTTCCTTATCTTTGTTACACATGTTAAGGACCAGTCCTGTTTATGCCAAATAAAATTGTCCAGCTTTGCTAATCATGTCTTTCTTGTCCTTGTGTGTTCATTGTCAAGGGTAAATATTTGGCTTGTATATTGGGTGGAATAAAGGGGTAGTGGGGTGGAACATAACTAAGTAAAATTCCTTTATCAACTTATTTTCATTCACTATATCATATCCTGACACAGAAAGTTGCACATTAACCAGACTTGTGACTACATGCTACTTTAATTGTTTTTATTTGGTGCTCTGTATAGCCAGAGGCCTTTTCTATGTATTAATAAACATTACATTAATTTTCCATTGTTCCTGGCCTTAACATATCACAGGTCAAACTGGAGCCTCATGGATCCCACTGGAAAACAAGACCAAACAAAAATGCCACATTGCATCAGGAAGTGATGTCAGTAGCTGGAGTTTTGCTTTCAAACTTCTATGTTTTACTTGACTTGCGAAGCTGTTTTCCTGTGCAAACCCATAGGCTTAATACTTGTGGGAATGACTGAGGACAAACATCTTGCAGTTTTACTGACTATCAATGCATCATTCTTTGACACACTATTAACAATCTGTTGACCTACGTAAAAATTGGAGTTTCAGGGAAAAAGAAAGCGTCCCATGTCTGCTTATCGATAAAATGCTCACGCTGCATAGATACATGAGTATATTGGATCGAGCTGCTTGTAGTTAACACATTCAAGATCCTACTTATTGTCAATATCTGACCCAAAACCAATGATTCATGTTCCAAAGAAAATGCTGCTTTTATATTTTTCCACCAGCCCAGTCTCTCACCACAGACCCAAGCTATTCCCCCAACTACTGCTCTACATCTGGGTGACATGAGAGATAATTGCAGGACGCTTACAGTCCTGATAAACTATGGTTTCCCTTGCTCTGCAGCCCTTTGAAGTTGCAGACAGTTTCATGATAATTGATAATCTAATCTCTTCCCGGCCTGTTTTTTTTTAAAAGGCTGCCCTGAAACAGCAAGAAGGGGAAATATTACAGCATAAGTATTGATTGCTGCATGCAGAGGTCACTGTGTGGGGATTACACTTTTATCACACGGTTCTTGCAAAAGGTGAAGTTTTGGCAAGATCCTAATAATAACTGTGGAGTGCTAGTTAAATACAAGGGGCAGGGGGAGGAAAATGATTTTTTATTCTTAGTACCTCAAGGCTATACATGGCAATTACTATTGCGGAGGCAATAAAGAAGTTGTTAATTACAGGTTTTATACCCTTGTAGCCCAAAGTAAGAATGAAAGGACTAAAGGTTACAAGTCGTACTGAAGAAAGAAAGAAGGGCAGAAATGTTGCTGGAGACGTTTTTTTCATGTGCGATGAAACAAGACTTAAGTCACAGTGGGATAAGGCATGGCAGAGGGGCAATTTCAGTTTGATCAGCACAAACACTTGAAATCTTACTTAGCATGCAATTTGCTTTATTTGCCTTTGTATTTTTGCTGCGATTACATGATTACCTAAAAACTCCACATTGACTTCTGTCATCCACTGGAGCAAAGCCGTTGCATGAGGACAATGTGAAATATATATGTTGACGTGTCTCAGCTCTGAATATGTTTTGGAGTGATTTTAGTGTCTGAAATTCTGGGCAGTGGTTTTGTTAGGGACTCTCTATGGACATATGGGAGAAGTGGTAAGTGGAGTGGTTATACTTTATAAGCATAATACAAAAAGCACAGACGGTAAATATCTATGTATTTAGCAGATGCAATTTGTTTGAAAATGAGAAAAGTTTCCGTTCCATTCCATTGGATGAACTTATACTTTGCGATAAGTGATATTCATGAGAATTTGTAGTACTGTACAACATGTTAACTAGGGGCATGTAATTTTCTGAATGCTGACAGGGATAAATATATGCGCCTGCACACACACAAAACTCACACATACTTAATGAGAGCAAAATTAAAGTCTTCTGAAACAAGGCTGATTGATTAAAACTCAACAGACCCACACAAATATGAACACTAATACACATGGCTCATAAAGTGCTTTCAGACCACATCTTTAAAGGGGCAATGCAAACACTAAATTTCTCACCAGACCAAACCCTCAACTGTGCCGGACGAGAAATGGGATAACTGGTGAGTCAAAGGTATAGCTGGCTCCAGGAGCATTTCCTCCCTCCTTTGCCTTTTCTTCCCTGATGGTACACCATTCCAAATTGGAGTTCTTTAACTTTGAGCCAGATTGTATTTCCAGATTACTGGAAAAGGCAACATGGTCTGACCTTATCCGTCCTCACCCTTCTGGCCTTTAAAGCACAGAGTGAGAAGGGCTGTTGTAGAGCCTTCTATGCTGGTTTTACACCTTCTGAGAATTCATCTGCTCCATTACACTCAGCATGGTTATTTGTAAAATTTTACTTAGGCAGTGCTTTATTTGCAAAAAATCAATAAAGTTGAATTTGACAGGGAATAGTTCTTATAAGCCAGGTGGAATTGGATACAACTGGAAAATACTGTGATACTCCAGCATTCTCCTTTTTAATTCCTCTTTCTGCTCTGCCTTTTCTCTGATCCTTTAGATGTATGTCAGTGCCTTACTTGTAGGTACTTAGATAATACAGACAGTACTGCTGCTCTTTCTACTCCACCATCACCTCCTCTGATCACGATAATTGTTGTCTCTAACTGTGAAGAGATCCTGATTTCCACCAGGTAATGTTTCTTCACTCATTCTTCATGCTACTATTACTTACTTCTCTTGTGCTCCTCCTTAAGGTTTCTCCAGGCTTCCTTAGACCAGCAGGCATATGACTTTCTGGAGACTCTTTTTCATGAGAGAATTGAACGATGAATTTTTTATCTTGTCCTACAGTTCGGTGAGAACTGTAGTTCCCTGGGAGCCTCTGGACACCAGCAAATATGATGTTTGAGCATTATGAATGCACAGATTATTTGTTCAGATGATCTGCCATGAGTTTAGAGTGTGCTGGGTATCTCTGACCCACTACATGTGCATGTCAAAGTTGGTCTGCAGCAGCGCTGCAAATCTGAGACAGCCTGGAACTCTCAGACTCATTGCACAAGACGTCTGGTGGCTCACTTGCCATACTTCTGCCCAGGAAGTCCTGAACATACATATAGATCCCCTTTATTTTTATTCCTTCACCAGTCTCTCTGTTTCCTCCTCCTCACCTCTGTGCTTCCATATGGTTTCATTTCCTTGTCTTTGCTCTCCTCTCAACTCTGCGCATTTGGGAATTGCTTGTATCTGAGAGTGATGCAAGGAGACTCCTGAGTGTAGCAGGCCTCCCATATTTTATGCAGAAGAGAATAATAAACAGGAAAAAAAAATTGAAATAGCTCAAGAAATCCACTTAGCCTAGGCATGTAAAATCAAATTTTTTTGACTTTGAGAGCAACATGCCCCTCTTGGATTCTTTTGCACATGATGTTTTTCTTCCACTGCTTGTCTTTCAGTTTCCCTTTTCTCTCTGTATGGATTCTTGACTCTCCACATTTCCACCCCCTACTCCACTCTTCCATTCCATTTACCCTATTCTATTACAGATCACAGACATAGTTTGAATTATCTGAGGGATAACAACAATGGCAACTAAACATATGCTTGCTGATTGACCCTGATTAGCCATTCTGAAGAAAACACATGGTTTCTGTGTCTTTTATCTTAGAGATACAAATTGCTATGGAAAGTTATTAGCTACTACTGTGGCCCATGTCAGAGTCAGGTAAGGAAGCACATAGTAGTTTTATATAGATAAAAACTTCCAGTGTGCCTAATTTTCTGTTGTCTTGTTTCTGGCCAGAACTCTATCTCATTTTTGCTAGGAATTTTATAAAGCAGTAGTGTCAGCACACAGCATTCCCCATGACTGAGCTTTTGTGTTTACTTATTTTAAATATGTGACCTTTAAGTAGATGATATAGAGGGGTGTGTGTGGGGGGGGGGTGGGTGGGAAGGAAATGCTGCACTTCATTTTTTAAGGCACCAAACATACATTAAATAAAAGGCAAAAGGGAGACACTTTTTTATCTCCACCTTGAGAGAATGTCTGGGTATGTTTATGGTACTATAGGTCTTCTTCTTAATTTAATATGTAGGTCTTGTTAATTTAATATGTTGATCCTAGTTTCTTGGCCTGAATTAATGTCCTTTATTTTCAGAATTAAAGCTTTCTTTCCTGGCTTGTTTGTTTTCCCTAGCAGTGTTTTTATGTCTGTTCATAACATCCTTGCTAACGGGTGCTGTTTCTTCTGTGACATCTGCTCTATCTATGACAGGGCTTTCTCTGATGCAAGTTCAGGAAAATATCTGAGTGGTGAGGAAAAGTACTTTTATATTTTTCTTTTATACAATTTTCTTCACTGTACATTTTCTTAGTATCTTCAGCAGATTTCATGTCCCATGCAGATGTACTCTTTCTTTAAGTTGAGACCTATACCCCTCTTTGAATTTAAAAATTACAGCCAAGTTTGACACTTACCCTTTGGTACCTGCAAATGAATTACATGGGATCTGTTAACACTGAGTAATCTGAGTTGTGGTTCCCCATCATAGAAAAGTATAAGCAGTGTTGGCTGTGTGTCTATATCTGCTTGAAGGATTAAAAAAAAGAATTTGATTTTTAAACTTGAATTAAAAAAAATAATTTTTGTGGGTGCAAAGCACGGTGGTCATTCATAATGTACATGACGTGGAATTATATACAAGTATAAAATATTCACTAAATATCTGTAGTTAGGTCTATTTAAAATAGCTAAAGTAAAACAATAGGAAAAGTCTGGCCTGAATTCAAAAAAAGAAAGAGAATTTGTAGTCCAGTCACCCCGTCCCTTACTAATCCTTTTGTGTCTAGGCACTACAGCTCATATGGTGTGTAAGATCTGAGACCCCAGAAACTGTTAGACTCACAGGAAGAGCTGCTGCAATAATGCCATTGACTGTGTACCCTTATGCTACCCTTCTTTGTGCTTTGTTAAGCCCTGTGGACAAAATGACATTGTTACCAACCTATGTCTCCAGAGCGTGCTGCATCCATACATTGAGGAGAAGAATGTGATCCTGAATGTTAGCATTGCACTTGCTGTATCTTTGCAGATTTAAAGTACATACTTGAAAAAGTGTCTTACTGAAATCATCTGCCTACCTTCAGCAAACCAAAGTGATGGAAACACTTCAGCTTCCCTTCAAATAATTTCTTAAATTCATCATTTCCTGTAACAAAAGTGTTCATAAATATCAGTCTGCAGCTCCTTTGGGCATCAAAGGCAATGTTTTACTTTCATTAACTATGAATTGATGATTATGTGGGCTAAATTTTTGAATAATGTAAGTGTACAGTTGCAAGGCCAATAACTATTTGCTCATGCAAATATAAGACAACTATTCACAAACACTGTTAGCCTTTGCATCTGCAACTGAAATAAATCCATGGCCAAAATGACTGCACATTTTGTAATCTAGTGTATGCACATCTAGATGGCAGAAACAAGAGTGTGTGTGAATTTTCCTAGCAGACTAGAGTTTCAGATCAGTTTATGGTGGATTTGCTGTGTGCCTTTCCTGTGTAGTTGCACTGGAGGCAATATGGGACAGAAAACTTCTGCATGCTAAGATGAAATTGATATGTGACTATGGAGGTTTTTATTATTATAGATAAGGTTGTTTCTTTCCAAACCCTTTTTAAACCGGGGTTTAAAAGAAAGAGAATTCTGTGTTATTGTTTAAGCAGACAAATAAGACCTATATAAATCTTAAGTTAAGAGTAATCAAGAATTTGCTAATCAATAGCTGATTAATAGCTCATCAGAAATTTAGTTATTTTAGAAATAAAAACCACTTGAGACTTCATATGTCATCCATATTTCTGTGGACAACACGGGCCACCTAGTCACAACATACTCATGGCAATGCTTCCTGCAGTATTCCATAGAAAAATGTAGCTGGGAAGAAAACTGTATTTTGCTCATGTCTGTTACTCTCTATTTCATGTAGCAACATGATAAGATCCTGCCCCTTTTGAGCGCTTTCTTCACGCCTCCTTCACTCTCTCTCCCTTCCCTCTGGCCTTCTTTCTCACATCTGACTCCTCTTTTCATGCATGTCCATAGGGAAAGGAGATTCATTAGCCTGAGTATCCGTATTCTGATCTGTAACAAGGGCCTTGAATGTCTCCGTGTAAGATGCACAGAGGAACTGCTGCTTTCAGAGCTACTTCCCTACAGCAGGGCAAGCAGCAAAAGCTCTGTGGGGAATAAATGCAGGTTGGCTGTCCTAAACTATTACTCTAATACTAAATTCCTTTTAGTTTATCCTGCATCTTCAATAGGTAGGTAGAATTGATGTAATTTAATAGCCAGGATATTCATAGGAATGACCTACATATAGAGGACACAGTCTGTAAACAAAATTGCGTTTTGTTCATTAGCTACAGTACAAATCAATTCTGGGTAACAGAGATATCCTAATAAGACGGGTTTTTTGTACCTCTGTCATCAACATGAACCTTAAAATAGTTGTGTAATATACACATATAATAATAAATTATTAACCATACAGAGATAAAATGGATCCATTCAGAAACATACAGCTGCTACTTATAAAAAGGATGTCCTGAGGATTACGAATAGGTCACATATTTAAAATGGCATAAATATACTAGTGGGTAGATGAAATAGATCTACTTACACTTTCTTCACTGAGGTTATTCCTAAAATGCACTGTGTGCAACCTACAGAAAGGGTAATCCCTTGTATTTTGTGGGCTTGGAAATGTGAATTTCCAAGAGGATTACACCAGGGGTTTCTGTAATTAATTTTCTTCACTGACAATGACTGGCATGTATTCACAAGTGAGTGTTAAATGTGATAAATTTGTAAGCTAGATTCCAAGTCAATCAATTAGCTACATGAAGGCTACTAATCTTGGATTACTTATGCTCTGGATATATTTCTACCAGCTCTCCATGCACTAACAATGTGTTAAATGGTGGAAAAGCAACAAAGCAGGTTGTGGTGATCGCTACAAAAAATATGCAGTCTATAGTCTGAGACAGGTCAGACTAAAATGCATCTAGAGATTAGCCATGTAGAATCCCTCAGATAGATCAATGAGACTATCTAATATTGATGTGGGTTAGAGAAAGCAGCCTAGCAGAAGAGGGAAACTTTCAGGACTGATGTAAACAAAAAAAGGTTCGTGAAACTGGCAGAGTAAAGAGGCAACACACATCTGGGCAAGAGAGTCAAGATCCAATGGCTCAATACATGATTCGTGAAGGGGAGGGTTCAGAGGAAAGTGTTACGTATAGTAGAATTTGAATTGTGTGTATTAGAGGTTTTGAAATAACAGGTTCTCACAGACATAAAAGAAATTGCATTGCATGAAGTCTTCCCTTCCCCCCCCAAAAAAAGGCTGGAAAATCTGGATATTCCCAGAATCCAACATATTACCAGTTTTAAAATACAGAAAAAATTACAGCTAATCAAAAGCAGTAAGGTAGAGTGAGTGGTTGGCATGTTTACCTGTTTTTCACTAGCGGCATTTATTTTTCAGAGTTGTAACATCTTTATAGTGGAAGAGAGATGATTCAGAGGCCTCAGATGGGCTACAGAAACTTTCACTCCTCAATCACAGTTTGAGTCCAGCCTGGGTTTTCTGAGGCACACGTGGAAAAGCAAATGCTCCTACCCTTGCATAATGCAGCTGTGCAGTTTTCACTTTCTGCCCCTGTGTGAACAATCCTACCCCAGATGGAGCCCACTCTTGCTCCTGAAACCCTCCTTTTCCTACATCTGCTGCACCTGTAGCCTGGCCAGGCCACTCCACAGTAACTCACACCACCAACCACTTTTAACTGGAAGTGAAATAAACAATTCTGAAATTAACCGAAGGCATTAAAGAAATTACAAGCAGTTGCTTGCAATCACAGCTTAGTGGAAGAGAGATTGCAGTCTGAGAGGAATGGTGAACCAAACCAAGAGACTATCAAATAGCCCAAAGAGGAAGCATTGCTTATGGGACATCAACTCATCTTTATCTGTCAGCAGTGAAAACACAAGAAGGCTTGCCCTTTTGAAATGTAAACAGAAAATTATGCCTCCAACACAAACCCAAGCCATTAAAAAGGCAGCTTTTATTCCTTCTCATAATGTTCAGGAACATAAGGCAGTAGCACTGATGTGGCTCCACAGCTGTTGCCAGGGGAAAGTAGGAATGTAGCCTGCCACATCTGGGGTGACATCTTTGAAGAGGCACTTAATCTGCAGTGCTGAGGTATGCTAAGCCTCTTTGCTTTTCTTTACCAGTTCTCAAGCTAATACTACTCCTGGAGAGCAATGCTGATTTCAAGTCAATGGGTGAGATGAAAGAACAATTAAGGACAGTGATGCTTTATGCATTGTGGAAAATATAAAGACAGGACAATAGCATAATTCCTTGATCACTCCGGCAGAAGATTTACTTTGCCACACTTTAAAGTTGGAGGTTCCCGGCTTCTAAACCAAAAATGACAGGAATTTTTAATCATTGAGTGTGTGTTTTGTGAATTGAAGGGGGGAATTGAAAGACTGGAAAATAAAAGGTATCTGCTGCTATTACACTGATGTGTTTCTATTGGATCAAAGCCTTTTCTTTTCCATAGCTCTTCAGAAACAATTTTCCAGTATTACTAGGCAGGCATTACACAAAGACAGACATCAGGTAAAGAAACACAAGAGAAGCTTTAATAAGTAAGAATGCCTTTATGGCACTATTCCCATTTTCTAATAATTGAAAAATTCAGAAGCCAGACTTTGGTGGCTGCTAAAAAAAAGGGGAGGGAGGGAGGGGGGGACGGAAAGGAGGGAGGTGAGAGAGAAAGGGAAGACAGAAATTCTGATCTCAAATGTCTAGTCCAAATTTTCTTCTAGTTTGGGGAAGGTAGCATTTATTCCAAAAGCTGAATACAAGCCTGAGTTTTATCATAGTGTAGCTGGATATTTCAATCTTCAGATTGTTCTGCTACACTGAAGTCTGGCTGGTTGCATTGTGCTGAATGCTGAAGTACAGAATTAGGATATTACAACTTAGAAGTGAGCACTGCACTATAAATAAATGTTCTTTTAGTATTGAAAAGAATATTTTTTACTTCATCTTGAATGGTGAAATGACTTTAACTTTTATTTTTTAATGTTTTAGGAGCTTTTATGTGTGGTGCAGGATACTTAGATATTACTACCCAAGTTATGAATCTAACTTATATGGATGCCTGTGCATGTATATTCATATAGACATATATATCTACTTCCACTCAGACACAGATTCACATAGTTTGGACTTATTTTTCCAGTATAAAATTTTGCCCTTCTCATGTATGTGAGCCTGTAGGACTAATTGATAGTGCACTATATGCAAGTACTATTGGGAGAACATGTTCATTGAATCATTGAATTGTTTATGTTGGAAAAGACCCTTAAGATCATCAAGTCCAACCATTAACCTAGTACTGCCATCCCACCACTAAACTGTGTCCCTGAGCACCTCATCTACCCGTCTTTTAAATACCTCCAGGGATGGGGACTCAACTACTTCCCTGGGCAACCCATTCCAGTGCTTGACAAAGCATGTTGGCCAGTTAAAAAAAAAATCTCACCAAAGTAGAAAAACTGAGAATGAGCTCAGACTACCACTTTGGATGAAAACTCAAGAGGATGTTTGGTGATGGACCAAAACTTGTGGCTTAGACCACTTCTTTCACAAAACAAACATTCCTATGTTTGTTTAGTAAAAGAAGTCATCTAAGCAATAAAAAGCCTGGTCCTGTTCACAGATTCAAAAATTACTCTGCTTTAAGCAGAATTTCAGACAAGAAATTCTGGAAATTTCTGATAGCTGTACCTGATTTGAAAATGAAAATAACCCCAGAAAGTCAGAGCAGCAAGCCATTTTTTCATTTATGAAAAAGTGTAATTGAAAATGACCAGGGCCTATGGTAAAATCTCAAGAAAGTTTTTGAGCATGATGCCATCTGGTCAGGTTCACTGGAAAAAGTAATTTGGATAGCAGTCTCCTGCTTCCCTTCTGTCTCTGATGGGATGTGTTACTGTGGACAGGTCATCAGGGTTTGATCCAAACCCCATTAATGTAAAGAGAAAGAATCTTGTTGACTTCAGTGATCTTTAGACTGGGATGTGTGTTTCTGCTTCTCTCCTGGGTGCTACTAACTTCTGGTTTGTCCGTTTGAAAGCTGGAGTCTTTCTGTGCTTCAGTATTCTCATCTGTAAAGGGTCTGTGAAGGGACAGTCTAATTAGTATTTTCTATGATAATATTTTAATATATAATCTTATCCAGAGATCTAAAAAAGTTAAATAATAAAACACCATATAAAACATTTTTAAGGATATGCTAGGAAAAACTATTAAGAAAAAAATATATTTATATATATATTTATATCTGAAAAGTTGTTAAAGATCTTCCTAGGCTTAAGGGGCAAAAGTCAGTCATTTTTTCTGCAGTTGTGGTAGGATTTGTGCACTTAAATTGCATTTAAATGAGGCCAAATCCATTCCCTAAGGCTGTAGTACCTTTTGCTTATGATGCCAGTTTGAGTGGCCCTGATCGGAACCACACGCCTAAAACTGGTAGCAAGTCTTGACTCTTGTCCAAGAGTTTTTTTACTGTAATGTATGCTCACCCTCAGTGCCTTGCAAGGCTGGTAGGAATTTGTTAATCCTGTCCAAGACATCATTTTTGTATTATTACTTCATCTATGTTGCCAACAGGTACAGAAAGTAGAGAATTCTGTCTTCAGCTGTTGCTCACAAAACAGCAAGAAAGAATCGGGTCACCTTGGTCACATCAGATGCTCACCTCAGTTAGTAGTGAAAAGATGAATCTGTAGAATAGGTGGAACTTTTACTAAGATGAGGTACACAAATAAATCTTTTTTATCTGGTATCTTTTGAATTTTCTAGATATTTGTAAAAAATAAAATAATCCTTTAAAACTCAAAGAAGTAACCAATGCCATTTTACTGAACTGAAATTTACAGTTTATGGGACAATTGTACATTTTAAGAATTACAGAGCTTTAAAATTTACTAAATCCAGTGCTAGGAATATTCTCCAGACACTATGCAATAAGGTTAAACCTTACTGTTTTTACTCAGAATCTGGAAGCAATTCTATTTTTTTGCGACTAAGATTTGACCCAGGAGCAACTGACAGAGCAGTAAAGTGGAAAGATGCCTGTCTACTCTAGTACTATTTGGTAGCAAACTTTCAAGTATGTGTGTGGCTGGGCACTTATATCAAATCTGTTCATTCTAAAAAGTCTGCAGCATTGGGCTTACTTGTGAAACACCTAGAGCTGCTTGGATTTTGGTGGATGGGAAGAACTGCTTTTCTCATGGTTTTCAATGTTCCAACCAAAATCAGATGCTGCAGAAATGTATTCAAAGAATCATAAAGCCAAGTCAAGTCAAGCTCTAGAGTGAAAAGATACTTCAGAAAAAGCTCATGTTTATGTGAGTTACATAAAAAGGGTAAGTTGTAGACCTTCCTGTGGAAATTATTTTGCTTAATCACCTTTGTGCTCTGCAAATTTACAGATGAGCTCTCTTCTTGTGATAGCTAATGACACAGATCTAACAAGTCAGAGCACTTAGAAAAAGCAAAAGAGAATGGGTTTGACCATGTCTCCTACATCTTCGTGTCTCTTACATCACAGATGCCTCTCTGAACCACCAGCATTTGGGGTGGATGGATTACATTCCTTTTCTTCTTCTTCCCTACCTTTGGAGGCCTTCTTTTTGTCCCTATGTGGGAAAGGTAAAAGCTATCTCCTTTTCCACATTGCCAAGAACCAGCAGAGCATCGAGTTTGTTGTCCTATTTCGGTATTTAAGTGGACAGCTGGGAGGAGTAAAAGGATCTTAAAATGCCATGCATTAGATACATAAAATAAGGTGGTGGGTGAAGGAAACAGCAGAGCAGGGCTAGACAGGAGCTGAGGGAAAGGCTGCTTTATAAAATGAAGTGGCTTTTGGCTCTGGAAGAGCCAAATCTGAGTGCTGTCCCAGCCTGCCTGTGGTAGCTGGCTGTGTGTATAGAACGCTGTCGCTTTAAAAATCTATTTACAGTTGCTGTGTCTCTATGGAAAAATTATTTTCCATAATTACACGTATTCTTCTAAAAAAAAGATCCCCAGGAGTCCCTCAGATGATAACGCAGTAGAATGACTGAGCCACACAACACAGCATCTCCCTCCCCAGAAGCAGCCATTGAGGCGAGGTGAGCTGAAGCTGCCCCAGCCACAGCAGGTAGCCCAGAACACTCACTTGCTTGAAATGTAGATGTCTGAACGGATACCAGTTCCCTCCCCGCTTCGAACTATCACACCATCCCACTGCTCTGCGTGTGCTAGCTTACCCAGCTGTACCCTTTTATGCCTCTTATAGACAGATGCACAAAACTTTGTGCACTAAACATTAGTTCTGCTTCCAATTTATGCACATTCTCATTAAAATATATTTATATACTCACAAAACCTGTAACTGGAAGCCTAACTGGACAAGTTGTTGAGCTATGAGCAAACCTGGGAATTACACAAGCTAAAACAGAACAAAACCCAAACTGCCTCCTTCAGAAAGATGCGGATTGCATTCAAGCATAGTGGTCTCGAGCACTCCTCACTCCCCATGTATCTCTTTCAAGGCAATTGGAGTTCCTCTTCATTTTACACTGCAGTGGCTGAGATTAAAAGAGATCAGTGTCACCCTTTGCTTTTAGATGCTCTTACCCAGTGCCTGTAGCTTACTGCACGTGTACACACATACACACATGCACACAACACTCTCTTTGCTGTTCAAGGCTTCAAATTTATTAACCTTGTGTAACAGTTATAACCAACAAATACAGTAAAGCAATAAATAGTGTTGTTGAATATGACAGAGTAAGCCAGGCCAATATTTTATGCCTTTCCACAAAGGCAAACCAGCCTGGAAATGCTTCTGAAAGTGCAAGTGTAAACATGAATCTGGCTCTGAATAGTCACAGGATTTGTAAATAGCTTCTTAATAATCTTTGTCGCTCCTGTGCCTTCATCAGGAGACAATTACACAAGTCTAATATTTCTAAGTGCATGATGCTCTGAAACAAGCTCTGGGATGACATCCAATATATAACTTCCCTTTCAGTCTTCTAATTCTTCTTCTTTCCCCTCTTAGACAAGAAGGAGATGGACACACTATATGCTTCCCAGATATACTTAATAGGTCAAAATATTTTTGGTGATTTGTATAAATATTTTGATTTTTGTGTAGTCTAAGCCTCTAAAATGCCACTGTATGAGACTGGAATCTTACTTGAGGGAATGCCTATGAAATCCTGCAGTACTGTATCAAGTGAAGAAAATGGAGACATACCTATACAGACATATGAAGCCAGTCTCTAATTATTCTAATTCTGATGTCTAAATATATTATTTTGTGGTGGCAGGGTGAACTAGAGTATTTGGAAATTACCTGACATTCAACACTGTGAATTCCCATCAATTCAAACCCCTTTGCCCTATGTCGAGAAAACAGCTTTAACAGTTGAAATGAGTAATAAAAAGAGACTTCTCTGCTCTGCAGATTGCAGTGTGCTATGGAAATACCCTAACAAACATTAAATGAACTGGTTCAGAGACTAGGAGCAGGAGAGCTAGGCAGATCTGTATGAGCTAAGGCAGTTTTGCAGGTTGTCTTAGGCAGAAAAGTTTTGTGATCCAAGATAGTTCACTTAAAGCTAGCTAGGCTATCTCTGTGCTCAACTGCAGAAAGCTGGGGAGATTTAATTTCACACAGTTTAAATGACTACAGTATCTATACTGTTTAAGCTACATTTTTACAGCACTCTTATGGATACAAATACATACTCTGAAGAGATCATTTACCCAATCTCCTTTAGATGTCTGTATTTGGATGAGATAAACCTCACCCTTTTCTCTCCACTGAATGTAGAGGGCTTAGACTTCTAGCTTTGAGATAGACATCTACATGTTAAAGTCTAATGCAAGGGAGATAAATCTCCATTGCTACCTTTTCAGACAGCTAGAAAAAACCATTCACTTCTCTCAGTGCTATGCTAATTCTGAATCCTAAATGCAGCATTGTAGTCAGAAACCTAAATTCATACACAACAGAAATGAGCATAGGTGATTAGTTGTTGTGGCTTTGTCTCCCTCTGATGGTTGGATTGCATGAGCCTTCGGGGGTATGTCATCTCATTAATATACAAGACATTTTGATCTGTATGTCTCTGGGTGCACTGCTGAGGAACCATGCAGAAATCCTGCATTGCATCGCCATACAGCCTAATAAATGACCAAAGCCACTGCATTCCAGAAAACAGTATTCATTCATTAAAGATCTCAATACTTGAGGTTTTTATACAGATAGTGACAGAACTGCCTGAAAAATGAACTACTGCCTTCCCCCACTTTTAGATTCAATCCCTGAATTTTCTCACTGAAGAAGGAGAAGAAGAAATGTTTACCACGGCAAAAGTGTTCAGATACATGAAGAGTGATTGAGCTCTGAACTCAGAACTACCTCTAGCACTGTACCCCATCTGCCCTGTACTAGTCTGTAAGTCTGAGAAGCCATTCCACTTTGGCCATCTCTTTGGTAACCCTACCAAAACCACATACGGATGGTGTCTGTGGTTTCCAAATTAAGTGTTGTAGTCCAAAGCTGCAGAACTGTGTATAGCAATGCTATGTCCTGAGATTAAAACAATTTGTTAATGTAACCACTGGTAAAGCCTAGAAAAGAGCATTCATTAATCAAATAAAGACTGTCATCCTCCAATGACAAGGCTTAAAAAGCCAAATCTGTTTACAAATGTTCAGAAGACAATTAACTATTAGCAAGCAGGAAAGGTGGCCGCTGTCTTCCCCAAATCCTGGCTCAAATTTCAGTCAGCAATAAATAAGGCACTGTGAGCTATTGCTTGTAAAAAAAGTAAACTCTAAATTGCAGGTTAACACATCTTAAAGTGAGATGAGAGTCTAAACCAGACATAATTCAGGAAGAAGGATTTGCCCAACACAATAAAAACAAAGAAAGATACTTTATTGTAAATCAGTACCCAGAAACTAGTGGTCAGTTAGAAAAAGTTCAGATACCTTAGTATAGTGTGCAGATCTCTTTCTATATAGTGTGCACTACCTCTGTGTCTTTCAGTCAGCTAGTTTGAACCTGTTTCTAATCTCCATAGCTAGTGAACCTTTCCAATTCTACTAAAGGACCTACATCATCTTTGCTCAGGATTTGAGTTTATAGCACTTGCATTAGGTAGCATAGGAGGGAGGAGTCTGGCCTCATGCCTCTTAAAAAAGAAGATGCACTTTGGACTTTAAACTGTATCATTGGCTTCTCATTTCCATCAGTTTGCGTGGTGGCGACTTGGGGGCTTTTCAGAGATTGGCTCAATACCAATGCAGAAGCAAAAGTGAGTCTGTATACAAGGAGTGAAACGTGTATCTGGCCCATGTTACACAAAATTAGTAGAATACTTCCAAGAATGTTCCCAATAAAACATTGTATATTTTGTACTGCAGCCCACTCTGTATTGGCAAGACCTAGATTTTTCAGAAAAAGTATGAACAGTTTTAAGGGCTTTAATTCACTCTCTAATATTGGCGAATGATAATTGGAAGTTTGCAATGACAGAAATCAGGGAGGGAAGAGATTTATTTGACCTCTGCTCTACTTTTTCCTCATTATACTGCAGAACAGTTCTATATAGGGGGACTTCCTGTTGGTCTCATTTTGATTTTAGTTACTTATCTTGGGGGCTATTTCCCTGTCAGAGTTTCTTCACCACATGTTCACACTGAAGCTGTCTAAACAAGTCTCAGGGAAGCTGATGAATTTTTGCAAGTTTAATTTTCTGATGGCTTTATCAGTTTATAATATGTTGAGCAAAGGGACCTGACAAAAACTGTATTGGTCACCACATTCCCAACTCCTGACATAAGCTCCTGTGCTCTGCTTTTCTACTGCCTTTCCAGCATTCTTTCTAATGACATGCTCCAATATCCGAGTCAGGAACTGCTGCACTGGCTCTTTTGCAGGTCCATCCAGTGAAGCACGTGGTCTGAAACAGTGGTCAGCAGCAGAAGCTTCAGAGCAATGTGCATGAACCCTGCAGTAGGGTCATAATCTGATCTGTGAGTATCTCATCCTAATCTCTTACCTAAGGAGAAGGTAACTGCAAGTATGAAGTTTAATATTTATTTTAGAACATATGTTACAAAAAGCAAATTACAGGGCTGGATAGACTTGTTATCCACCAAGGTGTTTTTCTTCTGTGGACTTTTGCTGAATTCTTGTCCCCAAAGACTTTCTGTTGTTTTTAGTTGAAGCCTCTTTGGTGGAGCAGAGTAGCCTTCATAAAACCCCATCCAGTCTCCTCCTTCAGGGAAGCAGTTCAGCTGGAATTCCTTGTTTGTCTCCTGTGTTGACTCAAGAGCCAATGAGTGTTTTGTTTGTGGGCTTTGGATCTCTTTGGGTCACTTTAATTTTTCAGAAAGGAGAGATTGCTGAGGTGCAGAAAAATAAGTGGATATAAACTTTGCACTTACTGGCACTTGCAACAGACAACAGAGAATATGTAGGGCTTGAGAGTATACCTTTTGAAATGCTATACATTTTAATACATTAGTTCAAAATTTATTCCTAATGTCTCTCTTTTACAGTTTGAAATTATAGCAAAATATTAATTTCACTATTCTTCTAGTAGACTACCATAATAAAATCAGCTCCCTTTCTTTGTTGAATGAAGACTTTATGAATAACATTTTTTAAAAGCTACACTTGAATTTACTGCATTGAGGAAGCAGACAGTTAGAAATAATAAAACCAGGATAAAAACAGGCTCTCTAGAGATAAGCCTGGGGGCAGCATGCCAGTGTTTGAGGGATGGTGTGCTAGCAAGGTCCTTCAGTCTGCTGTCTCAGTGGAGGTAGGGGATGGAGATCCATGTGGCAGCAAAGACGCAAGGGTCATGGATGTGTTAGAAACCACAGAAGGGCCCAAGAATAGTCAGATAGGAATTAGGGCTTCTCCTCCCAAAAAGGTGGTGGGATCAATAGCCCAGATGATGTACATCTACACCAATGCACACAGCATGGGTAGCAAACAGAGATGCTGGAAACTGTTATGCAGCAGGAAAACTCTGATACAGTTGCCATCATGGAAACATGGTGGGATGACTTGCACAACTGGAGTGCTGCAATGGATGGTATAAACTCATCAGAAGGGATACGCAAGGAAGGAGAGGCAGTGGGGTAGCCCTGTGTGTTAAGGAGTGTTTTGACTGTCTAGAGCTTAACAATTTTGACAATAGGGTTGAATGGTTATGGGTAAGAATCAGGGGGAAGGCCAACAAGACAGATATCACGGTGGGAGTCTGTTATAGACCACCCAACCAGGATAAAGAAGCAGACAAAATATTCTATAAGCAGCTGGGAGAACTCTCACAATTGCTAGTCCTTGTTCTCGTGGGGGACTTCAACTTATCAGATGTCTTCTGGGAATACAATAGAGCAGAAAGCAAAGAGTCTAGGAGATTCCTGGAGTGTGTGGAAGATAACTTCCTGACACAGCTGATGAGTGAGCCAGCTACAGAAGGCACCCCGCTGGACCTATTCCTCATGAACAGATATATGAAATATCAGCATATAATAAATAAAATTCCATTGTAAACATATTGTTGAAATTTATTCTAGTGCCTTTAAGACTAGGTGCATGTGACTCATATAAAACTGTCCCACAGTCAAGACTTTCAAATGTGGTTCTAACTTGCTGCCTGCTATCCTTCTGTAAAGGAGACGGTGTGTTTGCTGTTGCTTGGGTTCAAACATCATACTACCTTTGACTAGTGTGGAATACTGCAGCAGCTTCTATGTTTGCTCACATATACTAATTTTTCCTCTCCAGTCTTTTACGCGTATTCCTGAACACTAAGAGGAAAAGGAACTATTAGTGAGTGGATTACTTGTAGAAATCAAGACACAAAATTTTATTCATTAGCTCCTGCATATAATTTCTAATGCAATGAATTTTTATTTATTTTCAAGTGATGGAAAACCCACCATGACTGTAGGCAACCTGGCCTTGTCATTTGTCATTCATCACTGTGAAAAAATACTGCTGTATTTTCAACTTGAGTGTGTCTAGCTGCAGCTTCCAAGCTTGGAATATTGCTAAGATATTGCTTTATTTTAACAGTAGTTTATTTTTCTACAAAGTTAACCTGTTTTTTTTCCAGTTAATCAGGTCACACCATATTACTTTTTCTCAATTTCAGTCTTTGTTCAGCTCTTGGATTGCATCTATTATCATGTACTACATCCATTCATCCGCTGTCCTGAACATCACCTACACTCAGCATCCCAAATTCACTTCTTTTTCTGTGTGAACACACCTTTTCAAGGTCCCAGATGCTGGCCAGCCTTTTGGGAGATGCACAAGGCTCTTGGGGAGGGTTGTCTGAGGCTCAGATTATATTGCAAGAAACTGCAGGGGAGGACCTCTGTCAGACAAATGGGATACGAGTGATTCCTGAGCAACACATGATCCACCATCAAGTTATTTTCTGAATGAACAACCCCATCAAGGTTTCTTTTTTTTCTAAGCACTGTTGCAATGTTGCAACCTACCAAGCAGTGTTGTAACCCACCAAGAATTAAAGTTTTTTGTCTTCATCCATGAACCTGTGTTGCGTGAAGTGCTGTCTCTGAATGTGAAGTAAAACCATCCACTGAGTTTTCAGGCTTCTCTGCTCTGCCTTTTACAGAGATTAAACTAGTTCCTTGCTTGCTTCAGGATCCATAGACCATCAAAGTGGCCTAAAACTACATCCCCTCTAATCCTCTTTGGTACCGTGCTGATTATGGCTTAATATTTACAGAGTTTCAAGTGCTGAGCATTCAGGGTGCAAGAGACTGAAAAGTTGAAAATGTCCGGACAGGGAAGAAAGAGAAGTTTGAAAAAGCATAAAAAGCAGTGGAAGTCAAATGACATTTTTTCTCCCTTTCCTCCTCTCTTCATGCACTCACACAGATTTTGCCTTCTTAAGCACTTTTCCACTGACCTTTTTTTTTTTTCCTTTCCCCTTTTTATTTCTCTCTGTATATACTGAGGGGAAAAAAAAAGGTACACAGCCATTTTTACGAGAATGTTGACTGAGGGTGGTCACCATCTGTGCAAACTGTCTGAAATTGTGACTTCCTCTTTGCCTTCTTTTCCATCAGAGAGAAAACTTTACTTCTTAGATAATCCGGGGAATATTATTATCCATCACCCTCACCACGATCCTTCCCCTCATTGCCCCCCTTCACATGATTGGCATTTTCCAGTCAAAACATGCTTCTCTCTTGCCTGAAAGGGCTTCTTTAATAAAATAGACATCCTGTTTAACATTTGAGGAGGTGACTAGTTAGCACCAGAAGCTCTGATGTGATTATTTGGGTATTGAAACACAGAGGCCTAGCATGGTTGTTTAATTAGCACAGCAAATAATTAAATTTACCACTTATTTACACGATAAAGAATTTGCCCCTCCTCTTCCTTACTCTCCCTTCCTCCACTGCTGCACATTAGACTTCTAGAAACCTAGAGGATGACATCTAGGCCCACAGAGTTTTGCAGTTTAGCGTAGATATGTATTAAATTTGCCTAACTAAAACTGGACAAACCTCTAATGTTCATCTCTTATACTAAGGCTTTTCCAGTACAACTTGTCTTGTTGAAGACAACACTGCCCCAGGTGCTGTCATTCCTCACTATCTGAAGGTTAAAATGCTTTCACGTGGGTGCTTCCTAATATACTTCAGGAAAAATCAATGGGCTGAGCTCAGCCCCCCTGGTTACTGCTAACCTGGCTGATTTTACCTGAAGAGGGTTTTGGAGTCCTGCCAGCAAAAATGAGCTGATGGAGGTCTATGCCAGAGAGGTGCAGTAAGAGCACTGAACAGTGGGAAAGGATGTAATCATCTGCACAGCTGCTTGTGAAATGGACTTCTGCCTATAGTCTTATAGACAGACATCTTCTAGATCTATCTGTGCCTACTGAAACAGTCACTACCCTCCCCAGCATCTTGTTTCTATCCACGTGGGATCTGGCAGCCCTTCAGACGGGCTCTCTAACCCAGCCCTGGCCAAAGGAGCCAGACGAACTTCAGGAGATTGCTCTGCCAACTCTTCTGTCTGAAACAAGGCAAAGTCTGGCAACCCTCAGCAGAAGAGAAGCAGGGAAGAAAGCCTGTTCAGCGTGTATTAATTACTGACAGAATTGAGACCATGGTCAACTGGTTTAGCTGTGTTAGGGGTTTGCAATAATTTACCTGCAATATTTTCTCTTTTCTAATGCAGGCAAATCCCCACAACTCATGCTGAGTTTGGAGATATCCATCCCTAAAAATGATCCTGATCTTAAATATGCTTATAAATTGTACTTAAATTTATTTTCAGCCTTCTCTAATTTATTATCACCACTATTTTTACACTGTTTTATCATACTGGTTCTAACAATGACCTTCACACTTCTATGGTAGCTTCTGTGTAGAATTTTATAAATGCTTTTAATGCTACACAGCAGCTTGGCTTCTCAAAATGCTGTGGGAGCTGTGCATTATGGTTCTGGATCTTGATGTGAGTTAAGAGAATAGTCTAATGAGTCAGAGTTGTAACTTCTGATCAAAGAAAAGTTCTATTATGGAGAAAGTTGCAGAGACAACAGGGAGGCTGGTTGAATTTGTACGCATTGGTTTACTCTGTGACCCTCTTTCAGGCACTCTTTCTAAACCAGATGTGTGCAAAGCTACTACTGTACAGTGAGGAACTCCTTGCAAAACTGGAAATGAACATTTGAGATGATATTTGAAGCATGATCTTTCAGGATTTTTAGTCAACTTTTCTTCTCTGTGGCTTCTCCTCAGAAAGAAGTTATTTTTTCTTCAGTGTTCTTCATTTTTCTGCTTCATTTTGCATTCTTGGAAAGCGGTAATGGCTATTTTAGCAAAGCAGTTCAAGCTCTGTTGCTGAAAAGAACTAGCTAAAGATGATTTTCGGTGTAGCAATTAAAAGAAAAAATCTTATTGTAAGACTTGGACCTCACAACATCCATTTGTTCTATTGCAGGTGAGGTTGCCATGTTGTTACATGAAGGAGGTGGACTGCAGCCAGAGAGTGTGACTCTTGGTAGACCTTTCTTAACAGCACCAGAGCATCACAGGCTCTCCCTGATTGCATGGCCTCCTGTACCTGCATCAGCTAGTCAGTCAGACAAGCAAATAGTCCTCCAAACTGAGGGACCTGATTTTACATTAATGGTACAGAAGAGAGACAGTAGAGCGGGGAGGGAAATGCTCGATGAAGAGAAACTGTGGGAATGTCTCTTTTAAGTATTGAACCAACAGTGTGTATTTTGAACAAACATACTTTTATTCCCATCATTTGCTCACTTTTTCTCTAGGAAGAACCATTACTGTGAATCTTCTCTCCTACCTTGTGAAGCGCAGATGTGTTCTCATTAGAGTAAATCAGCATCACTTAGCAGTATAAGCGAAGCTTGTAAAAACAATGGTCTTTGTTTGTAAATCAGGATTAAGCTAGCTGACAACAACAGATTTATACTGATGCAAAACCGAGGTAAAATCAGAATAAGGCCAACTGACTTAAAATATATTCTCCTATGTTGAGGCTATCGATGACGAGGTTTACATTTCATCTGAATTAATCTTTTACTACTTGCCTGCTAGACAAGTAGAACAAATAGTCATTAGTCTTTTCATCTCAGCAAAATATGACACTGGCTTGAATTTAAAAGGTGTGCTGTAGCATTTTATGTATGCAAAGTCAAGCATCCTACCCAGCACTGAAGCTGGTTAAACAATTACTCCACTATGTTCCAAGAGGGACAAAGGCAGAGGAGCAAGGACTTGCTGAATGTTTGCACTGCATGAAGGAGAGGGGTCTGTTAAAACTGCAGTTGACACAGTTGCACTTTTGAATCAGTAAAATATATCTTGAAAAATGGTGCAGCATTTGTCACTTGGATACTTTCCTGCTGCACTGCTTTTAGGAGAGATATGATTGGTATCTCAAAGTTCTCAGTTACATACCACCCTGAAACCACATTGTTATCTTCTACAGAAACAAACAAACAACTTAGCCTGACCTATAGTTTAATGTGTAAAAAAAAAAAAAAAAAGAAAAAAGAAAGAGAGATGGTCAATGGCTAGTGCCCCACTGTAGTAATAAAATGTCTAGACAGCAATTAACATCCATTTCCCTTAAGAATGCAACTGTGTCATCAGCAAATCTTTACTACTTTGCAAGGGACCAATCTAAATATGTTTAATCATTAATCAATTTCCAAAATCTGAACAGGATTTGCTTTTCATGGGCTTTGTCTTCAAAACTGCAGTCACTTTATGAGAAAAAAAACAAACCTAAGGGGGGATTATTTTGGCCACAGTCCAGTGGGTGAGCCTGCTTAGAAGATCACTGGTGCTGTGTCTTGTTTGGGAACATTGCACTCTTTCTGCATACGTTAGCACTTTCAGTTTCCTTGATTCTTTTCTATTTCCTCTTTGTCTGTGTGTATTCATAGCAAGCAGCAGTGGCTGAAAGCACCAAGCAGGATTCTGCGCACAGACCGGTCCTGTAATAGCTGGCAACTGTATCTGTCTTGTGAGCTGGCTTTGAGAAATACCTCTCTTTCCTCCCGCTTTGAGCGGCACTTCTCTTCCCCCAGAATTATTCTCCCAGCCAATGGTGAAGTCTCTCACAGGTCACCGATTGCTGCGCTCGCATGGGATCACACTAAACTTCCTGTCAAGTACAGGGAGCAGGAAATTACTCTTTAGCTTCCTACAATTAAACAAAAAAATCACTGTGCTCCCACCACACACAACTACCAAAAGGGTTTTAAGCCCATCAGGAAAACAACATTATATGTAGCATAAATAAGGAGGGAATCTGATTGATTGACAGAACCATGATAACTGCAGTAAACAGAAACTACTTTAAGTCCACTGATGCCAGCAGTGGGTTTACCCTGATTTACAGTATCATAACTGAGCTCAGCCTCAGGGTTTGGCGCGTTCACTGAATACATCAAAGTACTTCCCGAAGAGGAAAATGGCACAAGCTGATATCTTTTGGAAACTCCTCTGTTTTTTTCACTTTGAGAACTGGAAACTTCTCCTTTTAGCTTATACCCTGCTTCAGAATGCATTGTTCTTGCCAAATGAGTAAGAAATGTGAGGATTACTGCACTGGAGAGATGGCATTTCTGGAACACAGCACTGTTTGGCAAGTCAAAACATTTTATTCTGCACCCAGGGAATAACATAGACAACACTATGCTTTGCATACAGGTTTTATAAAGTTTATTAATAAAGAAAACAATTTTGACGGATCACTAGTTTCCCACACATAATACAAGCTCTATATGAAACAAATGTCACAACTATCTAGAAAAGGACACATTGCTTTGGTTTATCTACACTATTTGGGTAACTGGATTGCACATGATGGTGCTAAAAAGAGCCTAGAAAGAGGGATGGCAGCCGCTGGGCTGAACGCTAGCCACCAGTACAGCTTCCAAGGTAGCAAGGATCTCTTCAAGCAAATATTGTTCAAAACCTCTGCATTTGTGAAAGGAAAGTAACCTGTCATCTTTATCCTTCCAGCAACACTCATTCTGATGGAGATGTCGCAGGATGTGGGTCCAAATTGGGGAAATAAATCATTACAGCAAGGCATACTGCCTGGCACCCTGAGCAGCAGCCGTGCTTGAGGAGCAGAAAGAAAGGAGGGCAGAGGATGCAGAAAACAGGCCTTCATGAAGGGCTCTGTAGTTAAATCTAGCTGGTGCAACAGCTGTGTGCCAAAGATGCTGGTTTTTCTTCTTGCAGTAACCAGGGCGCTTGGGGGTGGGGTGGGGTGGGGGTGAGGGTAGTTTTGGGAGGGGCCAGAGTTGTGTGTGGTGTCTTCTGGAGCTTGCCTTGACTTGGGATTGAGATGTAGTAAGGATGTATGCATGGAGTTGAGAGTTTGGAAGCACTGCCAAACCCCCAGACTAGACAATGTAGTCCTTACAGTATGATTGAGGGATAAATGGCATTCCAGCTTGAACTGACCTGCAATTTGGCTTTAGAAAAACCAGTGCAAAGGTACTGCAAAACCTTATGCTCCCTGGAGTACAATATTTTATATCTGAGTTTCCCATAAATGGGTGTTTGTGTAAAAAAAAGACTTCTAAAAAAAAATGTTCAGAAAATGCATCTGGACAGAGGAAAAAAGTCCATGAGTTCTTCTGAATATTTATTTCTTCTCTTTGCATCTTATGCTTAACTGTTAGACTTTATTTTTTTTTTTTGGCATGCAAAGGATGTCACTTTAAAAATTAATAATTCCATTATCTTAGTCCCTTATTTCTGCCTTTCAATATCTGCTCCTCCTAACATTTCACAATATATCAATCTCTGATCCTTGGCACTAGTACAATTCATTTTCCACAAGATGTTATTGAGATTGTAAATAAATGCCACAGCATCAAGGGGCAGACAAGACGGAGCCTGTCAGATCTGGAAGTCTGCAGCAAAGTTATAATTACAGCAGAGTGGTGTGAGGTGAGTTCTTTGCATCCATAGATTTAATTGTCATCAGCTGCTGGGCAAGTAAAACGTGGGGAAAAGAAGATGGAGAGTGATGGGGGTAAAGAGTATTACCAAATATGTCCTAGGTTGTTTTTACAGTTTCCATTACTTAACTCATAAGCCATCAGCAGAACAGCAAGAGGCCCTATGCTTAAATGGTAGTGTTTCCACAAAGATGACCTTTTGTACTGAAAGTATTTTAATTGCACAAATTCTGAAAATTATACTCTTGTAAGCTGAGCTGGAGTAAAATAAAAACTAATTTTCAGGCCTAATTTTTAGAGAGGTCATGCTGCTCTTACAGTCAGCTTAGTTGCATGGCGCTTCAGTTAGTGTTAACGCATAGCAGCATTCTGAGGGCAGGAGTAAACTAACTCTGCTCAGGCTGAGAGCTCAAAAAAGGCAGTGTGAACATGGTAAACACACTGCTGCTCCAAAACTAATGTGCTCTGCAAACTACTGCATGTCCATCTTTCCTCTCAACTTTTCCAAAGTACTTTTTTCTGCAAATATTAGGACTCATTTTTACCCCCTTATATTGGGCAGAGTGCATTTTTATGTCACTGCTTCAGTAGGATTAATATGGAAATATTACTTACTAACAGTCAAGTATCAGAATCTGGCCTGATAGGATCTGCGTATCAGTGTTGTGAGTAATATTGTCTGCATCCACAAAAACACCAAAACAGAGCTCAGCCTGCTTTGGTTATCTGATGTTTTTGCTGCGAGATCTCATTATCTCGGAGTTGAAGATGAAAGTGACTTGCAGAACTTTTCTTCAACTGTACGCATGAGTTAAAAGGCTAAGACTTTGAATGTGAAGACAGTCCAAACTTTCCTAAAATTCTGCTTAGATTTGGATTCAGGCTTAAGGCCTAATATATGAGGCTAAGATAGACCATCAGTTGGGGCATAGACCCTTCCAGTGTTTGTTAATGAAGTTTTATATCAGAGCCTCAGATAAGATTTCATGGCTAATGGATATATATGTCACTAGGCATAGAAATGGTTAGAAAAGGTCTATCAAATGATGCTTGGAACTAAAGAAAAGATAATGGCAGATTGTTGTAATGTGTTTGCTGTTCATTTGTTGTTTTCCAAGCTGTTCTACCAGTTTTCAAGGGATTTCATTTTACCTGCCTGGAGGATTTCTTGTACAGATTGAGGAGTGCTTCTGTGGTCAAAGAAAGTAGAGAGTCAACATGACATCCCTCTCAGATGCCACTGTTCAGTAAGAATGTTACATACCTCAAATACTTCTCAGTGGTGAAAAACAGTACTCAGCATTCTTTGCAGTTTGTCATCAGAATGGGTGGAATTGGAGATGGAAAAGACCCACTAGGTCATACAGCCCCTCAAAAAAGATGTAAAGGATTATTTCTTTTACAACATATGTGTATGTTTTAGAAAATATTTTAGAAATTAACATTTTAGAGATCATGAAGCATAAGATTACAATTCAGCTCCACAGCTCTTTCTGGAAGTTCGATGTTTGTCACATTTGGCATTGCATGAAAAGCTTCGTAAAGGTTCCTAGAAAGTGGAAATATGTCAAAACACCTGTTTTCAAATGGAAGCCTCTGCATTTTGCTTAAGATGAAGTGGGAAAGTCATCTTCAGATGAGACTATTTTTCAGGGATATGAGATGCAGCAGTCCAAAACCCTAACCTGCATGCAATATAGACAAAAATCAAGCTGACTGGGGATTTGAGTACAGATATTCAGGACAATGTCTTAATCTACTGGGATGTTCAGAGCAAGAATTGTACTCATTTTCTTCCAGATTAAAACTTTTATGAAATGGATATTTGCATAATACTTGAGTTCCAATCAGCTTTATAAATGCACTTCCTATTCCTAATGAAATAAAAACTTTTTAAATTTATGAGGTATTTGGTAAGATACTATGATGGATGATATAACTAAGAAAAAAATCTTCTATGGAACCATGCCAGGAATTTACATCTGGTTAGGTACCTGCCTGAAAATAGAATTGAGAGATCTTATTGGGAAGTATTTGATATTCCTCTGGTCTTACATTGAAGACATTCAAATTTTATTATGCAGTGTCAAAATAAACCTTCTAAAATGGGTAGGGTACAACTTTGAATGTTGCCATTGAATATTATATGTATTTTAAATCAATAAATGATTGACAATATAAAAAGTGACATAAAAAATTCTCAGAGTTGGGTAGCAAACCCCAGTTTTCTGGCATAATAAACCCCAGAAAATTAATTTGTCAAGTCAAGGACACTATATTTGTGAGCTTAAGAATTTGTTCTTTTAATTGTATATATGACAAATGGAAAAGGAAATGTGGTATTTTAACATTATAAACCTCACTGGAGACCTTAATGCAAGGTTCAATTGCTCTGCAATATATACACATGACCCTTCTACCAACCATAAGAAAATACACGTTCATATGAACCTTGCAGGCTCTGAAGTAAAGTTTTTGCCTAAGGTATTTTGAAAATACTAAGTTTACAAGAAAATATTAAGGAAAAAGAAATAAGAAATAATTTAAGAGAAGTTTGAAAGTGAATTTGCAACTTGGTTCATGATTCCAGTAGATTGCTCCTTAACTGAACAGAATGTGTTTAGCAATTGCTGTTGTAACTTTACAAAATTTACTATACTTTCACTGGAAAAACAATCAACTTCTCAGGTTGTAATTTATTTTTTCTGCAGGTACAGTCTGATGTTCTCAGCTTGTGGGCATGAAAAGAACACATTTTAATGCAGCTATTCTTTTAAAGAAATGCATCTGTAACAGATAATTCAAGAAAATTTGCTCAAAGAAACCTCAGATGATTTTCTAGGAACTACAGGTAAGCATGACCTATGGTAACTTAGTACTGGGGAAATCAAAGGTTGATATGGAAGGTCTATGGAACAAAGAGGGCTGCAGATCGTTATGTACTTTTTCAAATGGAATATCTTCTCCTTAGAGCATTTTAGAAAATATCTTCTCCTGTAAAGTATGTGGATAACAAATGAGACTTAAAATTTACTACAATTCTAAATTTATCTCTATCCTTTTTAGAGAAATGAGAAAACATTCCATACTAATCAATAGAGAACAATAACTGAGCTATAAAATTGCAGGCTACTGAATTGTATGTTACTTAAAATATTTCACGGGATTTTTTTCATTATTCATTAAATTCTTTGAGACTTTTTCATAAGGAGAGTGTTAGATGACAGCAGAGGTAGACAATAGACATCAGCAGTGTTGAATGAAGCTTGCAGACATCTTTAATGCTTTCCATCCAACTCCATTAATTTAAGAGGTGTTAGGACACATTTAAAGACTGACTTCATCCTCTTTTATTTTCCTGCTAGTGACAAAAGAAAAATAGGCTCCTGTCTTATGGAAGGTTTTGTTGAACAGGTTCATAACTTACATGGAAGATGTATGCCCAAGTTGCAAATGTTAAGTTTCACAGCTCACTCTTGGAGGGTGATACTCACCCTGTTTCTCTTGGGGCTCACAGAAATCCTTTTTTTATGTTTTAGGACAAGTTTATGATCTCTTTTGGCAGCAGAGCACACCTGCTATTCAAGTCCTGTACCTATCAAGGTCCAAAAATTCCTTTGTGTAGGTTATGTAGCAGCTAGAATCTCTAACAGACGGAGGTTATAAAGGACATATTCGGATATGGTGCATCCAGTCTGCCCAGTCTCCCAGTCAGATTCTTCTAGCAAGATAAATTGCTCAGCTACTGCACCTCAATCCTTAGAAAAAAAGGAAGAAACTTCACTGACTACTTCATTTTTAAAACTTAAAATTTTCTATTAGAATTTTCAAGTATGCACCATTAAGCTTCTGAAGATTTTTAAACAGATGGCTTTCCTGTCTGAATGCTGAACTCCACTGAAGTGATCTATTTTAGCCCTGGATCCTTAGATAAGGTTGTATAGCACTTCTGTCAGACAGGTGATTACTTGTGAATAGCATAGAGAGAAAGAGCACAAAATAATGATGGAAACAGCTTTAAATACAGGGGAAGGTCAGATCTGGCTGGATGAAGGTAGCCAAGAGTCAATATGTAACATTGGGGAAACAGTCAAGTCACAGCATTCCCTAGCTTTTAACAGAGAGGAAATGACAGGAGAGAGAGTCACTCCCACAACTTGTGCTACAGGACACTGGTGGCAGAACCTGGAAGATTTAAGGAACTTTTGCTGAGGATTATATACCTACTGTGGGACACTAGCTCTACATATGGACCTTGCTATTTGGGGACCTCGGGCTTAACACTGTGATAATGGGTTTATCTCCACCAAATAGGCAGCTGGCGTACAGAGAAAGCCAGTAAGTGGCAAACACTGTTCTAGTACATCCTTCCTTCATGGATTAATAGCAAAGGCTATAATCATCTTGGTGCCACCAGCCAAAAAAGCTTCTGTCACTTGGAGAAATGATAAAATCTGGGGAGTCTGGTGTTAAAAGTGTCGTGGGAAAACACCGACAGCAAGCTCCAGCATGATGCAGTTTCTCTGGCTCCCTTTGGCTGAGTGTGAGGTACTGCTGTGAGGCACGGCGGCGCTTCGGTTTGCAGTGCAGCTGTAACTGTTTGCCCAAGAGCAGGCAGGACCTGAGTCAGGCAGCAGAGGCAGCCCTTAAGGCATGGCCCAGGCCAGGAGGCGGCTGGCACTGCTGGCTCCCTGCCCTGCAAACCCTCCCTCCATGCCCTTTGCTCCCCAGTGGAGCATTTTCTCTGCTTCCTACCCTACCTGTTGCATGAGAGAAAGCTGTTTTTTTCCTTTGGTGAGTCTCTAGGTTTTCCCTATCTTGGCAGCCTAAGAGTGTGCTGGTACCGAGCTTTCCTCGGTGTCTCTGCATGCCATTTCAGAATTTTCCATGGAAGGAGTAAGGATTGACATAAAAATCTTCACATCTTTCATCATGGCACTGGAAGCTGGGGTAAATTCTGTACATGGAATCAGCAAAACTTAGTCACTTTAATGGAAGGTGAAATTTGCACTTGATTGGAAGATATACAGCATAATTTAGTTGAAAAACATAACTCTCAGCTTTGAACCGTTGATAATAAATAAACTTACATGCCCTCACCGATTTCTACCCAAAAGACCTGTTATTCCCATGAGCAGTTTTGCAGGTCATGACTGAGACGCATTGTAGGTATCCCAGGGAAGACTTAAATCAGTGTTTCTAGACCTATCCTTTTATGAAAGTTAGCATCCTTTTGTGTAAGATGCTAGCACAGATTTTGGGTGACTCTTTGCCATGCCACACTCACATGAAACACCACCCACCAACACCCACACTCACTAAATATCTGATTCAGTCCCCTGAGCGGACTATCTGAAATCCTTACCATTCCTGACTATGTCATATTGGTGCTATTCAATCTAAAATCAGGACAGTGAGAGTTGAACAGAAAGGAAATCACATTTTCAGTCTCTCTGTAAATATGTCACAGAACTGTGATGTTGTAGCATTAGCTACTTAGCTAGAAGTGGTGCTTACTCTAAGTACCAGCACCCTGACTGGTTTGTTAGATCTAGTTCTGAAATTCTTTACCTACTTTCAATCTGATAATGTCCTATGTTTGGAGGGTCTCACAGTTCACTGAACCAGTTCAGCCTAGACCTAAATCTAAATAAACATGAGGCTGTCTTGTCTCTTACGCAACTCTCATGCACAAAATTCCCAATAAAAGCCTGTAGGATCTATTTAAGTAACTGCCATCCATAGCAGCAGAAAACATAACCAAGTACTGAGGAAGCTCAAACAATAAACTTGCAGAACACACAGACACACAAAAGTATCAAACAATCATTAGGCATTTCCTGAAGAGTCCTGTCTACCTTGGCCACCCATGAGCTCTTTGCCTATTATTTGAGACAGCTGGCCTAAAAAAGGGATCTGGCTTCTGCTTATATTTATTAAATCTGCAGGAAGGGCCCATCAATCACAACAATGGGTTTTAAGTGTTTGCTGGGTGAGAGGAGAGTCCCATAAGCAGTCTTTGAAGTGTCTTTTGCTGAAGGTAAACATCTGAAGAACATAAATAGCTGCTCTTCTTTCCAATGAGTGACCTTGTCAAAGTGGGTAGAATGGAGAGACGGGGGAGGGGTGCCATCATGAAAAGGAAAAGCAATAAAGGATTCCTTATGACAGCAATTTGCACATTTACTGCTCTTTGATATGTTAACTAGATTTTGCAAAATGGAATTCTTTGTCTTTTAGAGGTCCTTGGGCAGTGATAGCTCACAGTCAGAACAATGTTTTGCAATAGGCCTAATGCATCTTCTAATTAATAAGGTAACTTGGGCAACCTCTGTAAATCAGTGACATTATCATTATAACAGGACACAAGTGAATAGTTGTTTATAAGGAAGGAAAGATGCTCATAACAGCAGTATCATTATTTACTGAGCTCATTGACTAAAGTGAATTGTATTGAATACAAGGAGATCAATAGGTTATGGGCCCTGTTCACTAAACTTTTACAAGCCATTTATGAACCTTTGATTCTAGAAAACAGTGCTCCTCCATTCAGAAATTTGGAATGTAGCACTGACAATTTTCAGTTTTCATACTCAGCACAGGATAAGACAATGTGATGCAAATTCTCTTGTTGCACTGAGAACAAATACGCAGGTCAGTAAGTTCTCTCAAAGGAACAAGAAAATATTTTTGAAGAATAAAATATAGAGGCATGGACGGATGTAGTCTCTATGGGAAAGCAATTAGCTAATAAGTTAGCCTACAGAAAGAAAAAATAATGATTTTTTTTAGAAATACAATACAGTAGGCAGTGTATGGCATGGCAACCCCATTAGCAGACAAAACAGTTGGACCCTGAGATGTGGACAGCAAACTCAAGATTCTTTCTTGGAAGTAAACTCACTTGTTATATTACAAACTACACTATGGTGAGTGAGTGAGCATTTTCACTTGCTTGTATATAAAGAAAGGAAGCTGTATTTCAGCAGTAAGCAAAGCAATTCACATAGATTAAGCAGAACTATTTAGGGATGCTGTATGTATTTATATATAAGTATTGTAGTAACTACACAATACAGAGCAGTAAGAGTACTTAGCTCCTTCAAAATAGAGTGCTGCCCCTTGTTTTAGTGAGTATGTCTCCTAATGTTCTGCAGGGGTGTAATCAGTTTTTTTCTGCATTTAACAGTATGAGCCATAGACAAGATCAGGGCCGTTATGGGGTCAGTTTTGTATCACTTATCAGCAGTCCTTGACAAGATTAAGCTTTCTTACCAAATTTCTTTTCAGCTAGCTATTTTCCATACCTTGATCTCATACTAGCTTTATTTCTGTAACTTTAAATCCCTTTTGCTTTTTTTTTTACTCTTGAGATATTTACCTCACTTTCTTTAGTTCCCATGGATCAACACTATGGAATGAGGTTCAAGGTGAGGTAAGAAGTTGGGAGAGAGATAATCACTGAGAGGATAGAAATAAATATTTCAGAACATTATCCCTACTGTAAGCCTGCACCAGTCCTGCACCAGTTCACTTCTGGATTTGACTGGGAGCTGGATCTGGTCCATAATTTTCTGCCTCTTGCCTATACAATCCCACAAACCACAAAGCTTGTGGTAGAGGGAAGGGGGAAAAGAACCAGACAAAATTCTGGTTCGCAGTGTCCAGTGTTGGAAGTGATTTACCCCCTACATTGGGTCCTGGCAGGGACACAGCCGTGCCTTGAGGTGGAGGACCACTCTAGACACTAGCCTGCCAAAGCTCCTCCTCAAGCCTGGTGAATGTGCTGGGCTATGCTGAGGCTGAGTAAAGCCAGGTGACAGCAAAGGCCTGACTCTTCCCTCATCGCTCCTGCATGGGCTGCTTGTACTCAAGTAACGAGCAGTCCTTGTTCTGATGGAAAGAAGAGACTTCAGCTGTAGATGATATTACAAGGAGGGGAAATGTTGTCACCTACTAAGAGCTGGGAATGTAAATGATAGCCTGCACATTCACAAATGTCTACCCACACTGAGAGACTGTGGCTGGCCCTCAGCATCCCATTTAACTACATTAGTCACAGATCAGAGTTACAGCCAGTGAAGTTCTTGGTTTTCTTAATTCCTTCTCTCCATTTCTTCAGGATTTATCCTTGACTTCTTTCTTGAAATTTGGCTGGAGACTTTTTTCCTTTCCATGTTCTGAGCATGCATCCATCATGACGTGGGTTGGTGTCACCCTCTAGGGAATTGTCTATTATCTCTCTCAGTATTATTTCTTTCCATGATCTTCTCCTTGTGAAAAATGCTGTGTGGATTTTTTTTCTCGCTTTACCCTAGTTCTTGTACTGAGTATCTTTGCTAGCAAAGGCAAGGCTAAGAAATATATTCCTTGTTCTGGGAGAAAGATGAATTTAACAGTAAACCAGAGATGCACGTAAGCCAGCAGCCCAGTATCTGTGGCTGGCTGAGTAAAGATGATGGGTCTGAGTACCCTTTCCCATGAGGATTCATCTGCCTCTGAATGTTGTGCCTCTGGCCTAATCCATACCATTTAAGGCAAAACCACGTAAAACTCCTCTTGTCCATGACCAAACAATATAATCATCAGGTCACTCTCTGCTCTCTATTTAGATGCCACTGAAGTCAGATTTACACCAGTATCAGTGAGAGCAAAATTAGGGGAAACCTATAGTTGCTGTTAACCTTTATCAGCGTCACCCAGTAGTACTGAGATGGTAGCATTAGCAAATACAACACAAGGCTGATCTTCACTAGCCATTCTCTCATTTACTTTTTGCTGATTTATTCCTTGACTAATGACACAATAGATTTCCCCATTAGTTTATATTATTATTTATTATTGGTATTAGTGTTATCCTGGAAGAAAATGAAAATAGAGAACTGACCTCATCTCAGTACAGCATATTATTTTCAGGAGTTCAGAAACACTGCACAGAATGGACAGTTTCCATTTCACCAATGTTCAATCACTGGCATTTGTCTTTTGTATCCCAGAGCAATTGCATAACTCTAATATTGACCTTAACCAGAGCCCTTTGTTTCTCACCCTAACAGCCAAAAGCATTAAAAATGTGTGTTTACTTAATTTGTCCTGGCATGCAGTGTAATTACAAGCAGTTTGTTTTCTCTGTTGTAAAATATGGGCTAGAGAAGGAATAAAGTAATGTGGAAAATTAACATTGTGATGTACTGTATAGTGGAATAACACTAAAAACACTTAGCTGTGTTAGTACTGGAGGTGCTATTTGTGTTGTGTGCAAGAGCAATAAAGAATTAAATGCCTCTTTCTAAACTATATTTGCATGATTTTCAACTGCAGTAAAATTAATCTGAACTGCCTCTGAGTACGAAAGAAAAAAATCAAAGTGCAAATAGAACTGAGCAGCACTCATGCAGCCTTTAAAGTTGTACTTTTCTATTTTGTGAATTCCAGCACACTGTTTACTGATGTCTGTGCTTCTTACAGAACTGGGCCAGGCAAATAGATTTAAAGATTCCCATGCTGAGTTTAGCACTCACCGAAGCTGTGCATTTGGTATGGTTATGGCCACATCGACAGGACCTTTCTGATGTGACAGCAGGTCTGGGCACAGAGGAGGCCAGCGTGGCAAGGTTGTTTGCTAGGCTATTTTCCTTCCTCATGTCTCTAGAGTAAATATTTCAACTAAATGTAGAATTACTCCACATCTCTGCTAATTTCTTCTATTAAAGATTCACTTTGTCCCCTCTCCCTCCTTTGTAAGTCTCCCCTTTTCTTTGTGAAGTCATAGTGCTGTCATAATTACAAAAGTATAAATATCAGTTAAAGCCATTAGAATTAGAGGATTGGTTCCTGTTTGTACCAAAACAGACAAGAGCAAAAAAACCCCTTCTCTCTCAATTTTTTTGCTATTCTTTTTTTTTTTCTTCTGCCTTCCCTTTCACACTTTCTGTGGAAGAATTTAGAGAATGAAATAACATGAGTTTCATTTACCATCATTTAAGTACATTTGAAATGTCAAAAACTTAAAATAGCAAGGGAAAAAAACATACCAAATCACTCCATTTTGACTGTAAGAGGATTTTTTTTTCCTTTTTTCCTCAATAAATTTTTCCTCTTTTTTTTTCTTTTGCGGAAAACTGCACCATGCAAAGAAATGCACTGCTTTCCTAGTGTGAGACAGCCGCTCTCTCCTTGCAGAAAGGTATGTTCAATCTCCTTGTTCTGGCCTCTGTACAAAAGAGTCTATCTACTTTGTCATCCGACTCATTTATATTTTTTAATAACAAGTTGGGATGAACCTGGAAGACATGGGAGCTTTTATCAGCAGTAGAGAAGAAATCCAGCTTTAGCCTACTGCAGACTGGGGCTAGGAAAGTCATTAGATTAACCTCTCTTGACAGGTCAGGCTCAGCAAATATTCTTAAAAATAACTCTTCCAGTAATTTATGACCTTTGGGGAGCATAATCAATAGTGTTAAGAGGAGAGGCAGCCAGACAGCACTTCCTGGTAGGAGAAAGTTTCTTGTCTTTGTAATGTTTGCATTCTGTCTGCTTGTATGCAATAAGACTGACTTGCCAGTGATATCATACCCCTTTTACTCCATCAGTTTTGGAGACATACATTTTTATTGTCAACTTACCGTCTCCTCTGTTATTTCATACAGTATCTAATTCCAACAAAAACCAATGCACAAATGTGATTACAAAGTAAGGGGAAAATGCACAGTTCATTTTCTTCCCCATTCCCTCTAACCTCTCTGGATCATTTGAGGGAGAATGGTTCTCTGCCCCAGGATGTCGTAATGCAAAGTCTTAAACATATACTTCATTTTAATGCACTCATAGTGCTTAATTAAGCACATTCTTACATCCCCCCTAAGATCGGCACCTAGGGGAATTTTATGCTCTCTCTCTTTACAAAAAAAATATATTTTTTGTAAGGTTGATAAACTGTGTAAGATTTGAACATGCAAATGACAATATTTCTGTATTTTTTAGTTTTAATTTTAATGCATTTTATCACTGGTGAGATTTCCTCTAGCTTTTTATATAATAAAGAGCATTGCCCTGGCTATTCAAACATAGAGCCATTCCTTCAGGGTTCAGTATTGAAGTCCCATTTTCTGAAACTGGAGATCCTCAGGAGGATACATTGATTTCAGTGGGGCCTCACATTCACTGTCTACATGCACATGCTCTAGCCCCATGGACCTGCCTGAGGCCGAAATACTGCCCATCTTTCTCTGCAAGGACTTTTAGGGACATAGTAAAGGCTACAATGTGTCACACTGTAATATGATACTGCACTTATTTTGACACCACTCAGAGAATTACTGGATGTTGGCTTTTCCGGTGTCCTTGGAATGGAAGAGCAGTTTGGAAACTCAAAAGAATAAAAATAATTTAGAAAGAAAATAATTTATGTTTATGGTGTCTGTCAGAAGCTTTAATACACACTACTTCAGCTCAGTTTTGAGCATTCATTGCCAACAACTATAGCTGAGAGAAGATACCAGATTTTCTCCAGAGCTATGGTGAAACTGAAAATTACTTTTTTTCCCCCCTGCTTTCCTCTTTCATGGCCAAGCTGAAGGGGAAACCTGGACAGTATCAAAAGTGACTACAGAGCTCTGGAGGGCAGTAGTGAAGGGTGTGGGGGTCCCGTTCATTTTCTTCTCAATCCTGCTGCTGAGGAGAAAGTGTGTGAGGCGCTGGGCAGAAGAGGGGCCCCCAAAAAATGGTTAATATCCAGACATCGTCTCCATAAAGCTCAGGACTGGTCCATCCTAATGAATAGTAAGTTAGACAAAAATGCCAGGAGGCCTGTGTGGAGGAACAAGATGCTCTGGCCATAATGAAACATGAAGAGGAAGCATGCAGAGGTGGAAGTAAACATAGGTAACCTAGGAGGAATGCAGAGACATTGCCTAAGGATCCAGAGATGAAGCTGGGAAAGCTATAGCCCAAATGGAATTGAATCTGGCCAGGGATGTCAAAGACAACAAGAAGGGATTCTGTAAACATATAGGCGACAAAAGGAATACTAAGGATAATATGGGCCCATTGCTAAATGAGATGGGGGACCTGGTCACACAAGACATGGAAAAAGTATGGATTGAAAACTGTTTGAATGGCTGGGCCTGGAGGATGGTGATGAGTGGCACAAAGTTGGAGACCAGTAGCTAGTGGTGTACCCCAAGGGTTAATACTGTGTCCAGTCCTGTTTAACATCTTCATTAATAATCTGGATGATGGGGCAGAGTGTACCCTCAGTAAGTTTGCAGAAAACTGGAAGGAGAGGCTGGGTCATTCTGCCATCCAGAGGGACCTTGGCAGGCTGGAGAAATGGGCTTACAGTTCAAAAAGATGTGTAGAGTCCCGTGCCTAGGAGGAACAACCCCGTGCATGAATATATGCTGGGGGCCACCCAGCTGGAAAACAGCTCAACAGAAAAGGATCTGGTGGTCCTGGTGGGCACCAAGGAATGTGCCCTTGCTCCAAAGAAGGCTAATGTTATCCTAGACTACATTAAGCTGAGAAAGCCTAGAGAAGAGAAGGGTCAGGGGGAAATCTTAGTGATGTATATAAATACCCGAAGGGAGGACGCAAAAAGGATGGAGCTGGGCTCTTTTCAGTTGTGCCCACTGACAGGACAAGAGGCAATGTACACAAACTGAAACATAGGAGGTTCCCTCTGAACATCAAGAAACACTTTTTTACTGTGAGGGTTACTGAGCACTAGCATAGATTCCCCAGAGAGGCTGTAGAGTCTCCATCCTTTCAGATATTCAAAAACCATCGGGACACAATCATGGGCAACTTGCTCTAGGTGTCCCTGTTTGAGCAGGGGGGTTGAACAAGATGACTTCCAGAATTTCCTTCCAGCTTCAACCATTCTGTGATTCTGCAATTCTATGAACATGCACTTCTTGGAAGCTTATCATGAGCGGGAAGAGTAAACACACAGCCATGCTCCAGATCTCCTTTCTCTACACTTTGTGGCACAAAATCCCTGGTACGAGCCAGGGACATTGGTAGTCTTATCACCAAAATTAATTCCTGTCTAGGCTTTACCATGCTTCTACCTGGGATTTTGTGAACAAGTCTGTGACTGTATGTTCTTTATAGTCAGACTGATTATTCTGAAAAGCACCAGATCTATTCCACATGCATTACACAGATAGCCATCGTATCCACGTTAAATCCATGGCACAGTTGGTCTGCACATGCACAGATGTCATCAGGTTTTCAAGATCAGGGCTGTACCTCAGCCAGAGGAATAGGTCTGCCTAGATGCCAAGAAATCCCCAAAAGATGCAACAAGCCTATCATTTCCACTCATAAAATTTCTGAGGTAGAAAAAACATGTTTTGCCTTTAATCAGTGAAATTTTTTTTTTAAAGTTAAACATAAAGGATATGGCAGTATTTTCAACATATTGCCACTGCTCTATGATGAGACATGGAATCTTGTAAATACTGTAATGACTAACAAGGATCAACAAAACAAAGTTAAAAAATATATAATTTTAAATTATGATCTCTGAGATCTCCATGAGCTTGTTTCCCTAATTACCACCATTTACAGTACATTAATGGTCAGCAAGGCTGAAGATCAATATCCTAGAAATCTGCAGTGCACAACACAGCTTAAGATGCCCAGAAATAATGTTTTAAGACTGAAATGGAACATTATAATAATCTATTTGGCTACCTGAATAATAACTAATAAAACACTTCACCCAGTAATTCCTGTATCACACTATGGAAGAACAGTTAATCCATGACTGAAATTTCCCTGCCTTGAGTAGATTACAAAATGAATCTGCTCACTTTGAAGAAACAATGAGAAAAATAATAAATGAAAAACTATTTTAAAAAGCCAGAAGTTTTACTTACTACATTATGGTAAAAAAAAATTGATTTTTTTACCCTCATATTAGTTTTCATTTTGTAGTTGCATTTAATGCAGTAAAACCTGATAATTTAGATAATAATTTAACTTCTCATCTGTGGCCCTTGTGCCTTCTGGGAAGTCTTAAAATCTCAGCTTATACCAAGGATGTGATAGTTTCTGTCAGTTATTACTGCAGTGTACTTATAAGAACTGGAGGAACCCATAAGCAACTAGAAGAAGAAGTAAACAAAGAGGCACAGAAACACTATCTTGCTCCTTATATAATGATGTAGGGTGCAATTAAATTTTATTATCCTTTGGAAGGGATTATATAAGTCAGTTGTGCCTTCAGAGTTAGTCATATCATCATCCTAAACATATGGCAACAACAACAACAACAAAATCTGTGGCATCTACTGTCTTCTGTAGCCCAAGCAACAACATTCTTTTCCTCCTTTTGATAAACTATAGGGTCAGTATATCAGTTATATTCCAATCCAATGTATTTCCACACGTGAAATTCATGGTATACAATACCAAATCCTAAAAATCATTCACTTAGTGGTGCTGAAGTGAGTATTATTGAAGTTTTTTTTGCAGTTCTTTAGACTATGCACATATTTTTTTTCTCCTGTTTTTGACACAAGGCTCATCAGACCTTTAAGCCTTCTTTGAAAAAATTATCATCTTTTGCAGTCTGTAGTCAACATATGATTATCATCTTTATCTGACCCTGTGTATCATGTACTCATATTCTTACATAATGTTTGTCAGATACAACACAAAGGACATACTTTTTCTTTCAAGTCAAGCATATTTCTTTGGGCAGCAAGTAACAGCTGTGGTTTAGAAAATTGAGAAAACAATATATCCCACCTCTGTCTCTTATAAACACCCTTTTTCTTCCATATTTTTGTGCATATGTAGATAAATATATGCAGTTGTATGCTCTTTTCCCATGCTTATAATTTCTCTTGTTGTAATAGCAGCAGATCTTAGGATATGAGAATGCAATTAATGTGATTTTTTTTAATGCCCACTTTGGCATCTCTAGCAACCAAGGTATTATTAACTTCTGAGGAAAAAGTCTGCATGACTTCTTCCATCACAGAGATATACTCTTACTCTCATTCAGCACTGTCTTTTCTGTGTTCATTAACAGTATTTTTCAATGCACATTTTCAAAGAGAGGATTTTGTCTATGCAGTGCAAATGTATGATTCTGAAATTCAGTGCTGGTGAGTAGCTACTGATTGCTGTTGAAACCAAACTTTTCCATATTTAGCTGAATTGCATCTTTTTCCCTTAACATGTTTTTGCACAAATGGTGAACAAGCTTGTCTCTGCAAGACCTCATGTGTCATGTCTCTCCACTGACTGATTGACAAGCAGGTTCCACACCATCCCTGCTGATGAACTGCTTCAGTAGTTGCTGGTGTTTTCCTTCCTGCCCAAAGAAATTAAAACCGGACACATTAGAAGTTGTTGGACTGCAGTGTTTGCATTTACAAGAGGATATACCACTGTCTGATGAAAACCTACACAGCTGGAGGTAAATGACTGCAGGTGGGCAGTGTGTGATGTTAGGCTAGAAGAAGTAAATCTGGGCAATGCAATTAACCTGGGACAGCTTCCTCGTTCCCCCCCCCTGCCCTTTTTTTTTTTTTTGTTATCTAGATTCTAGCTCTAGATAGAATATTGTATTTTGAAAAGAGGCCGCAGTTACTAATACTTTAAACTCTGTTTTTTCAGGATACATCTCCCTTCCCAGCATGTTCCTGAATGCATGGGGAAATCCTTTCGTCCTGCAAAGGATTGACAATACTGAAACCATTTTACTTGAGTGTCTTAATTTGAAAATAATCAGGAGGCACCTAATAGACATACTGTTCTTGTAAGCATTTGATTCATAGTTGCTAAAAAAGGTGTCATTGCGTATGAAACTTGGGGCATCTGCTTTGTCATACCAGAATGACAATTGGGTAGGGTGCCAGTATGACATGGAATAACATGAAACAGTCCATCCAGCTGCATGGAAATTACTTAAGTGTTTATCTTGTGTGCATAGCAATATCCACTGGAAAGAGAAAAATCTGTGCAGAACGTGAAACAGATGTTATCTAATTCCCCTTCTACTATGAATGCCTATAGGTGCAAAAAGCCTGTGGCTCTTCATATTCTACAAGCACTTGTATGGCAGCATTTTCAAAAGGCGAAAAAGCTCTTTGATGACCAGCTAGAGTTTCTATTGTTCTACACTGAGAGCAAGTGGAAAATAGGGGCAGAGTTTATAGCTTTTCCTTTCTCCTTACAAGTGTATGTGTTATTTTACAATACTCCCTTTGTAGGGACAGTAGTCTCTTACATTTTTGTGCTCATAAAATAACAGTTATTTTAATTCTGTAAGTCATTCTTGAAGCATTTTCAGGTGCTGTATCAATATACAGGTAGTTTTAATGCATGAGAGCTTTGTTAACTAAGGCTGAAGAAACAGGGCAAATAGCTGGAAATGTCTGGATTCCTTAAGAAGAAAGGCTTCAAAGTTTTGAAGGCTGATTTGAACACCTGAGACAACTTGAATTTGCTTCATGTCATTTGAGTAGATAAAAAATGCTGTACAGAAACATGCTTTTGCAATGTAACCAAGTTTTTGCAATGTGGAAAACACCATTCATGACATATGTGTATAAATCCAGTCATTCAGTAATGAGAGTTGCATGTGCAAGTTGAAAGAAAAGGATGAATAATGCATCAGTTAATGCCTGATGTCAAATTAAGGTCATATTTGCATTGCATGAGCATTAAGCACCTTATGACAATTGTGTTGGGACAAAGATTTGTCTTGCTTGCTGCAGGTATTTAATTAGGCCTGATGTTTGGTTGCCATTTTACACTAGTTTTCAGAGAGACTTTGTTGTTTGGGAAGACATTCATCCCCCAACCACCTTATGAAGCACAGAAGAGGTGTCATCTAAGTTTTATAGGTAGGAAATTGAGACAGCTGTGGTCTAAATCACTTGCTTGGGGCCACATTGGAATCTATGGCAGGACAAGATGCTGTCACATCTGTTCTGTCACAGCCTTCTTGTCTCAGGGATTTCTCTTCCACTTCTTGTCTTTCTGATGTTTTTTTTTAGCTTTGCATGCCTAAATTAACGAGCAAAAAGCTTGGAGACATCAGGAACTCTGGTTTGCTTCTTTAGAAATCATTCGACAGACATCGTGAGATGATGTTCTTTTCATAGGCTTCAGTAGTTTCTCTGCTGTTTGACAGCAGCTGATAGAGCCAATGTAATGCTAGTTTTAACTCAGGTTTAATTTAGGAAAAGAGAAAGGCTTTTCTTATACCTTCCATCCAGAATTATAGCATGGTCCATTTGTAATGTCCTGATTTTTCCAGAAGTGTATCGTGGAGCTTACACAGAGCCACTTTTTTCTATCTTTGTACAGAGTACATGTAGACATAGCACAGACTGATACATTTGTGCTAAGCATCAACGTTTTGTAGGCCAAACGGGTTGCTCCTTGGCAAACCTACTATTTCTGATATGTTTGAAAGCCATATTTTTAAGTAGCTCTTACTCTGTTTGCTCAGTTCATTCCAAACCACCAGCTATTTCCTGCAACATAGCTCTTGCAAAGCTATTTGAACAGGCAAGTTCCTTTGTTAGATATATATAGTTCTCATTAAGTTACCTGGATTTATATTACAAGTCCTGAAGTGAACATCCCTGTATACTTTCCCTGTAGCAAAATAAATTATAATTGTATGTGATGTATTTCAATGGTGAGGTGGAATGCTACAGGTAAGAATTAAGATATACTTTCAGAGTTTAACAAGAAAGCTAGCATAACTCTTTCCTCAGTTACATCTGCCACTAATCTGAAATGGTAGGCCTGAAAAAAGAAATCTAAACAAGCCTGGAAGAGACTAGGTTCAGCCATTCCATAATTCCTTCAACTTTGGTGGCATATTCTACCATTACCCATGGACTAAAGAGGTTCCTCTTGGCAAGAATCCTTCTGAGTTAGGATGCATAATTGTTAAACACTGACTCTGAATACTGTGTGCATATCAAAAGCTTTCTGAACACTGAAATCCCTTATTTACTTTTCTTCTTTCTGTTAGATGATGCACCAATTTCTTTACATGACATAGCCTAGCCACACAGAATCAATGTGAGCTTACAGAACCCCAGCAGAGAAATATGCTCTGCAACATATTGAAGGATACTTTCATTTTGGGAAAAATATGAAAACACTTGCAATTGGAGTAATTTTCCTTCATAGTTGGTTAATAAAAATATTATAGGCTCTCTTTTGCCTTTTACAGAGTCTTGTTAGATGCCCCAGGATTACTTTTGTTCATAGTCAATGCTTAATAGATTGCTTCTCTATTGAACTGATTTTCCTTTCTATTGCTAACTGTAAAAATTGCTAATTTAGACAAAAAATCCACATTTTGCTGTAAACTATTTTATATTCACTGTATAAAAGAGGTAACATGAATTTAAATTGAGGCTTACAGGGTGCCCAGGGAAGTGGTTGAGTCACCAGCTCTGGAGGTATTTAAAAGATGTGTAGATGTGGCAGTTAGGGACATGGTTTAGTGATGGACTTGGCAGCGTTGGGTTTACAGTTGGACTTGATGTCCTTTCCAACCAAAATGATTCTATGATTCCTGAAACTGATGGTATTATTGGACTGTAAACATTAGTATTACCTCTATGCAGAGATTTCCAGCCCAAAGTGATGTGCTAGAAATAAGAAAATAAGTTTTCTGTAGGAATACTACAAACCATCTCCAGTAAAATTAAGGATTTTAATTTTTTATAAAGTTGCAGAGGACAGGAACTGGTGAGTATACTATTATTTTATAATGGTCACCCCTTTATTTCAGAGAACATGGAAGTAGATAAGGTCATGATCCAAAATATTTACAGCTCTACAAATGTCATCAGTATGTTGTAGGAATACTGCTAAGTTTATACCTCAATTTTTTGTTCAGTAAAATAAAAAAGCTTTTCAAAACTTCTTTATTGATCTCTGCCACTGAAATGCAGTTGCTTCTAGGTTTAACTGGAAAAAGTAGCTGCTAAGTTCTGCACAAAGATAGGGTGGAGAGGAATATTAAAGTATCAATTTCATAGAGAATTTTGGTCAAATCTTGTCTAAAATTTGGCCAAAACAGAACCCTAGGCTAAGATTTCTTCTGGGTTTTGGTGTATGCAATGCATATGTCACATCTAGCTGCATATACATCCCTACAAGAACTGGTGTAATGCTATGCTGCTGCAAAGTTTGTCTGGTTTTTTTTTGTTTGTGGGTTTTTTGGTTTTTTTTTAACTGTATACACAGTTTCGATGGAATTTGATTTTACATTTCAAGATATTTAACATCTCTCAATGTGCACTATCTCTTGCGGGCGCAGTATTCACTTGTTGGAAAGGCATAAAAATCATCCAGATTTTGTCAAAAAAATCCTATTTCTTGGACTAACTGTATTTCAGAATGCTTACTCTCCAGATGATTTGCCAGTGTTAATCCACAGAATCCATACGTACTCAGGTTCTTGCTTGTCTCAGGACTTTTGAAATAGCAGAAGTTTGATCCTCTGATTAGCTGCTTGTTGTAACACAGTATCCACTCCTAAGTTTATAGAACAGATGACTGAGAACAGTTGAGTTGTATCTTAACAATATATGGAAAATACTACAAAAGTAGCCATAGTGTAATGTTCTCAAATTGGGAAAGGGAATATAAACACCTGCAAAACAGTTTGGGAGTAAATTCTCCTGGCAAGGTTTACTTTTCAAGTTTACCCTACAGAGATGAATTTTTCTTATTCATGCCACAGTTGATAACTTCAGAATAGAGTTACAAGTTGTCTATGCTTCTGTGGCTTTTTTTCCTGGACTTCTTAGATTTCTGCAACTGAATGGATGAACTGGTGTCTGTGTGTGTGTAACTCATAAATAACTCTAGCCAGCAAATCTGAATATCAGATGTTTTTCTTCTGTACTTTCTGTATTGTCATTAGTAGGTATGGATAATGTTTAAGCAAGGTATAACTCATTTGGTGGTTCATATTAAACATAAGCTTGCAAATGTCATTATTGCAGGTCTTGAAGAAGTGAAGTTTTATAACATTTCTAGGAGACAGTCAGCATAGAACTAGAACAGCAGACAAATCCTACAGCAACAAAGTGATATGAAGAGGCATAGTCAAGTAGAAGGCATTTCTATAATTACTTACTAAAATGCAAGGGAGAAAATACAATTTTGCTACAAACCAGCAGAAGTTTATGAGCTGCTCCACACATAGACAGTTTGTGTTCGCTTCTGAGCATAAAGACACACACTTGAGGGATGTAAGTGGAGATACACATCTGAAAGAGGTGTGTAAATTCAACATGATAGGTCTGCAGCACAACCAAAACCACAGAATGGTGCAAGAACAGCCACAATGAAACTTAAAATTAAAATGTACAAAATGGAGTAAAAGTGGTTTAACCTTTGAATGTCTAAAAATAAAGACACATAATATAGTGATAATTTATTTGAAATATATTCTATCATTATTGAAGCCAGTGGAGAGAATGCTTGAGAAGGGAAAAATGATATTGAAATGAAAAATATCTAATTTAACGATGGCTTTCTTTTTATTATACCATAAACCTAATATTTGACATTTAAGGTTGTCTATATTCCAGTGGGTAAAAAAAAAAAAGAGAACATTAAATAACATTATAAGAAAGAATATATGTAATTTAAATTGGGTGCAGGTATTGTCTTCAGGAAAACCCTTTTAAGCAGAGTTTCCCAAACTTTGTCAGGTAGCAAGCCACTCATAACTCTCAAATGTCTCTTGTATTACTATGCCCTCCTGTGTTGTGGGAGTAAGTATAGGATCTGCAGGTGTGGTGGATAAGGATTGGATCTGCAGGTGTGATGGCTGACCTGTAGAATCTGCAGGTGTGGAGACTTTGGTTTGGGACCAATGAGAAAATGGATAGCAATGAGATCGGTCTGATGGTGCTTGTGCAGGAACATGGGGTCCCTGCCTTCTCTGCAACATGTCTGCAATGCCACACCTGCCTTTTCTGCTACATGCCTTCATTTCCACAAATGGTGCCCCGTGTGAGGAGTGAAAACTCAACTTCTGAAGGTCTGCTCGATGGTCCAGGCTTTCATTGCCACAAATGGTGCCCCCTGTGGAGAGCAAAAACACAGCCTCCGAAGGTTTGTCCGGTGGCAAGCCCCACAGAACTTAATGCGGCTGAAAGGAAGCAGAAAGTGCTGCTGAAAGGAAGCAGAAGCCAGCTTCAGTCGTCTCTGGAGACGAGGTGAGCTGTGGGGAACATTGGTCTGCAAATGACCTGGACTTATGGAGGGACCTTTGAAGAAGTATCTATAATTTGAATGGATGCTTGCTTGTTTTTCCCAAATGTCTCTGAGTTGGCTAATGCTCCAATAGACCCAAAAGGACTTTTCTTTATCTGTGGGGCTCGAGCCGGCAGCATCTCCCTTCCCTTCCCCTCAGTCCTACTCTGGTTGAATGATGCATGGCCAAGACAGTAATCAAAGGAGGCGTTATGATTCCAGAAAAAACTCAAGGGAAAGTGCTACAAGCAACCGTAGTAGCAGTTGGATCGGGAGCCAGAGGAAAGAATGGTGACATTCTGCCAGTGAGTGTGAAAGTTGGTGAAAAAGTTTTGCTATGAAAATATATCGCCACAAAAAGGAAAAAGAAACAAAACTAAAGAAGAATTTGGCAAAGAAGATGATGTAAGGGAGGCTACTCAGACTGCTGGAGGGACAGACAGGATGACAAGATCAAGTGCAAGAACAAGAAAATAGTCTTAACTAATTCAGTAATTGAAATTGCAGGTTTTTTGATGTGAATTGATTTGCACTCAGATTTTTAAAGTTCAGATTTTATAAAGAAAGTAATCACAGAATTATGATGTTATAAAAATGTATTCTTTAACTGTTTATATGGTGGTTCCTAAACCATGGGCTGCTTGTGTAACACAACAAATGTAAAAATGAATCTTTTTTTGTATTTATCCCCCTTTTTCTGTTGATCATACAGCAGTTGGGAAGCCATATTACTTTACTGCCAGTTATAATTATAAGCTATTTTCTGCTTCTTAGTAAAGAAGGGGGAGTTGTTGTGGGAGTAAGGATAGGATCTGCAGGTGTGGTGGATAAGGATAGGATCTGCAGGTGTGGTGGATAAGGATAGGATCTGCAGGTGTGGAGACTTTGGTTTGGGACCAATGAGAAAAGGGATAAATAGCAATGGGATCACTCTGATGGTGCTTGTGCAAGAACATGGGGTCCCTGCCTTCTCTGCAACATGCCTGCAATGCCACACCTGCCTTTTCTGCTACATGCCTTCATTTCCACACCCCTGATCAAACTTTAAGTGGTAACATAATAAAGGTAACCTCAGTGACATAAAATTTAATACAGTTCTGAAGCACAGCTGTGGATCACTTAGCATGGAGATCACTTAACATGGCTTTGTAATCATAATTTTAAATTCAAAAACTGTTTTTCATTTTCTACTGCATTCCTCAACAACTTTCTAATGCAATACTCCACTGTTCATTTGTAGTTGCCTTCATCTTCGCATTACAGAAAATCACACTGTCTGTGTATAAGCAATTCTGAAAATTTTGGACTACAGTGTTTAAGTAGTACTATGGGAAAATGTCTGTGCAACTACATTAGGACCAAGACTACTAAAACAAGATACAAAATCCAACAACTATGCAAAACACTAAATATCTAAACAGTATTCAGAATTCATTTAAACTTGCTCTTATTTTCTCAATTATTCTACAGCAATAAAAAATAAGTAAACAAGCTGAAAATCATGTTGAAAAGAAAACCACGTTTGATGACCTCAGGCTCTCACTGAGCAGAACTGATTCTTGAAGAAAAAAGTGGGTGCGTTAGACTTTTTTTCCACTGTAAAAGACTACATTAAAGCAGGAGAGAAGTTACACTTGCAAACAAAAGTGGAGGGAGTGTATAGCTGACATTTCAACACCCCAAGCAAAATTTCTCTTTAAACATTTGAAACTACCAGAAGTGAAAAGGCAGATGAAAATAAAATCCATGGTCAGTAACACTGGAAAGTAGATATTAGAACAGCACTCTAGAGTTCCTTGAAAAGACCCATAGATCCTAGAACATCTAATGAAATAATGTTAGTAGAGTCCTTTGCACTGTTCCTTGGCTATATAGGTCCTTTGGGGATCCTGCTTCACTGTGTGACTTAGATGAAAATGAACATCTGTACTCCTTTCTCTGTGCTAGGATCATATTTAGAGGAATTTTCAGTGTCAAGAGTTAAAAAGAATAGTTTTCTGTTCTTGATCAATGACTGCAATACAAATGAAAGGGTAAATACTGTAAATTAAGAGCTATGACAGTTGCTGAAGTATAAGAGATCAAATGAAAGAAGTAATATCAAATGTAACTCAGTAAGAAAAACCAAAATGCATCCTGTGAATGTAAACAGATATGATCGATCAATCATTTATGGTGCCGCTTGGTCTTCCTGAGGTTGTGGTTCTAGCAAGGTCAACAACTAGATCCAAGGGCCCTGATTATGAATCCTAGGTATCCCTTTTCATTGCAGTACATCCAATGTGGATTGTAAAACTTCTTGTTCTAACCATGTGCTTGATTTAGAAATGGGTAGGTCTATATGGAAGGTGGTCCGTACCACTTTGTTCTTTTATGGGTTTCTCCACTGGGCACTGAGATGAGCAAAATACATCTAGATTTTACTCACTCAGCATCTTACTGTTGGAAATCCTGTTTACACTGTTTAATTCTGTAACCCTATTTTTATCCCCCTGCACACCTCAAAGTTTCTGTTTTGGATGAAAAGACAATATACACTTCCTTACTCAAGCAAAACTTCCACAGATTGTTTTCAGCATGAGTTTTGCTGAAAGGAAGATTAATATAACTCCGATGAATATAGCTTGGAGAACTGTAAAGAGCACTTCGCTATATGCCAGCTTTGAATAACTTGTTACCAGTCTCTTTAAACTTGTCTAACTTATATGATAGAGTAGTCCTGTGGAAACCAGAGTGGAATATTTACATTTAAGCATTTTTAGAAGTAACTTCTTATTTAACTTTCATGTAGTTTGCTTTATTATTCTTTTTGGTATGCAACAGCATTCATAAAATTAAACTTTTTAGAGACTGTATTTTGAATATGGAACTGAAAACAAACTTGAGAATAAACCCGAATGCGCTAAATCAGTGCACTATATGTGTAAGCTGCATGCACTCTCTTAGTAAAACGTGTTTTCTAGAGTATGGCTAAGTAAAAATGTCCAAACATTAAGGGAAGCATAAAGATTAGAAAATCAAAAATTCTTGCTTCATTTTCAGCTTTAGTCCAAGTTTCTCATTAAGAATAAGCTTAATTTGAAAAGCTGTAGGCTGTCATTGTCACGAAACAGTCCTCCTTCAATAAGAAAGCAAAGGCCTTTAAAACAAAATTAAGTTGCTGGGAAAAAAGGAGACGATTTTCAAGTAATGGATGCTTTTTTCCTGAAAAAAAAAAAAAAAAAAGCACTTCCCAGTATTTTATTTAAGAATAACTTTCTGGTCACAAGAAAGAACCCAGGGTAAAATGATTACAATTGTCATATAAAATTTCACGAGAAAAAGTCCATAACTTATGTCCAACTCTGCTAATCTGTTTTCTATCAAAAGGAGGCAAGCAATCAAGTTGAGGAGTTATCACGTGTTTCTGGTTGTCTCCCCAAGTGACTGTGACCTCGGAGATGTTGTCCCAGGGACCATGGACAGTTCCACGGCTGGCGCGGCCCCGGAGGGTGCAGAGCTGGAGGCGGATCCCTGCGGGGACACAGCTCTCGTCTAGGTCCTTCTAGTTATACACCCATGTCCACAAACAAACACTCATGTGTCTTTTATCTCATTACCATGCAGTGTCAATTTTCTGTTCAATAGTTAACCAAAAATTATTTCTGGCTTGCACTTCCTTTTGTTGGATTGCAATTTATTTTTTTTTAGTCATTATCTACTCTCTCTCTACTTAAAAAAACCCCACAAAACAAACAACAACAAACCACCACAACTTTCTCATATCTTGGTGTGTATAGTGTTGCTTTTCTCTTCAATTCTGTGACATCTTCCTATTCCTATGTTCTTCTTTTGATAGTTGTTGGATGCTAGGTTCTCTTTCCTGCCCTGATAATCCTCCTGAGTACTGTGTTCCCCATATACCCATCAGCAGGCTGAAAACACTTCACATAGAATGCTCACAGAAATTCATACACTCGATTCAACTTCTTTGTTGGCTATAAATTAACCCCAGCTGATTCTCCCAACACATATATTTGCTTCACCCAATCTCTCACTGCATTCCCTCTACCACTTTAAAATATCCTATAAATTATTATTTTAATTTTGTAACTTGAAATATAGCTATTACTGTTACCACACCTTCTCTGCCCAACAAGAAAGATAATAGACATCAGGTTGACTTACTTATTGGGAGGAAATGGTGGAAAAAGCCTGAATGCATTTCAAAGCACAGTGTTGCAAGAAATGAAGAAAAAATGTGTTGGATGTGGAATGCCATATCTAGACAGTTTCAGCTGTCCTAAAAAGATATTAAAACCACATGAACCTAAACCAAAACCACTTAATGGGCCTTATCACAAGGTCTACTGCATTGTCTGATAGTGCACTGAAGGCAGAATAACAGGTAGAGGGACAAGTGAGAGACAAATATGGAACTAAGCCATATTAAAAGAAGGACAAGGGAATATTAGCTTCACAGAATTGTTAACACAGCTGGCTGAAACTCTGTAGAGGTTATCACCTTTTTACAGCCAGCAAGCTCTTCAGGAAGGGGTGGACAGAGAGTAAACCCCTATACAACAGGTATATGCCTATATCCTATACAGTCAGACATATATTCATAAGAGAAGTGGGTTCTCCTCTGACACCTCATGTTAGAGCCTGGTTCTAATGGCAGTTCAAGTTCTGAATTCTTCCACACTAAGGAAGACAGCATGGGAGTTAAGTTAATATGACTACAGCCATCAGTATTATCAAATTCAGGCAAGTATTTAAGCACACATTTAAAAAGCAGCATATGTGCCCAGTGGAGTCAGGACCTACACAGGATTACAGATTTTTATATTTACATACTTACTCCGTTTGATATACAACATTAATCTGAAAAAGTGCAGGTAACAGAGGATTGAACTGTGCCTTATAGCTGTGTTCTGCAGATGTTGATGGGTGTGTTGCCTTGTTAGTAGTGCCAAACTGGAGCATGACAAACTACAATAAGGGCCATGTTTTAGATCATGTTGAGAAGGTCTTTGAAGGTAAAAACAGTGAACACAATCAACCTTCTTTTCTTGTAACAGATACGTACGCTCTTATTTTGCAAATAAACTGCAAAGTAAATAAGCTATTTTAAATAGGACATATTTTGTGGCAGGCTTATTTGTTTTTCCATATGGGAAAGGTTTACTTTGCAATTGAATTTTTCATTTTTTCCCAGGAATTAAATTTGATTTGATTTACTGTGAGACTACATCAGTTCAACATTTTTTTTTTGCTATAAATAACCATCATTTCATAGAGACATTTATTGAAAATACTGCAGATATTTTTTAGACATATGTTAAAATGAATGTTCACAGAGCAAGTAGATATCAAATAATAAGATCAAGTCTTTGTATGTCATGATTAATTATTCCTGATAAATATTGAGATTTTTCACCTTCTTCAACTGTCTACTGAGTTTCCCCTCACAATCATGTGTATCACAAACTGTAATTGTTTTAAGACTAGTTTTTTAACCAACTGTAAAGTGAGAAGTGTCATAAACACAAGCACATTACCAAAGCTATCTTGTGGCTGGAGATAGGGTTAGTATCTGAAGCACAAGGACTTCATCAATTTAGTGAGGGAGAGGAGAGGTTAGAAAGGTTTGGTTTTCTCCATATCAAACATAACTGGTGGTGAGAAACTGAAATCAGGTCAGAAGAAGATCTTACAGAAAATGGGTACACTGCTCTAGGTTAACATTGTTTTAAGCTTTCATTAATACTTTGCTGGCAAAACTAAGCTCAGCCACCCTACATGCCAGATAGGTTCTCCAAAGCATGTTCTGAAGCACAAGGGAGAGACAAACACAGGGATGTGACATTCATTTTGTAAAGAGAGAGAAATAATTAGGACTGAAGGCCAAATTTTTTATTTTAGGGACCCACTGTTTTCACTCACTCTGGGAAATGGGTAGGATGCTGAAAATGACCATGGATTTTAAATCAGTCATCTGTTTCCTCCGAAGTCCATCTGTATGTAGAGGCTGGGATATAAGCACTCTTCTGTAAATTCAAGTCAAACCGTCTGAAGCTAGACACCTCCGAACACTGTCCGAGATCAGCAAAGCAGTTCAAGTTCAGGACTAACCATACAGCTGGTGAAGGTAGCAGTGCATGCCAGGACTCAGGAACAGAGATGGAGAACAGAGCTGGATCCAGGAAAGGTCACTTCATGGACTGTTACCCTAAATGTCTATAGACCTTAGCACGTATATATATATATAATTCACAAATAGAATTGCCAGAAGGGTTCAGCTAAAGAAACGGATGTTTCTAACTCCAGATCACTGTCTGCTGGATCCTCACTTAAAAACTGATGTCTGGTTATCTTCACAAGCTATTTTAAGTGTCAACAGCAGTGTTCAGAAGTCTCAATGGGATATACTTAATTATTAGTATGCATGCACTGTGGGGAGTGCAGCACTTCATGCATCTCTTCTGTCATTTGTAGTGTGTCTTACAAAAATAATCATGACTTTCCTAAGTCCCAATAATAAAAAGAAACATTACTAAGTTTACAGTGATGAATATGTCAACAACAGCAATTAGATTTTCTTTTAAAAAAAAAAATTATTATATACCATTGTCAGAACTCCCCATGGTCTGGTATGCTCCTTTGCAATAAGATTTTTTAACTGAAAATGCTGAGGTCATACAGCGTTTCACAGCATGGCTGTGGGGAATCACTGACCTGTGCTACAATGCAATTCTTGTATCCAGACTCTGGGCAGATGTGAATGGACTTCTATTTTTTTCAATGGAAAAAGCCTACTTTCCTCGTTCTTTCATAACATAGAAAAAAATCTTGCAAAATTACTTTTGCTAATGACATTTTAAGCAAAGATGAAATGCATCTCCTAAAGGGAGGATTCACTATTAAAAAAGCAAAAACAAACCTCAAACTCTCAGCTACCTTGAAATCAAGCATTGATTGCAGAAGCTCTTTTCGGTCCTGCTACTGTGCAGAGGGCAGTTATAAAGTTTGTTGGTGATGATTGTGTGTGCAAGTAATGTGGCTGGGAATGAAAATGTTCCCTTTCATGGCTGTGGCATTTCATGGTTCCTGTTTGGATTATCTGTCTCTGTTTTGTCTGTGAAATTGTTGAGACTAATAAATAAAGAGCACCCTATTTTTTTGGCCTCAGAACCAACATATTGGATTGTTTGTAGATACCTTGCATGCAGTTACATACAGAAACTATGAAGAACTAAGCGCTCACTTCATAGATAAAGTAAGCAGATTCTGTCCAAATATTCACCGTCTGCCAGGTCAGGAGAATTCTCCCTTTCAACAAATTTGATCAATTCCAACAAGCTGTGAACAACCTCCAGATAGATTTTGCAGTTGATAAAAAGAAGTATGTATGCGTGGCACTGAGTGAGATAAAGGTATTTTTAGTAGCCTACTTTGTAGCAAGTTGCTGATATGATGACTTTAGAGAAGGATGCTGTTTCTCTCTTACACATCTGTTGTCTTCTCTTCAAAATGCATAAGAAAAGAGCAACAGAAGAGAAGCAAGGAAATAGTTGACAACATCAGCTAGGATATCCGGACCCCAAAATTTTTGCATTTATGTTGGGGAGTTGGCAAATGTAAATAATTTTTCCATTATTTAATTGTTATTTTAACACAGTAGAGAGCACTGTGTGTGGTCTGCATCCCCTGCAGCAGATTCAGTAAGACTGGGAATGTCTGGTAGCATTCAAAAATACAGTAGCAGATGCCAATCATGGCAGTCTAAGACATGGCAGTCTAAGTCTCCTGCTGTAAGAGAAGATCAAGTTCGTGACCACCTGAGGAACCTGAACGCACATAAATCCATGGGACCTGATGAGATGCATCCCAGAGTCCTGAGGGAATTGGCTGATGTAGTCGCCAAGCCACTCTCCATGATATTTGAAAAGTCATGGCAGTCAGGTGAAGTCCCTGGAGACTGGAAAAAGGGAAATATTGTGCCCATTTTCAAAAAGGGTAGAAAGGAAGACCCTGGGAACTACTGACCTGTCAGCCTCACCTCTGTGCCTGGGAAGATCATGGAACAGATCCTCAGGCAGGACTTGCCCTGACGAACCTAGTGGCTTTCTAGGATGGAGTGACAACAACAGTGGACAAAGGAAAAACAATGGACGTCATCTATCTGGACTTCTGCAAAGCCTTTGACATGGTCCCCCACAACATCCTTCTCTCTAAATTGGAGAGCTATGGATTTGATGGGTGGACTGTTCGGTGGATAAGGAATTGGTTGGATGGTCACATCCAGAGGGTAGTGGTCAGTGGCTCGATGTCCATATGGAGACTGGTGACAAGTGGTGTCCCTCAGGGGTCTGTACTGGGACCGGTGCTGTTTAATATATTCATGAATGACCTAGACAGTGAGATCGAATGCACCCTCAGGAAGTTTGCAGATGACACCAAGCTGAGTGGTGCAGTTGACACACCAGAAGGACAGGATGTCATCCAGAGAGACCTGGACAGGCTGGAGAGGTGGGCCTGTGTGAAACTCATGAGGTTCAACAAGGCCAAGTGCAAGGTCATGCACCTGGATCAGGGCAACCCCCAGTATCAGTACAGGCTGGGGGAAGAAAGGATCGAGAGCAGCCCTGCAGAGAGGGACTTGGGGGTGCTGGTGGATGAAAAGCTGGACATGAGCCGGCAATGTGCACTGGCAGCCCAGAAGCCCAACTGTACCCTGGGCTGTATCAGGAGAAGTGTGGCCAGCAGGTCAAGGGAGGTGATTGTGCCCCTCTACTCTGCTCTGGTGAGACCTCACCTGGAGTACTGCGTCCAGCTCTGGAGCCCTCAGCACAAGAAGGACATGGACCTGTTGGAGCGGGTCCAGAGGAGGGCTACTAAAATGATCCGAGGGCTGGAGCACCTCTCTTAGGAGGACAGGCTGAGAGAGTTGGGCTTGTTCATCCTGGAGAAGAGAAGGCTGCAGGGAGACCTGATTACGGCCTTTTAGTACCTAAAGGGGGCCTATAGGAAAGATGGGGACAATCTTTTTAGTAGGGCCAGCTGTGACAGGACAAGGGGTAACGGCTTTAAATTAAAACAGGGTAGATTTAGACTGGATATAAGGAAGAGCTTCTTTACAATGAGGGTGGTGAAACACTGGAATGGGTTGCCCAGAGAGGTAGTGGAGGTCCCATCCCCGGAAACATTCAACACCAGGTTGGACGGGGATCTGAGCAACCTGATCTAGTTAGCAGTGTCCCTTCTCACTGTGGGGGGGGTTGGGCTAGATGACCTCTAGGGGTCCCTTCCAACACAAAACATTCTATGATTCTATACCCAGACAAAAGATAATAGAGTCATCTTCTTAATGCAATCTTTGGAGTTCAGTTCCCATGTCTCTGTTATCCAAATATTCCACTAAGCCTTCTGGAAACTTTATGTCCAGAAAGTCCTGTTAGTGTGTTTTTGGTAAAACTAAATAGGTTTGATGCTTCTTCATGGGTGTGAAAACTGGCACACTATAGGCAATTTTTCGTTTGGATTTGAGGTCAAAACAGGAACCTCACATCAACAGCTCCATGATGTCTACTTTCTGGCTCCAAGCAGACACAGTGCTGACTGCCTCAGCAACCCAGAACTGCAGTGCCAGACTGTGCTGAGTTAACAGCTCCTCACTGTAAGATTACTACCTCGAAAAACAGGACATGGGCAAATTGTCTTTGGACTCTGGCAGTACTTAGCTCCTGAAATAGTTCACTGGGGATAAGTCAGACCAACTCTAAAGTTGAGCAGATACTAGTTATTCCAAGATGCATAATGTTAGGGTGCATAATGGTATTACAGATCCACAGCGGCTCTCCTTATCCTCGGATTCTGTGCCCCTAAGGTGCTGTGGTTTGGATTTAGGACTAAACCAGTGTTTTGGCTATTGTCAAGCAGTTTTTGAATAGTGTTGAGGTTTTCATGAGTTTTCTTGCTTTTGCTTTTCTGAGTGAACAAGCAGCTGGGTGGGGGCTTGGCTGCTGTCCAGGTTTCAACCAACAAGATCTCAGATCAGCTGAGTTCCTGACGACAGCCTGAAGTTTCAAATAAAAACCAAAACCCCATGAAGCCAATTTGCCATGATGTCTTCTTTCGGTAATACAATCTTGCACAGAACATGGTGGCTGGAGACAAGCTTGGCCCATTCTCAGAGAGTTATAAAACTCACCAAACTCCTTAGGTAGCTTTTTGATCTTTGTGTTTGAAGACTTCAGGTGAGACTTGGGGCATGATCCTGTTGTTCATAGTCATTCCATGAGATCTGACCAAAAATGAAATCAATGATGACTTCTGCCTTAAATATCTATGGTGCCTGTTTTATGTGGCCTGAATCAGGTAACTAAAACAGAAGCATTTTTAGACAATGGGGTTTGCCAAGGTCATTGGCTTACACGTCCCTTTCCTTTGGAACATTTTTTTACTGAATGGGCTGAATTGTGCCTTATTAGTTTGTCTCCGAGGACAACTTGTGGAAGAAGATGAGCGATGGAGCCACATGAAAGGTGAAGAGTGCTTTCTGTGGGCTGGTGAGCATTAGAACAGTTAGCCAGAAGCCCTGAATAGTGCTGACTGTTTATGTCAGTGCTGTGTCAACTTTTCATGCTACCAATAGGCATCTCTTTGTGCTGCTCACACCTACCTGTAGTGGAAAGAATGACATGATTATAAATTAATTTTTATACTTTTCCTTTTGGATGATCGGTGAGCTAAGGGTTGAGAAGACAAAGGAAAAGATTTCTAATGGAGCAGCAAACAGATCTCTTTAAACTTTGAAAATCCCATCATAAGTCTGTGTATATATAGTCACTTTAAAATAACATTGTATACAATCTGTAACTTTGGAAACAAAGGAGATTTAGGCAAAGCCATAAAATTTTTTTTTAAAAAAAAAAATTTTAAAAAAAAGCTTGTTGGATGCCCTCCACCAGAATTATGCACATTTTGACACAAAGCAAGTGCATTCCAAATGCTCTTGCTCCAGTCCTATCTCAGCTGAGCTCTGTGGTGCGTATGGCCCTCCACCAGAATCTCTCACAACCCTGCACAATGTCTTCTCTTTACAAAGAGATTATATTGTAATCGCAAAATATGCTTATAGACCATCTTGGTAAAACAAACATACCCCCTGGTGGTATGTAACATTGCCCAGCATTAGGGGACTGTGATAAAGGAATATACATACTGCATATTTTCTTGCTGACCACATCATAACGTTTACCAAGTACATCTGGCTTCTGTCAAATCTTGGAAAACAGCAGCCTAAAAGGTTGCCTGTGATTGCAACAGGGACCAGGAAAACCAACTTTAGGGAAAGTTAAGAGAATAACTCTTTTCCATGTCAATTTCCATGTTTTCAGCATGAGGCCACTACCTTGTAATCACCCCAGTGTTTCAGTTAGTTTTGCTAATGCTTTCAAGCATATAAGAGCAAGCAAGAACTCTCAATGCTCTCAGGTCTGCCACCGCTGGCATGACTTGAGCATCAGTGGCACTTGCCTACCTGCCTACCCTCTCTTCCAGAAGTTCTCTCTATCTGAAAGTCTAGCAGAGAAAAATGGCTGGGATAAACAGAAATTGGCTAGCAACACCTAACATTTCATCAGTCTCAGCGATTTCTGTTCAAATTGGAAACCAACTGGCTCCTTGTTGGGAAAGTTTAAAAAAAGCAGGCAAGTACTTATAAGCAGAAGAGGAAAATCAGTGGGTAATGTTTCAGTGAGCAGCTCTCCGGAGCTCTGCCCTTCACTGACACCTATAATTATCAAGGTGTATTTTGCTACTGGAATGTCAGGTGTCATCGGCAGAACCTGAACTTGTGAATAGATTGAAGAGCTCTCCATGCATTTTGATTCGTTCCACCTGATCTACTCTGCTGTGTTATTATTTCATGGATTCTTTTCTTCTTCAGTACTTAGAAAAACACATGGAGCAAGTTAAACCCTGTGTAGCTTTGTAGAAGTGTATCATTTAATGCTTAATTTGAAGTGGCATGAGAGGCATTTGAGGAGTATTAACATTTTCAGAGAATGCTTGTTTAATATACTTTATCCTGGTTAAAACAAAACTGTGTAGGAAATACAGAGAATTTCAGCACATTGGGTGATACTCGGGGAACTTAATTTAGCTGTTTTCTGGTGAGGAGAAACTGGGCTGGGCAACCGAACGGAGCCTGTGATGAAAGTAACTCAAAATGTTGGAGGAAATGATTATAACATAATGTAAGTCAGAGTGATTTCTGTCCTCTTCCTAGAAGTCAAAGTCATCTGAGTTCTTGATTATCAGTTCATGGTCAGCAAGAGGATACCATTTAGCTATTCTTTTATTATCTGTTTTCATTTTATTGTCCTAGGAGAGGAATGCTTGTGGTATTGCTATTCTACGCACAGCAGACATAGCCAGTGAACTGGCCAGAAATGGAAGTATATAGCTACTCCAGCAGAGTACAGAGTGGGTGGGCCAATTAGCCCAAATGTTGTACCATGCTAAGACATACATCAGCACATGTTTAATGACCTAGCATCTGCAAGAGGCTGTGACAGCATCCCAGCCGAAGTAGAATTAGTTTAAATACCTCTAATGCTGCAGTGTAAATATTGATTATGGGGAGCTTACACATTTGTAGTATTTGCAGTAGTGCAAAGTGTCACCTATGACCTGGCCAGTACACCTTAGCCCAGAAGCAACGGAAAAAGATATTCTCCAAAACACATAATTTGCTGGTGAACCTAAAGTTTGACTAAGATTTGTCAAAAGACCAACAACGCTCTCAGATTCCTATTCCTCTATCCTTCATATCATCATATTTTTCTCCACCAAACTCTATCTTTGGTGTCTTCTTTAGTGTGGTGTATTCCTAGTGGTGAAATATCCAATACATCTATGTTGTCTCACTTCTATGCCTTCTGGTGCTATGATACACTGGCTTTCTGTCTAGTGTATTGTAGTGGAATTTAGACCAGCAACTTCAACTTCTTTAACCATCTCACAGGCTCCTCTGCAAGTCCTTCTCTAGTTCTGAAAATGAGCAGAAATGTATTGGGGCATTTTTAAATGTTGTATGAAACCACGCAAACCAAAGAATTCCAGGCAACTCTGAGGGCACTGCTTTCCCTGATGAAGCAGGACTTTCTGACTCCTTTGGTATAGTCCAGGAGAAAGCTTGAAACCCAGAGCCAGCTGGCATGTTCTGCTTGCCCTTTAAACAATCCCTGCTCAGATCTATTAGAGCTGGTAGCTCAGACTGGCAAATGACAAGACCAAATAACAATAAAAAGAAAACCAAATCGTCCCACTGTGATGTTAAGAGTCCTTTAACACCAAACAACTCAACCTCATTTCCTCTTTCCTTCCCAGGTCTGCCAGATGCATGCAGTCCTCTTCCACCTGGTGTATCCTTGTCTGAGCAAGAAGCAGGTTACAGGAGGTGGTGACCATTATTTTGGACTGCAAGGATGCCTCTATGTCTATTCCAGTTCTGTTCTTACCTTCTTTCCTTGGACTGCCAACATGGGAGACATGTGAGCTGGGTTCTCAGAGAGCCATGGTGAAGCAATACTAGACCAGCTGCTTCTCAGTGAGTTTCCAGCCCACAGCTGCCCTTCAGGTCCATGTAAAAGGCTCCAGCTCTCCACCCTCTTCTGCTTTACCTATTTACCCAAGTGACAGATACAGTTTTCTGCTTTGGATTAGATATATCTGACTATATGCCATCATTTAGCGGTGTTTTTTTTTCAAACCATTAATGGGGAAGACCATGAAACAATTCATTTGTGTAATAAATGTACCACTTTTTAATGAAAAACTTACAGGGCATACACAATAACCTGTTTCTAAAATGAAATAACTATTCTTTTAAATTCCCTTTCCTAGCCAAGGCATAACAGGGGTTAGTGCACAGTATAGACTAATTGCCTACATAATTTCATTTTATGAAACAAAGCGATTTAAAAAAATTATAGGGTTATATAAAAGCATGTGAAACCACTAAGTCAGCTTTGTTTTTCAGCCTCATACAATAGTGGCAGTGGTTTAGAAGTGGTATGAACGGCAAACATTTTCTTGGGGGAAAAATATGTCATAACTTTCTGTTCAGGTACCCGCCTGCATGCTGACGATATATTCTCTTGTCCATTATAATGTTTGCTTTCAATTTTTTTGCCCCTCTTTCCCTGCAAGAGAAATTGTTTTGTCCTCCTAGCCCCACTCAGTAAGCGAAGTCCCTCCCCTTCCCTGCCTTGGTGTCTCTCATCCTTGAACCTGTGTTGAGCCAATCATTTTTCTGGCAGCAAAGAGATGAGGAGAGCTCCGTCGGTGTTTCTCTCGGGTCACAAGCCAGAACGGCCGAGGGAGCGCTGTGTGTATTGCTTCACCGGGACCCTCTCTCAAATCCTTGGTGTCAGTAGCGCTAGGCTACAAGGCCAGCCCATAAAAGAAGTTTTACTACTGGCTGAGCAGTAATGTCTTTTTTTTTTTCCCCTTCCTGTTTTGCTGTCTTTCAAAACAAACAACGGGAGGGGAAAAAGGAGACATCAGGAGGCAAAAATACAATGAGAGCTGCTGTTGCTGGGCTGTAACCCTACTTGGATTACTCTGCATCAAAAATACATATCAGCCACTAAGGTTGAGTGGTGGCAGGTTTAATGTGATGAGACCGTGATGACTTTGGACCCACTATAAAATGCACAAACCAGAAGTCATTGTGGATGTACAACCTTTTCATTGTTAAAAGAGAGTGTTTCGCCAGCAGGCAAGACACCTGGGTGCAAAACAGATCGCAAAGGCCAAGATTTAGCTTTGAGATCTTAGCTCTTACAATACTCCTCTCCAGATAGTACAGAAATAGATTTATTACGTATATTTGCCCAATGTGTTAGGGTGCTCTCCCTTAATTAAAAGCACAGCCAACCCCTGATAGCATCATATTGCTGGGACAAAACAAAATGATATTATCCACTCCGGCTCTTATCCCGGCTGCTGGGTACATAAGGTGGATTAAGAGGGGGAAGGGCAATTTTGAAAAATTGTGGTACAATAGCAAGCCTGTGATCTCACCTGATTGAATCTTATCAGCTCTTAGCATCGCTGGTGTTCGCTCTTTCTTTTTTCTTTCTACCTCTCTCTCATTTTTTTTAACATACACTAAACCAACAAGAAAAAAATCTTACCACAGCACTTATTGTCAACTTTTTAGCCATCACAACACCCAGATTCAAAAATTGTGACATGAGAGGCAGCTAACACTGGAAACTAGAAGTTGCTCAGAGTTATGCTTAGCGTAAGATCAAGGAAAAAAACAAAACACAGAAAATCTGATTATCGTAACACGTTTCACAGTGAGAGGCAGATCTCACATAATATAAAATCAATCCTCCTAAATCTCTTTGTAGCATGAGCTATTTCTGAGATGGGCAACAAAGCTTTAGCGTGAGATGCACTGAACTCACTCCCTGTGTGTGTGTATGCATGCAACGAATAACCTGCCTGCCTCAGGTGCCATGCTCAGAATGGCTAATTCTCTAATGCGCATATATTTTACCTAAACCCATTTTTAAAAGTTTTTGGTTTTCATTTATATTATTAAAATTGTGGTTTGTGATGCCAGAGCAAATTTCTTGTTCTCGTGGTGAGGCTGCAGCTTGCTGTGCTGCAAATGTCACCAGCGAGCCGTTTGTTAGGCCTGCACTGCATGCCGGTTAATCTGTTTACTTATGCAATGGTGGAAATGTGACCTGGCTATTGTGGTGATTAACAGAGTCAAATATCCTCACATTAACTAGTGAGCTGAGCAATCAGGCTGGATTATTGTTACATTCAATTTAAATTACAGTGGCATGACAGGTCCTGAGGTATTTAGTAACGGATTTCACAGCACAGATATGCTTCATGTGTAATGAATAAACTCTGGAGAGCAACAAAAGGAAAAAAATAAAATAAAAAGGTATTTTATGATCATTGTGAAAAATTTATGGAGTGTAGCTGGCATGAAATTCTATAAAATGAACTGGCTCCAACCAGTCCAACAACAAAGCACGCACTTTTCTTCCTGCTGCTTATGAATTATTATTACCGAGTCCTATGTTTACTCATTAGCATTGAACCCTTTGCAAAACTGTGATTCAAAATTGAATTCTTCTTAATTGAAAATACCCCCAGTATGCTGGGAGAAAAAATGAAGGGGGAAAATGGCAGCAGCACCACAATAGGCCAGTTAGCTCTGTGATAGTCAGAGGGGGTGGCTGCTCTGAACTTGAATGTTATTCAGAATTCACAGCCGGACTATACGAAGGAAAAAACAGGTTTCTTTCAAGTTGTTCTGCACACTGACATACATATAATTTAAATATTTAGCCACCAGTGTGCTGCTGCAGTGCGTTAGCCCACTAGCACCATAGTGCATTAATCGTGTTCTCTGTACGACTTGCTGACTTTGACCTGTTTTATGCTCTGTGACTGAATAACACATAGCACTTTGCTTGGGGAAAAAAAAAACCCTAAACAAAACACACTATGATCTCAACACACATTGGTTTCAATTAACTTTTAACCATTTGATTGCACTAATTCTAGGCTGTTAGTTAGCTATTGCAGAGCTGGCTGTATTGATTTTGAACAGAATAAGCTGAAGCACAAAACAAAGCATGTGAATTTTCACAAAATAATCTCCCTTCTTTCCATTTGTTTCATTGCTTACCTGCAAATATTTTTGCAGAGGCTGTTTTGACACTTATTTTAATAACAAAAAAAGTCCTGACAATTTCAAGCAATAGAAAACATTCGGATTTCACCCAGTATGATTTAGCATTTATTGAAGCTGAAGAGAGTGATGCTTGGTGCAGAAGTGTTGAAAAATGGCTTATATTAAAATGTACAGGAAACTGCAAATAACAAGTTTCAGTGCTGAAAAGATTCTGGTTGGCGAGGTGTTATTGCACTGCTTGGTGGACCCCAACTTGGGAAGCACTAAGGATCCTTGCATGGGAACCTTGTTTTTGTGATCTTGCATGTACCAATCATTTAAAATGTTATATAGGAGAACTGAGAGTATAATGGGGCTTCATTTAATTGCAATATGATGTAAAGCATTTAAACCACTCTACAAAAGGGAACCAGAGAAGAGAGTGAGATCTGTACGGTGACTTTCAAAGGAAGTGCACCCTGGTACGAATATGCACCGGTAAAAGAAAAATAGCAGGTTTTATGCTCCAACCTTTAACCCTAAGATGCAGAGTTCAGTTCCACCCTGGTCAGGATCACTAACCGGCCTCCAAATCCAGTTGTCTTTGAGCATCACTGTGAGCTCACCTTTGCACCTCCTGGTGCACTGTTGAAGACCTTGTCCAGGTGTGAGATTTAAAAATCAGAACCATAAGGAGAACAGATGCAGACTCAAGCTGGTCTACACTGATGATTAAGAAAAAGTTATTCCTTTCAATGAACTTATGAGAACTGGTACATTTACTATATAATAGTGCAATTCATTATTCTGCAGTACATTTGTAAAGTACTTGTGGTAAAAATTTTCAAGGAGAATACCCTCAGCTCTGGAATGTGTAATTACTGGCCATGTGGTCCAGTGATTCCTGCAGTGCTCTGAGCTCCTGCTAAACTGCAGAGGAACTGCAAGTCCTACAGACATCTCTTGTGTTGCAATCTGCTTTGTACATTCTGTTTGAAAAATGCAGCATTCTCCACTGCCAGTGGAATATCAATGTCTAAATCAAGAGAAGGATTTTAGAGCTTCAACTCTAAAATTCTCAGTCCTGCCAGACGTGCTTTTCTGCTACAGTCATGTGCAGCTCCCCATCTGGCAAGATGCAGCTGCCGAGCTTTCTGCTACTGAGTCCTGTATAAAACTCAACACCTGTTAAAGGGTTTTCACATGGAGAAATGTGTATTTGAAAAAAAATTATTCAGAAGAAGTCAGCATGCTGTAGACCACTGAAATTTTACACTTCATCAGCCTTAGTGTTGTAGTTACTGCTGTAAAACATTCCCCTCCCATTAGAATTTCCCAGGCGATGGCATTTTGCTAAAAGTTCTTCATATGCCTCCCGCTCCTCTCAAACTGGTTTGTCACAGCACACTGACTAGTCTGAGGAGAGGGCAGAGCGGATCTTTGCCACTCAGAGCTAAGTCCAACATTCAGCCCAGCTTGTTTATGCAGACAGTTATAAGAATGGGTCATTTTGCCATTTCACCCTTAGGCAGTCACCATTGCCAGCGATTTTTAACATCCTCCCTCCCTGTAACTGTCACGTGAGATGAAGTGGGATGACACAGGACAATATGGCTTGATGTTCTCCTACCAACCAATAGCCTCAAAAGTATGTGCAAAAGTCATCTGACCAGAGAGTCACTGCTGTGTAGGAGGCACGGATAGAGTGCCAAATAGCAGATGCTTATTGAAGATTCTAATGATTTTAGCTGGAGAATGGATCCCCAGGTCCCTTAATTCTGCAGACTCTTCCTTTAGAAAATAGCAATAAATAAATCTTATGCTTTCCCTCTGTTCAAACTTATCTTTAGGGCTTTTCTGCCTCCCCGTGACATAAAATGATATGGTTCCACTATGCAAAACAAGAACATTATGCATTATCTGCCCTCCTGTGTCCAGGACATACTCGCTCAACCCAGAACTATCCTGTCACATCAGTAAAGTTAGTAACCTCAGGTGACCAAAGCATTAATACTTTATCCATCTGAGCCGGCTGTGTATCACATCTACTGCCTATAGAAGACAATATAAAGAGGTTTGTGTAAAAGGCAGGAAACCTGCAAGCATGGTATACTAATACGCTAATCTAAATTATGCACAAAACATGCATGACACAGAAATATCTTTGTGCCCCCTATTTTAAATGATTTCTCTGCAGTAAATAGCAATGATCTTCCAAAAGGGAGATACACAGTCTACAGCAGTCCCCTCATTTAGAGCCCAATGACACACTTGGTTGACTGAGATAGTTGCTGAGATTGCATAAAGATAGACAGTTAAAGAAAATGATGGAAGTAAATTTTCAATGAAAACATAACCTTTTCCGTCTTGCTATAAATTCTGTCCAGAGCATAAATCAGTATCAGTTCCATGCATTAAACCACCAGCTCCCCAATTGGGAAAGCAGTGCCCTCCCCCTTGCACATTTCAAAGGACATGGCACTATGTAGAGAGAGCAATAATTTCCTGAAGATTCATGAGCAAGGTAATTTGACATACCTGGTGCTGCCCAAGTTTAAGTTACTATAAATAAAAGGGAAAGAGTTTGTCTATGATGCTGTGTGCATGGTGCCGAGGCATTCAGAAGAGTCAAATGCTGTGGGCATCCAGTTCATATGCTCTGAAGCATCACATTTCACTGGGATGCTTGGCAATAGAAAACTTTGCAAATGTTGTATAGTATTTGGAAAGAGCCTGGAGTCACTGCAAACATTTGAGAAGGTGACAGTAATGTCTTTAAAGGGTTTCTTGTCTTAGCAAGGGTATTTCTTATCATTTATATAGTAAAACCATTCTTTGGATGTCAGCAGAATGGACTGACTGTTGGCTGAAGACTGACTTTGAGGACTGCTTTGGTTTGGATTAGATCCAATCTAGTTCATAGGAGGAGGAGTCGAGGTGGGGGAGGGGGAATTGCACCAGATTGCTTAATTAATCCGGATGCTTTGCTCGTTATACCTTGAACTTCCTCAGAGGACAGGAACAAACTAGCTTGCTCAGAGTAAAATGAGTATAACATCAACGAAAAGCAAAAGGGGGGCTGGGACATGGGTGGAATTATTTAGAGTGGTGAGCCTGTATGTGAACAAGCAAAATGTAAGACAAAATCTTCTTAGGAGTGTGAGAACTGTGAAAAGGAGGCACACAAGCATGTGAAAACATCTGCACATGTGTATGTGTAGAGATATACATTATGACCCTGCCTGAATGCAGTGAAGAATGAAGCAGAACCTTTTACTGTCACTTTTTGCCCTAAGAAACAGTCAGACAGGGTATTTCAGTGGTACAGGCTCTGCACCTGCATCTCAAGTGGCTGTGCAAAGTCTCCTAATAAAAAAGAAGGGGCTGCTGGTCAGCTAAAATTATCCTTTTTTCTATTTACCTGAGAGGGAGAGTCTCATGCGGGAAGCCTGTTTTAAACCACCCAAAGATGCCACTGATGCTAGGAACTGGCTGACACAGAGCCTCTAAGATCAGCAAAGATTTAGGTGACCCACTCTTCAGGGCCAGAAGCTTTGCTTGGCAACAATGAGTGATTTTCTCATAAAAAAACAGGAGAGGGGAGATAGCTGCAAAAAGGAGATTCATGGAATTCACACACACCTGCATGAGCAATTCCCATGTATTAAATCATCTGGCCATCAGCAAGCAAAGTCCAGGACTCTTTTCTCTGATTTACCACATTAGTGAAAGGACAATTCTGTTCTGGAAAGCCAACATCAGTCTAGCTAGAACTTCACTCTTCCAGGAACTTGATGTTAAATGTACACAGATAACAGGAGATACCAGTACCTGGACCAACAACAACCAAACATCCCCATGGTTTCTAAAATAAGCTAAGTAATCCAGCACTGCAGTGAGGGATTCTGCAGTGAGTGATCATACACACTTTACAAAAGTCACCGTTGTGACTTGGTACTTCCAAGACCAAAAGCACAGGGGTAGAAGCAGCACACATTGCCCTTAACCTAAAACCAGCCACTCCAGCTAATGCTACATGGGTCTTCCCATCTATAATCGTGCTAGACTGGCCGTGGAAAGAGATAGCAATCCAGCGTCAGAATAACCTGGGGGAAAAAAAAAAAAGATAACACTCTAGTGCATATGTCTAATCTCAAAACAAGTTTAACAGAGGATTTTTTTTTCAAAGAAGTATGAAAATTCACCTTTTACCTCACTTTGCACTCTCACCCTGAGAATGCATACCCAGAGGGCTGTTCAAAACCCTGCAGCTTCAGACTACACTGTTCCATTCACGCCAATTCACAATGTAGAGTTGTGGGTATCCTGCCAGCAGCTATAAAATGTGTATGTCAGGATCGAAAATATCAGCAGATTTAGGAGAATTTGAAATCTCTTAATTCCTGTCATCCTCTGCTGATTGCTGCCAAAGAACTAATGAATATGAGTGGAAAATACACCACGGGGCGTACAATGGCAGACCAAATGCAACCTTCTCTGTTGCAGTATCCTTCTCTGTGCAGTATGTCTTGCACTTACATGGAAGAATTAAAATAACTAGCATGATGAGATTTCTTGGCTGACAAATGAGGACAACAGAAGGATTCTGCGCATGTGACGCCTTCCAGCCATTTCCTTCTCTGGGGCTGTGTGGGTTTCAGATAGGCAGATGTCAACCACCAGCACAGCAACAGGGACAGAAAAGGAACAGTGCCCCTTTCATACAGACTGGCTGCCTGCATATGAATCCTACCCACTGCCACTACAGTTTAAAACTTTTTTGCTCTCAATTACTTTTTGCAAGCCTGCTTTTCGTATTCCACATTTCCTCAAGAGCACAGTACTAGCAATGTATTAGTATAATATATTGGTGTAACACAGCTGGTTTTGTCACTAGGGCCAGATTCTGTCCATTTGGGTCTGTCAATTTGCCCTTGGAGCCTGCACCAAAGCCTTCTCGCTGCTATCTTATTTCAAAAACAGAGCCACTGAAAAATATCACACCTGGAGCAGTAGAAAACTACCAAGTCATGATCATTCCTCTTCAAGGTTGGCAATTATTGTCAGTCCCCTTAAAATTTTTGAATAAGGTTCTCTGAAAATATTCGTGTAATTGTGAATTCAGTAGGATCAATTTTGGCCATACACTGGTGTAAATCCATTGACTGGAGTGGAGTTGGTCCTGATTTACAGTGAGGAGAGCCAGGACAAGCTTTCCTTTCTTAGTTTTTCTTTCTTACTTACTTTTTATTTTCCCCACTGTAAACATTGATCTTACCCAGAGTGTGGAATCATGAATTTTCCTCTATCTGTCCCAGGCTTGGTTGATTTTACTATTTTCACAACAAAGCAGCTTTTAAAGTTATGAATAGTGTCTCTTCCTGCAGTAACCCACCTTTCATTTTCACTATGAGTAGTGCGTAATTTGATAGAAACCCACAAAGTGGGCTTGGTAGCGGAAGACCCATTGCCCCTCCTCCCCAGCTGCAGAGGTAACCCTGCACTCCAGGCGCACCTGAAGCACCTCATCGTTAACAAAGGTCACACAGCAGCCCCATGGCTGCTGTGGGACATAGTCAGTTCAGATGCTGAAGTGCAACAGATAAACAGGGACAGGTCTCTGTTGCAGGCCAGCTGTGGCTGTAGTGTAGACATCTATAGTACAAAAATTCCTGCCTACAAATGTTTTCAAAACCAGCATCCTGCCCATGGAATTAAGTTTTTTAATATGTTTAGAAAGGGGGGGGAGGGAAAAGCTATGCTGTTGGGATTTATAAAACTTGCATATGGCTATTGAACATCCTTTTTCTGTCTTTCAGTCTTCCACTTACCCAGGGCTGAATTTTTTTACACACTTGCTTAAACCTTTGTTCTACAGTACTGTTTTTATGTTTATATATTGCTACAGTGAGTTTCATCGCAGTATCTGATGCTGCTGAAGACAAAATTTCTTCTTCCTCAAAAGCCTAGGATATTTCATTTTCTCTGACCTTTATTTAAATAAATTTTTTTTTACCCTTAGCTTTTTTTTTCATTTCTCCTTCATCCCTAGCTCCTTTTCCCTTCATTGAGAGAGTGCCATCACTATGGCCCTAATGTAAGAGCTGGGTAAGAATTCTGAAAAAGTTTTGAGATGAGTAAAAATGAAATTGTTCAGCCTCAGTTCCAGTATTAATTAAATATATTGAATGAACACTGCCTTTTGCTCTTAGTAGATGAATGATCACCTTAGGAGACTCCTCTTTTACAAACAGAGAACACATTCCCTGAGCTTGCCTTGTGATTTTTAAAAAGTGATATTTAACATTGCTACAAGCAATTTATTGTTTAAAAGAACTTACTAACACAGTTGTTGTCCATCACAGTACGCCACACTCTCGGCATTAAAACATTAGCCAAGTGCTATCCTATAACCATTAAACTACCTTCAGTTTCAATCAGTTTTCTAACACAGCCTGATTAACAAAGTTCTGTTTACCCAAATGGGATAAGGTGACTGACCAGATGTTCTGATTTTAAAAGATCTGTTGGTGTCCCAGTGATTTCCGCTGGGACATTGAATTGTCCCAGATTTTCCTGCTGAGAGCTTGAGCAGCACAAAAGTTGCTCACAAGGTAAAGCCCCTTTAGCCAGTAAGGAGTTTGGAAAGAAGGATTAAAGAAGGATCCCCCTCTGAGAGCTGAAGATTCATCCAATGTGGCTCAGATTAATACATGAGTTATTACAGATAACTGTGCTGGCGTCCTTTGCTGGAGAGAAGCTGCAGAAAAAAAAAAGAAAAAAAAAAAGAACAAAAATCCCCACTCTGCAGCCTAGAGCAACTTAAAGAAAACAGGCTGCTTTTTCCTGCTGTAAATCTATTGCTCATACTACATGCAGAACGCCGAGGAATTCTTAATATATTTTGCTCCGTGGTGGTTTCTATGTCTGTGTATATGTAAGGGGTAAGGGAGGAGGGCAAGGGGGAAGGAAAATGAGAGAGAGGGAGAAAAAGAAAGAGAGGAAATCCTCTTTGTCCTGTGAAGTGCATCACACAGACCTCCTGTGTTGTAATGTAAAACCTCCAGGGTGGCTAGAATGACCATATGCTGTGAATGTGAGTGCTGTGCCTGTTAAAATGTAAATTCCCTCTGTATCAGAATAAAAGAATATCTGTTTAATATGGAATGAAGGCAGTTTGGCAGGATATGCACTACTTCAGGTAAGCCAGAATAAACAGTAACATTGATTAAAAGGAGCTCCCTATTCTGCACCTGTCATGTTCACCTCCTTTGCCACAAAGGCCTCGCTGGTTTATTTACCTGTAGAGCTGTTATAATATTTTGCTTTCTAAAGAGATTTGGAAGCCACCTGCCATACCTTTGGCATTTCTTTAACAACAAAGCACTTCAGGCTCAAGTGCGGGAGCCCATTGTTCTGCTCCACAGCATGGAAAAGAAGATGAATCCAGAAGCACAGGATCCAAACAGAAATTATTATTGATTTAATCACATAATCAGCAGCAAACACTTCAGGCTAAGATAGCAAATCCATAACAGCCTGCCCACATAACCACCCTTACAAATTTACCAGCAAACCACTGCGCACACTTAGCAAACAAGAAGAGCAAGGGTCACCTTCACTTGGCGGCAAAATATTGACATTCCTAAAGCTTAAATATGTTTTGAGTTAAGTGTTATCAATCAGTGATAAGAGTTGAATGTCTGTTAAACATAACTGCATTGGCAGAAGGATTATAGAATGCTTTCTTGCCATAATCTAGAAGCATCTTTCAGACAAAACTCTGCTTGAAATCAATTGTGCACAAGGAGCTGCCTGCTGAGACCCATTCAGTGTCATACAAAAGAAGAGAGAGTCTCCCTGTGATCTTTAACCATAACCGGTTATCTAATGAGACCAGGGCTTTAATTTCTTTTCACATCAAACATAGAATCAATGCTCTGGATTCAACAATGTGTGTAAACAGGCCGTGAAGCCATCTCTTCAGATGGCAGCCAATTCAGCCTTCCAAGCCCCCTGGCATATTTATTTCAGTGAATCCCCCTTTAGTTCCAGGTAACTGCTCCCATCACGTTGCTGCTGGCTCCCTCCTTGCGGATGGCAAGGCGAACTCACTCTTGTCAGACACCTTCCACTGGCAGCATAAAAGCTGGGGACCCGACTCTTATAGGAACACCGGAAAAAGTATTTTCAGGCTTCTTTTCTCATCACTTTAGCAATGCTGCCTCAGCTTTAACAATTCCTACATGCAAATGGTGCTACAGGCTGTCTCCCCTTCATACCTCACTGTCAAACAGCTGGATGCTGCTTTCACTCAGAGAAATACAAAACTGTAGCAACATCGTTGTAGTTTACTTTAGAATTACACTGGCATAACAGGTGACAACCTGGTGCGAAGAGTATAGAGCAAATGTCGGCTGGGAAAGCCTAGTGACATTCCAGAGAGGATTAAAATTAGGTTCACTGATTCATTCAGCCATTGTCCTGCTCTGGGGTATTTACAAAGTGTGCTTTTTGTTTTTAAAGGGGGCATTTTATAACATCAGCGTTTATTCTTAAAGATTTTGAAATTTTGTTCTGCACATAGCAGGGCAAATAGTATGAAGACAGCTCCTCTGGCAACCTGACCTAAATAAAGAAAAGGACTTTCCCTAAATTTTATGCTGCTGCTACCCTGTGTCCTTACTGAGAGAAATGTGGATGGCCCTGTTGTGTGGATCTGATAAGTAGAGTATGTCATCCCATATGTCAGCCTCTCTACTGTTTTAGGCTGTGCCATCCTGCTGTCCATGGGCTGTGCCTGCTCTCTTACCCACCAGGCTTGGTGCTGCAGGAGATGCTGACATCTCTGTTCTTTACTGTGGCTAGCTCAAAACACTCCTATCATGGAAAATAAGACACCATGAGCTTCAGCAGTCAGCAGTCCACTTGGATTCAGACTGGCTCAGCTATGACTCAGGGAGGTGCAGCTGCCACTTAGGACTACATGAAAGGTCACCTGCCTTTGTATTTTCATATAATAAGTTCCCAGTAACACATGACATAAAAAATAACTCCCCCCCCTAAAAAAATTACAGTGACAAAACTAGGAGCCTGCATGGGGAGGGAGAGACTGGAAGTATCTGTACATAACAAAAGTATATTGGGATAAATCATGTTTTAGCTATCTCATCCAAACCTATCTTAAAGCTCCAAAGTGGGTCAAGTTTATGGACCATTTAGTACTTAGAGAGTGATGCCCTTCAGACAGACTGCTACTGCATTGAGCTGCTTTGAGGGCCTCTGGGCTCTGATTGCTGAAACTGATTTGAGGGTTCAGATTTTTTAGCCAGAAAGCACCAGCCAGTAGGTAGAGACTAAAGGGGGATGAGATCAGAGTTTCCTCCCTGCGCTTTCCCTCAAGCCCCATGGCTGTTGTCCCCAGTCAAAGCTGCTTTGGCTCCACTAGTGCTCCAGAACAGGGTAGGAGATGAAGTCAAGCTGTCCAACACTGAACTGTTTCGACTAAATAGGAGCTGAGGAACAGCAATATCAGTATTGTCCCTCTTTGTTGTGAGCGATGTCACGAAGAGAGAAGTTGTGGCTGTTGGACCTGGATGCCTGCAGGGAGACACCTCAGAGGCAGAGAGGGAAAGCAGAGAGGCAAGTGGGGGACTTACAGGGATGGGAAAAGGAGTCTGTCTGATTGAAGGTGGCCCAAAAGACTAAGCTCAGGAGCAATTGGGATCTTTGCCTCTTTTGTTAGGGCATCTCCTAGCATTACGGTGGTGAGCAGGCTCTTTCTAAGTACGCTTATACAAATAGATTAACATCAGTTTAAACAGTGTAATGGAGAGGTGAGCAAGTGGTGGAGATAAAACTGAACAAACCACTAAAAAAGACACAAAAGACTGAAACAAAACCCAGACACTCTCCCTCTGTGCCTCCCCCCCCCGCCCCACGCATTTAGCAAATGTCTCAGAATGGCTGTGGAGACAGATATTGAAACGCAGAAATAATTTTAGTTGGGCTGTAACAAAAAACCCAAACCAAAACAAAGGTACACCTGAAAACAAAGAGTTTGTATCTTCTTAAGCTCTCTTTTTTTGAGTGGGGAGACAGATTTTAAAATGGTGCCCTACTACATTTTTAGCCAACTAGCCACAAATGATCCATGATTTGTCTCAGATCCCTCCCATCACCAAATTTATTTCAAAACTGAACTGGACAAGGCCCTAAGCAACATGATTTAACTTTGAATTTACATCTGCTTTGGGCAGGTGATTGACTAGAGACGTTCTGGAGTTCCCTCCCAGCTCCAATTGTTTCTATGATTCTGTGATTTTTCCCAGCAAAAATGTTGACTCAAAAAAGGAGGGTTCTGCCTGCTGGAAGGATGATGCAGTATCAGATACAGGGAAACAACGCTGCACTTTGCTGCAGAGCTTTAAGGGCATCATTCAGAAAAAAAGTTTACTAGTTAGTATCTGCTGAACACTGAGTGTATCGATGAAGAAATAGCATTAAGCATGTAACTCAGAAGGTCTCGCAGTGCTTTGGCAGATTGGTGCTCAAACTCATAAATATTAAGGAGATGCAGAACAGGGACATTGTTATTATCAGGTGACCTTCGGAGAAGCTTCATGGTGCCAGAAGCCTGAAAGATGAATTAAGAGGGGAGGGAAAGAAGAATAAAAAATCTGGAACAAATTTAAAAGCAGAGCAACAGGTTCTTTTCCCTGGACTTGTAGTCCCATAACAAATAATGATTATGTTGGAAAACTTAAAGATGTTCCCATGAGTTACTTTAGAAAAGTAGCGGAAGGCTCCTTTGTGTATCTCTGAAATAGCTTCTAGTAGATTTTCACAGTAAGATTGTGAAAAGGAAGTAATACAGGATATTGATACTGAGTTATAGAAATAGCACTGCATATGATAACAGAGTGTTTTTCTATATATTCATTTCATTAAAAAATCTTTTTTATTGATTCTCTAATTAACACTAACAACCATAAGGACAATCACAAACAAATATAGACATAAATCAAATAGATACTGTATAAACAACTGAACTTAATTTAGCTTGCCTATAGAAATCATTCTGCAAGAATACTTGACATGCCACATGCCCAAGTAATGGAGAATCTGAAAGAAAACTATTGGAAGAGAATAATGATACTAAAATATAAATTTTAATCCAAACACAAATATACCAAATACCTGTACACTGACATATGATGAAGTCCAGGCTTGATTACCTAAATATAGAGCTCTAAATCCATACATAGGCATCTTAATAAGAGTTTTATTTTTCAGATGTGCTAATCATTTATAACCCCCTTTATAAGGGAAGATCAAGCTTTAACTGCACAAATACAGCACCAAAATAACACAGCATTCTCAAATAAATCTGTTCATGGGATAAATTAACATATTTATTGAAAAGTGTACACAAAATGATATTAGCTATTTGTCTTCCACTGGCGATTCTCTCTATGGTTTAGAAAACTGTTGTAATCTGATTTCCAGTGCTTAATTATGTTACGTGAGAAATGCCACTGAAGAAGTCAACATTAACATTTCCTCTCTTAGCGCAGGAGATCTAGACTGTTTTCCCTCAGCTAAAGCAGATGGAAGACAATAGTAGTAAATAAAATAATAATTTGGCCTTAATACTTTGAAGAAATTTACTCTTACATTGTTGGTAAAGATCAACATTCATTTATTCATGGAATAATCTGGCAGCCAGTTTCACTTGGGCCTCTTAACGTTAAAGCTATATTATTGTAATATATCATTAAATTGTATGCACTTATTTTTACTTTAAAAAAAAATTTACCGTAATTCTAGCTTTCTCAAATATTGTATTATTTATTTGGAGAAAGAGTACCTGTTGGTACAAACCCAAGAATGCCAAATGACAGGTTCTAAGTCAGTTGTAAGGGTAAAATTTATGAGACATCAGGCAAATCTGTAATTCCTTTTGAAATCGTTTCATTTGAAGATGCTCCAACATTTTGCATATCATGCTCTGAGACTATATTCATGATACTGGCCTAAATTTCCTCAATTTCTCCAACTTTACCATTTCCTACTGAAAAAAATTTGATTTTGATCAATCCTTCCCTAACAACATGATAAAATGAAACAAATTAAACCAAATATTATAAGGATGGCATATCATGAAAACTAACAAAAGAAATAACATTTGGTGTTAACAGTTCAAGCTACCTTAAAATGATAAATCAAAGACTGTGGGAACAACTTTAAAAAAAATAAAACATCAGGAAACACTGGAGCACTTCTGCTAACAATATGGTTCTACTGAAGACACAAGCAAATAGCCCACTTGACTTATTTTTTCCTCAGTCCTCTTGAAACTCTACATTCTCATGCTTCTCAGTGAAAGGAAAAAAAGATCTCAGAAAAAACCCCTAAACCTAGTATTTGCCATTATGTAATGACTAATTTATTTTTTTTTAAAATTTTATTCACATGCTTAAATTTGACAAAGTAGGCTAAAAAGTGTTTCCCTGACATTCTGCTGCATTAATAAACCTTGGATAAGTTACACTACTATTTTAAAAAAGGAAGCATTAAGAAAACTGAAAATCAACAGTCAAAATGTCAGTGAGAAAAGATCAAAAAATCAATGGTACTATATAAGGGTTCAGTACATGCTATAATTCCTTAAAACATACAATAGGACTAGGGAAATTAAAAGCTATTGCAGGTTAGCATGAAAGAGTCAGAATTTGACTTTTAGCTATATTATGTCCATGGATTTTAGTAAGGTGTATTAAAATTTATTAAAAGTGATCTGTAGCATTTTCTTTTAAAAGGCTGATGAGTCCTCTGGGACTCAAAGATACTATCATTATCAATTTTATCAGTAATGGTCCAACAGACTTTGTACAACAACCTTTGACAGGACATAAATAAAGAGAAATGAATACAATTATCTCTGCTTCAGTCTTGCAAAGTGAGTAGAAGTAGTTAGTGCTAGTGAATCTACTTATAGGAAATAGTTTGATTAACTTAGCCTTCTAGCTTGCTTATAAATGGTTCTCAGATGGATTCTCATATTTACAGAATTGTTTCTTCTTCAAAATTATTTAACAAAAAATGTTCTCTGATGTTCCCACCTATGGTTTGTTTGTGAACCGTATGTATCAACTCTGCCTTGGTTACTACTTGCCACTGGCTGCTTTTGGACATAATATGGAATTGGTAACATGGATTTCAGAAAGATTCCTCTCAAGTTTTCACAATCTTTACTCACATACTCTCCAGATTTCTCACACTCAGGAGAAATACTTTGTAGAGAAATTTTTTATACAAGTGTTCATGCAGAACAAAATTAAAGAGGTCATGAATATTGATAACAACAAATCTGTTTATTTTATTCTAACAATTGCCTGCAATTTTTGTTTTGCTTCACAATATTCATTCGGCTGCAGTAGACAGGAATATGGCACACTCCTTGTGTTGGCAAGACTGCAAGAGTTGAGGGAAAGAAGCTTATCTGTCTCTAAAACATTTTAGGACCTTCAGCTAGTTTAAAGCTCAATCCAGGCAGGTGCACAAGCCTCCCTGTGAAACACTGAGCACAACACTGTCACTGGCTTTCCTTTGAAGGTATGGGTACTCAGTCCCTTCCAGGAGATGCTTTCATGGCAATTTGTTTTCTGTTAACATTTACAAACACAGACTCAGTTGCAAGAATGTTGTCAGAATGTGAATGGCTTGTAAATACTTATTGAAAGATGTATGCTAACATGGAGGTTTCCAGGCCCACGGGAGTAGTGGCTTCTTAGCAATATGCAGGATTAGACCCTAGAACCACTCATTTTCAGCCAAGGTTTACAAACACGGGTACAGGGAATACATCCTCCATGAAGTGGATCAGAGAATTCCTTCACAGCTTTAATCCACAAACAGCACTTTTGGAGGCATTTGGAGGTGGGATGCCAAGATCTGCACAGGAAGTCCTCCCAAAATCAAAGGGATTTGGTTATCAGGTGGGAGGGTGTGCTACTGTCTCTGTTTTCTTATTATCAGTGTTTCCTATGATGGCTTTATATATTTGAGAGAAGCCTATCATCACTTTGTTTAGAATGAGGAAAGAAAAAAGTGATCCATGCACGTTAGATATCTCATTGCTGAGAGGCAGAGATGGAAAAAAAATTACTACAGAAACTGCTAGATGGTATATAAAGGTAAGCCTGTTTCTAATATTTTTGCATTAATAGAGCATATTCTTCAAATATACCTATTGAACTAATTTAATTTCATTTGTAAAAATGTAGCTCTCCCTGAAATTGTCAGTGATATGATAAAGCTAATTAAGACATGCATGGTGTTAACAGTTTCATTAGAGGAGATAATATTGCACAAGAAAAATAAGAAATCATTATGATGAATGCCTCAACATTACATTACATGTTAATGAAGTGTAAATGATCTAATTATTTTTGAAAGAATACAGATTCGATTAAACTGTCGGAATTAAATTGGAAAGGACAGCCTATTGTACTTTTTATGTACAGACAAGTTAGCGTTAATTAGGCACAATCTACAGGAACAAATGAGGCACAACCCTCGGTGAACAATCATGTATCCGTTGCTCAAGGCAGGTTTCATAAAGAAATATATTAGGGGAAAAATTGTAAGTCAATTAAATACAGTGCTTTAGCAGTGGGAGGGAAAATGAGCAAAATCTCTGTTCCCTCCCCCTACATTTTGAATGTTTATAATGCAATCGCTCTGCCAGTTCTGCTCCATCACTAATTTCATAAATACTAATTTTGCTGATGAGACATTTTGATTGGTTTGCCATCCACTTTCCACAAATGACTTTCTGGAGGCGGCATGGATTTTTGGATGGAATTCTTCTTCTTCAGGCTGTGCTCTCTGCTCTGACCCAAGGTAAGATAAGAAAAAAATGAACCTAGTAGGCCTCGTAGGTGAGGAAGAAGACATTACTCAAACACCATTTGACCTCACCTGGCTATTTCTAAGGGAGGGGTAGTTATCATGTGCAATTTAGCAATCTGAATATATTGTTTCTGTTGGTTTGCTGTTGGTTTTTTTTCCTCACATGCTTAACAGCCATTGGCAAAAAAATTAGGAAACTGTTGACTTCAGCTGTCACTCTGAGCCCAAATCAAACTTAATTTCAGTTTCTTTAAGCTATTTGTCATTTTCTCCTCATTTCAAGAGCCCTCTGTAGACCCTCATGCCATGGCATTAAAATGGTTTGAGGAAAAAAAAATCTGCTTGGTTAGTTCAAGCTAATTCAAGAGTCCTGGAGAATTCAGATACAGCAGTAAAGTTCCTATGTATATGGATATTTTATTCCAATGACATTGAGCTTCAAGGTTTTCTAGCCTTGCATGATTAAGAAGTGGAGGAACACCAGCCTACTCACTCTTCATCTAGTTAAGAGAGAATGGAAAAAAAAATAAATCTGCTGATCTAGTTGTCATTCAGCTACCCCCAAAATCCAGCTGACCCCCATAAAGCCTAAGGCTGTAATGCAGAGCTGAATGAGTCCTTAGCACGTATAAATTAATGCTGCTATAGGTAGTTACCAGTACAACTTGCTTGTAGGACATTTGTAGCTTATCTACTGAGACTTCCTCAGTGTGCAGGAAAAAAATCATAACCCTTCCCATCCTTTCCCCCACACAATCCCTCTCCTCCCTGTTCCTTTCTTTTAAATGAGCCCCTTTTTTCCCACTTTTACACAAAGTGGATCTCGGTGCCAGAGAAAGCAATGCATGTAATTCTCTTCTGTTGTTTTTACTATATAGTCTTTTAATTAGATACAAATTTTTTTAATCCTTTAAAGGATGGGCTCCAGGTCAAAAACCTTGTCATGTTTAGGTCTGAACTCACTTCACTAATCTTCAGACTCACCTTGCTGGGGAAGAACGAAAAAGTCAGGCTAATATGTGTGGCACTCATCCATTCCTCTCTCAAAATTTCCTAGTTTGCCCTCCCAAATGAAGGTTCAAGGTGTGCTAAATACCAGAAACTTCTTCTGGTTTGGAAATCTTTGGTGGATTTCTTTTCCATGCCAGTTTGTTTGCTCTGTTGTTGAACATATCCACACAGCTTGCACAGCATCCTGCGACAAGGAGTTCCACAGCTTTACAAAGCACGCTTTCTATACTGTCAGATGCATGTGCACGCCCATGTACTATACACTAGCAATTTGTTTATGTCAAAGGTTATTAAAAATAATTTTACTCCCCAAAATTTATATAACACAAATGACATGATTAATTGCAAAATTATTCAGGAATTTTACTTCTACATAAAAAAACTATTAAAATGGAAAAGGAGTTATTATTCTTGTTCCTGATTTTTCAGTTGGATATCACTGCTGAGAAAGGACAAGGTCCTTCTTCCTTTTGTCCATTTCCCAGCCCAAGCTACCAGGAGAGCACTGGAGAGCTGCTGAATAGCTGGAGCATGTCCACCTATTTTGCCATATCTGAGAATACAACATTTTATGAAAGACCCAGATGGACCACTCCCTGGCAGTTCTGTGGATAAGTGACAAAGGTCACTGATGTGCTGAGAAGTCTTTCTGAACAGCTCAGATGCACCTCATGGCTCTGGCTCTGCTTGCTATGTCAAGGCTAGTGTAAATAGAGGCAGGACCAACCTTTCTGCAGAGTTAAAATACCATGACATTATTAGCTTTCTCCTGTATTTAGTTATTCCATAAAATACTATAGCACCTAAAAGATAATCAGGGATAAAAACTACATATTGGGTAGCAGAAATCTTTGTTGGAAACCTCTGTACTAAAATACATAATCTGTGTCATAAAACATGCTATTTTGCCAGTAGCTTATAAAGACATTGACAATAATTCTCTTGTTACCCCAAGTAGATTCATAGGATAATCAATTTCAGGTAATATTTATTAATCTTGTGTGCTATGTATTCAGAATTCAGCTTTTTCAAATTTCTTTAGCCCATAATTATTTCTTCTCTCTGTTGTGTATAACACAAGAAAAAGCTATTCACATCATAAAATTTGATATGCAATAGTTAACAACAATATTTTTCTCACAACTCCTGCTGAGTCCACCCAAAAGCCAAGTTACCCCCTTTTACTAATAGCAGAATTCAATAGCACTACAAAATTCAGATCAGCGGTTCACTTCCAGAGTGCAATACCTCAGGAAGCTCTAACAACATCAACACAACTGGTAGGAAACAATCCACAAAATAAGGGTCAAATACTGGGTTAAATGTAAATACCAGGCAAATCAGTCTTCTTCACACCAGTCCTGAGACAACAAAAGGGTCACAGCAGTATGCACAGTGTTAGGAGGTAGATGGATTTTATCTAGTGTTTTCCCTTGACAAGCTATCGTTCAGGATCGCACATAGCTGAGGAGGTACCTCTGTACCAGAACTGTATGGTACTGCAGGTGACTACCCACAGCACCTGCCTTTCCGGCAATGGCATCATCCAGCCCCACATGCGGCCATGCAACCATGAATGTTGATACCAAAAAAAGTTTGACTCTGTGTACTCATTACTCTGGTAGAAATCTGTTTCACAGCCTCACTCCTCTGATGGCTTTGCACCTGCTAATTTCTGTTGTAAATGTATTCATAAGCGGGATATACCCACTGGTTCTGTGTCAACATTGTCCTTAAGCTTAAAGAACTGTTCCCCTGCTAGTGTTTACCTTTCTGATCCATTTACAGAGACAAATAATTTCCGTGCTCAGCTTTGTTTTGCCTTGCTAAACATAGTTGGCTCTTTTAGTTGCATTGCTTTCCATAAGTTGGAATCTCCATTCTCCCTGTGACATGATGATCCTTCCCTGCGCATCTTCTAGGCTGAGCTCTTTTGTTTCAGACAGGGATGACCACAACAGAACACAGTATTCTTGGTGAAGTCTTGCTGATATAATAATAACAACTTTTAATAAGATTTCTAGAAACACGTTTATTAACTTTGATTTTCTATTAATCTTTCTCACATCCATTTTGGGACTTCTGGCTTATCAATAGATAGATGTTCCCCAAAACACGGGGAAAAAAGGGGGAAATTCAAAGAAAAAAGGACAGAGCTACAAAAGCACCTGAAATGCACATTGTGTGGCTGTCAGAATCTTGGAATCAACTGCTCCTACTGTGCTTTATTAGATGCTAATGCGGACATAGCCTAAGGCATCCAAACTTTAGCAAGGGCTGGGATCTGAGATTATGTTTCCTTTCTGATTACTAGCTTCTAGTGTGCTAGTTTCTGTAAAGCCCATCAAGTGTTTACCTAATTCCTGTCTCATCCATCCTCAGACTCTTCCATGAAGGTCTAGATGCTGTAAATTGCAGCAATCCTTTTTATATCTTAGCCTGAGTAATCACTATGTGCCACTGAGTAGAAGGGAAATACAAAATCTGAGCAGAAGAATAGGATAGTTTATAGTCCAAAGGTTTTGGATTAAGGAAGATAAGTTAAATCTAGTATTACTTTAGCTCTTCCTTCATTTTTAACGGTACTAATCATTGCAGTTGCTCTTTGGATCCTATGTAAAAAACATTTTCTCTGCAGAATACTATGCAGTGGCACATTTATTACCATAAAAATAGCATTGCAAACAATTTAGAATGGCTTGAAGACAACTTGGAGGCAGTCATGGATAAATTCAACATGAAGTTCTCAAAGAAGTTAGAAAGTCTGACTGAATGATTCAAGGTGCTGGAAAACATTAGTGCCTAAACCAATGCACTTAAGGAGTGAAAAATAATGCCTCTCAGATAAAGGAATGCAAATTTGTGTAAGAGCAAACTTGATAGAGGATAGGGTAGTGTTTTCTTTGTATGTAGCTGATACCAGCTATGGGTGGGATGAAGGATAAGATGGACAAATTTTCTGTTCTTGTTTAGAAAGATCCAAGTACAGGTTCCATAATTTCAACATTGTACTAACATTGTCAATTTCGCAATATCAGTTTGGTAGATTTTTTTTAAACTGTCACCCTAAATATTTGATCCTAGCTCTTTTTCTTTTATTGCAAATAGTCATGCTGGCAATGGTAATCAAATTTATTGTCATAGTAATTTAAAATATACAATGGGCTAAATGACCCAAAAGAGTAAGTTAAATTTTTCATATTGATGTTATTAATCCAATACATTCATTCATTGCCTGGATGAAACATAATATGCTAACTCGGCATTTATTGTATCAATATGGTGTTATATTAACAAATAAAATAGTAAAGAAACAATACTACAGTATCAGGACTCATTCAACCTTTTAAAATATTTTAAAATTTGGTAGAAATAATTTAGCTAATTAATATAATCCATTTTTTTTCAAGTTTTCTGAGGGATTATGGTATGTCTGGGAGTACAAAAAATAATCTGCAGCTAATTCACACTGGGAACCTTGCTGCCTTAGAAGAATAGTGTTCTAGGTCACTATTTGTTTATTTCCATGGACAAATTTAGTATTTATTCCCCTATTCCAGCCCCTCCCCCCTCCCCCCCCCCCCCCCCGGGCACAGGGAAGTGCACAGTTTGGAACCACACCATACCTTAAACATTATGCACATTGAAATCAAGAATATAACACTTTACTTTTTACATGTAATACTGTAAAAAAAAAAATCTAGCAACAGTAAATCAACAACATAGATAGCCATTCAAATGGAGCTGTGAAAAGTCTTATATACTAGTTTTGTGTTACTAACAGAAATTTTGATAATTTAAGGTAAGAAATTAATAACATTCTTTTTCATATACATGCAGGCAGTTCTACTAGATTTAATATGAATAATTTGAACCTACTAAACATAACAGAGAACATATTATTTTTACATCTATATATGAATTGTCATCATGCAGTGCAACATTTTTGAAGGGGCTGAAACAGTCTAATCTCTTAATACATTTAGGTTTATTGCCGAATTTGGCCTGTTTGATAGCAATAAAAATTGAGGGACTGGATATACATGTTTTCACACATGCTTGAGCAATAACTCATTGTATGAAATCAGATCCTGCAAGGAACGCTCATCTTCCTCTATTTTTTAAGATAGTGTGATTCATTGAATAAGAGTACTCTGACTGCCAAGGTGATTTGAGGCTTTGCCATTGTCTGAGAAGTGTTTTATTGGAAGATTGTACATACCAAAACCAAAAGCCATGTTTCCTTGAAAAAGCATGAGCTATCTTTAAAGTAGACCTAAAGAACCTACTGAGTAGAATCTGAAGGGAACTGCAATAAGTACGCATCTTTTGCTTACAAACATTTATGCAAGCATTATGTTTATTTGCCCAGAGTAACTTTTTTGCATCACTTTTTTATTCTAACACTTCCCATTAATGAAACATGGAATCCATAAGCACCACTTGAGTGTGATAAAGAAGCATCAGCCACTTAATGAATTGTAATGTATTTGATTAAACCATATGAGTAATTTGCATGTAGCAGGAAGTAATGACCATCCCATTTGATGTGCATTAGCGTTCCAGTTTCTCCTCACTGCCTCTGTTTTCTCTGCAGTAACAGCACAGTCACATTTTGCAGGAAATCAACTTGCTTTCCTCCCACATTTGTCAAAAGAACCAAACTCCTGCGGGCCCTTTGCTAGAATGGACAATTTCAGGAGCTATAGTGACAATGAATAAAGAGGTCAAAGTACTTGACTGGATTTATGGTACATTAAGAGACTGCTGCAGCCATGGTGGTAGAATTAGGGCAGCCATTTAACTCAGCTACAGGGACCAAGATCCCAAGGTGAATATTTTGTGGTGAGTTGCAAAGCGTCTACAAAATATCTCTACAATCCACATGTTGTAATCTTACTCAGCTTGGAGACTTCTAATAGGGTTAGTAGTAAAACTCTAATAAGGTGATGGCCCTATATGGTATGTATGTTGAATCTCTTGAGAGCTTTTTACTTATCTGTAAGACGTTCCTGTAAGTTTAATTTTGAAGATCTCCATTGTGGTAATGATTCCCCATGAACTATGATGCTATTATATATACTCTGTAAGCTTTTAATATAGCAGTCTCCACCTAAATAGATTTTCTCAATGGAAAACAGATTTATTTTTAACTTTATGACTTCTTATACTGTAATTTGATAACTATAATGCCAATAGGTTAATCATATTGATGAAGTACCCAGAGAGACTGTATTTAACACTGCTTACCCTGTGGAAAAGTAACCTGATTTACTGGAAACCTTTTCACCTTTAGTGGCAGGGGAATAACCGCTAGTTTGGCCCTGTGTTCAAACATATAATTCCATAGGCTGGCATGTAACCCAAAGGCAATATTACCACTGAAGGATTGATCTGAATTAACAAGCTTTAAAAAGGGGGAGGGAGGGGAGAAGATGGAGAGGGAAGCAGGGAGAGACAAAGAGAGAGTGTTATTGCAGGCTAGTACGTAGTTGGTATCTTTCTCTCTGTATAAAGTCCACTTTCAGATTGGTTTTCAGGCAAATTATTTCATTTATGGAATCAAGATAACTGTTAGCTCCTTTGTAAGTTTTCTGAATACACGTGGTGGATATTAGCAGAATTATTTTTTTTTAAATACCTGCACAAAAAATTAACGCATGTATGTAGACTAATAAGTAATTTCCTTAAGGAAAATAAAGCATCACTAGTAAACTTCTTTCTTCTGAAACATGCAGCTGCAAGCAATTTGTTCTATACTTTTGCCATGTATCTGGAGATTTTGCAGAGGTCACAATGCAAAGGCAGCCTTCATTGCATCAGTCCACTGTCTGTCTATGAATGCACTCGCTTGCATCAGAAGTCATCCTAAAGTCAGCACTGCTCTTCCCATGCTCTCCAAAAAACATGATTACAGGAGCTGGAATAGCAACAAAATACCAGTCATTATATTATATGATTACCAGTGACTGAAAAGGTTGGTATGGAGTGTCTATCTCCTGGAAGGAAATCATACTTCAAAATAAATTTACTCTTCATTACCTAAGACACACTTTCTCTGGGAGACAGACCACCCTTATAATACAGTGTATACCACTGTATCTTCAGGCACCAGCAAAATACTTGCTCTGTCAATATAATACTAAATAGCCTGTAGTGGAATCATGACTATACCTGAGACAGAGAAGCAAATTACTTTTCCTAAGAAGGCACTTACTTACTCTAAATATGTTCTTAAACTGTTTTTTTATCTCATATCTGTCCTTTGCTGAAAAAATGAAAATCAACACAAATAATCTTAGGAGAGCAGACAACCTGGAAATTCTGTTCAGAGGTGTAGCAGACATCTCCTATTTTGTAGGTCACATCACCTGGTGATGTTGAGAAAGCAGGTAGTGCAATATCTGGAGTGCATACATCGGGCAAGTGACACTGCTGATTACTCAGGACTGCAGTGCTGAGGTGTGATCTAAGATACTCAGAAGTAATTAATAATATATACTCCTCGTATCATGCTGAACTCTACTTACCACAGGTTGCAATGTTTTAATCTGAGGTTTACTAAAGATTCAGAGGAGGTCAACCTGGATGGGAGAGTGGTAGGAATATAAGTAGTTAACTTTTTAAGCAGGTAGGCAAGCAACGGTTTATAGTGCTGACGGATGGCTAAATGCCATAGCACCACTCTTGATTTATTTGCTTCTCTTATGCAGCCTTGAATTTCAGAGGGAGACAAGAAGCTTAATTTAGCTAAAGGAAGAGCACATTTGGGACTTCTGCAGTTCAGTTGTTTCCTCAGCCTGCAGAAAAAGGCAGAGGAGCTGTGGGGGGCAGCATTGTCAAGTGCACCCACCAGTACTATCAGTGCAATTTTTATTTCAGCATAATTGAAAGAAGACAATTATGACTCATTCAGTTAAATATAAGATATAGAAAGGGCAACATAAATACATGGAAATAACAATGGTGTTTGGTGTTTCAGGTGAAAGAAGAGAGCCGATCTATTGCCAGTCTTTATGATAAGAATCATAAATTTTGCAATACTTGACATTCCTTCAGTAGCCTCAGTTATGGAAATAATGCAAAAGCACAGGAGAAGTTTTCTTTTGTTTCACCTGTAGCAGCTTTGCAGATTTATTATGGAAACACACTTGGAAAATATGAGCCTTGCAGAAGGCAAATAATAAAAGAAACAATGAAATGTTTTCCAAGTTTTATTATTTTTACTTCAACCTCAGAATTTTGAAAGGCCTTATGAATGTTTGGATATGGTCAGACATTCTGTAGAAAAAGAAAACAAGACACAGGTAGATGTAACACCACTCAAACCAAAAATGATTTTTGAGTATGACAATGCGTATGAAGTATGTGTTAGGACTCGAGATCCAGCTATCCACTGTACCAAACACTATATTTTCATGGAAAAACCACCATTGCCTCAAAGAGTTTACCATCTAACCGTATAACAAGAGCTTAATAGGTTAATGTAACCAAAATGATGGGAGGAGAAACACAAAATAATACTGAGGTAGTCAGAGACAGCATAAGCAGCTGTGGTCTAGCATGACTGTCAGGCACTTAATTCTTAGTGTGTTGGAATTTTACTCTGAGTTACATCAGCTTTGTTTTTATCACAGTCCCTCCTTCCTAACTCCTGTCAGATTATTCAATAAAAACCTGCAACATTAGCTGTACTTAAGGGGAAACAAACTTGTACATGTAAAATATGTTTGGGAATGGATTTTCATACCTCTAGCTCGCACTGAGTTGAGCCCTTCGTCAGAAGCTAGTTTAGAGAAGTGAGGACTACGCATGTCCAGTGATGCCCTCAGTGTGCACCTATACCTAATAATTAGTAGTAACAAAGAACAGCGTGTTACTTACATAATGGATTAAGGCTTTCTAAACTAGCATAAAATCCACAAATTTTCATTTTTTTAATGAGTCATTTGACAAGGTAAAATTCAATATTTCTGATGATTCTGAACATGATTTGTTTTTCACTTGGCGGCAGACAGGCACTGACTGTTTCATGCTTTTGCTAGTTGGTCTACAGTTGCCCTTTTGAAACTCCTAGTATTACCTTTGTTATTTGCCCCTATCTGTTCCCAAATCTCAGAGAGCTTTAGGGCAAACAGCACACCCCAAGTGAGGACAGCACCAGAGACGAGACATCACCTTGTTTAGATGTTTCAGGATGAACCCGAATTTCTTTTCCAGTTTTTGGATTCAGTGGCATAGTTTTAGCCAGCAGCCCCTGTCTGGTCCACAAGGCTGCCCTATTCTGCCTCTCAGCAGGAACAGGCATACTCAATCTGCAAGGCTGAAGATGAGTTTCCTTCGCTCCTGAGAGGATTTTCTGATGAGAAAGCACAGGGGTTTTGCATTCTGCTGAGTTTTTCTTTAAAAAGTGGCCACATCTGAGAAACAGGTTCAGAAAGGACCCATGTTAAATGGGGAACATAATTTCTGAAATGGCGTTATTTTCAAAGATCCTCAGCTGGAAATGGTGGACTGGTAATTGCAAAGCTGAAGGAGGAAAGAATAAAATCTGCCTTAGGATGAAAGGACAGAAATCTCCAGAGTCACTAGTTTTTAGAAGTCTCTAGGGTCATCATCTATGTCTGGTTCAAAGGAGGCTGATAAGTGTAAGCTTTTGCTACTATTAGAGAATGCATGGCCAGGCAGGTCTGCACTTTACTGTCACTATCTGTGATTCTCTAGAATCTCTCTGCTAGAAAGGAGGCTTACAGTGAAAAAATTATAGGCAAAACTTGAGGTTTTATTGCTCATGTAATAAATAACTATTCATGGAGACATAAAAACCCAGAAAAATATAACACAGAATTGCTGGTAGTACGCTTTAAGAAGCACTTTAAGTAGTGTTTAATTCACTGTTTGTTTAGTACTTGTGAAAGTGGAAAATTTTTTAAAAACCAAGGAACTGCGTGGTGTTAAATCTGTCCATCCCTGTTGTGCTGATAGATACGTTGTCTCTTGCTACTGATTGTAGTAGCTGTGGCTCTCAAATAGGGCTTGCCAAAATATTTATGGTGAAATTGAAAATGCAGAAGAATGTAAACACTTTGGATCCCATTTCAACTTTATGAAAATGGTCTTATTTCACAAATGACAAAATGTCATTTACCTTTTAACCTTCAAGATTAATACCAAAACCCAAGTAGAAACAACCTTAGTGACACTCACAGGTCCCAGTACTGTTGCAGATGGATACTTTGCAGTGTAAGATATTTAGTCTTCTAAAATGTAAAAGTTCATTTAAATTGCAGCTATTTTAACAGCTAGTGCTATGATTTAAAAGTCCTGGTGTTTAAATACCAGTTCATTAAAAGTAAGGTTTGTTAAATTAAATCTGAGACACAATGCCAACTATATTCCATATTTTTTCATACTACTGTATATTCCATGACATTCCATAGATGCTATTGTCTTTTGGATAGCAGGCAAGTCAGCTTTCTTCAGTTGCCTGCTACATATGACATATAGCTTGTTTACTTGCAGTGCAGGTATGTGGTAGGGTTACTGATCATTTGGGAAAGCCAAAAGTTTTTGGGAAGATGGGAAACCCTGTGACCTGGGGATTAGTCAAGTGTACGGGAAGTGAAGAAATGGCAACAGAAGACAAAATTTGTTTGTCAACTGCAGTCACGTTGCAGAAAGACCCAGTGCTAAGGATTGCTTTGGAATGTTCCAAGGGTTTGCTGAAGAGCATCTACCAGTGGGGGACAGAAAAGGAAAAAGAAGCAGGAGGAACTATTCCCTATGGAGAAGGTTCAGAGCCACTGCAGAACAGCAGATGAAAAGATCACAATACGATTAATCTTAAATGTGCTAGTGTAACACAATCCTGAAGTATAACTGAAGGAAGAAGGGCTTGAAACTGCCTCTGAATAAATTTCATCCCATACTGCTGTCATAAATGTTTTGATTTCAACCAAATCATCTTCCTTTCATGAGATGTGCGTAGACAGTTATAGACAGTACCCAGGTGGCATCATGGTGAAGACTCATGTGGTTTGGTGGACCTGGCTGAAATCTTCATGCTACATTTCTTATGGCTGAATAAATGAATTCAGTATAATTAATTTTGTAAAGTATTTCAGGTATTATATAGCACTTGATAATATGAGAATCAGAACACAGCAAGTCCTAGCCTCAATGTGTTTTTAATTTCCTCATTGGCTTATGGAAAGGGAACCCCACTTACTGCCATGGCTGCTGTCCTGTCAGATGGTGTTTCATGAAAATCCACACAGACTGAAGTGTACCAGCAATGATGCTGAAATCCTCTTGGCAACTTGGATGAAGGGCAGGAGTGGTAGTGTTTTATCATATCACCTTTGTCAACTGGAGGCACTTAATTCCCACCAATAACAAAGCCACAGAAGGCAACACTAACATTTAGTCAGGCAGCACACTACACAGGTACAGCCATCCATCTTAACGTTTGGCATAGATAATGCTCATGTAAAAAAGAGACCCACTAAACACAAGCATATTCATGTTTCAATCTTTGTTCAATAATGTTTTTATTTTACTTATTATGAGTCACAGATGGCTCTTCAAAGGACTGTTGCTATTACCTGTAAATCTCTAGAACACATTTCTCAGGGAAAATATTTACTGATGCCTCTTTTATCAGAAATGTCACTAGAATAAAATAATTTTCCACCACATGAGTTGGCTAAAATACAGGCATTGTGACAGAAGCCAATAATTCAATGTAAGATATTGATGGTCACACACACCACTTTCCATTTTGAAAAGCAGCATCATTCTGTGAGGTGCATGAACAGCCCATCCATCATTTGTAGCACATTAGGGATCCCTGCTATGTCACAGAATCTCTTTTTGATGTGCTATCACTGTTGTTGGCTACATGGCAAATTACTATATTTAGTGTACTGCCTAACCAAAGCAGCTGTTGCTGGTGTGAAAATCGGGATGTTATTTCCTCCCCGATCCCTGCTAGGTTACAGCTAAATGTTTGGACACCACAAGTAACAGAACAAAACAACTGCCCGGCATAGAGCACAGAACATGAACACTGAGTCATATAAGGACCCACATGACCTGCTCCACAAGTTAACACACTTAATTGCCTTTTAATTTCCTACTGAGTTTTCAGGTGTATCCAACAGTGCCACTTGCAGCATCTTATGAAGGCTTCTGGCCACTCTGGAAGAGACAATGCTTATGAGCACACCACTTTTATTCTGCTATTGCCTTTACTTCTCTCTTTCTCCTTTTCGCTAACCATGGCTCCAGCTACCTGCTGCTGTGTTTGATTTGCGTTCTGGCATTCTCTCACTGAGCCAGAAGAATCAATTTTTTTTTTTGCTTAAAAGTGGGGCTACTTACTTAACTAACATACTTAAATATGCTTATTCTAAAGGGAAGCATCTGTTCTGATTCAGGCACAATGGTTCTGATTTATCAAGAGCTGTTCAGCTATCCTTACCTTTACATTTTTATAAGCACATACATTAGTCCAGTTCCTCTTCTCTCCTCTTGCCATACCCTGTGCAGCTGCTCAGCAGGTACAACCTGAGCTTCTGCTACTCTTCTTGGTCTGGCTGTTCTTCCAGTTCACCAAACAAGCAGTACCTCTCTGCCAAGCACTGCAAGGATGTGCTGCTGCAGGAAAAAAATAGCTCAGCATAGTGGAAAACTGTGACCATAAGGGACCAACAAGGGAAGAGGATCTAACCTTATTACACATACATGGGTGCATATAACTAATGAACTGATGTGTTTACATACATCAGAGCTTCGTCCGTTTCCCTGTCTCAACATGTTTCTTATATTTACTTTTATTAGAACTGGTCGATATATTTTACAGTTGCCCATTTTCATTTCAGAAAAGATGAGAGTTTCATCAAAGACTAATTTTTGGGTAGGTTACATAATTCCCTTCCTGTAGGTGTTACAAATAGCTTTGTGGAAGATTAAGAACTGAATCAAAGATGTATTTAATTAAAAAAATCTCCTATGAAAATCTTCAGTAAATGTCTTGCATTAAGTTATTTGAGGGAAAACATTTCTTCATTCAACCCTAATACAAACATCTTGGTTTTTATCTGTTATCCGTCTGTTCTTTTCTGCTGGTGGTAAAGGAAAAAAAAATTTATAGTGACTTTAAAATGTAGATTTCTCTTTATCTGCTGAGTACTTCAGCTCATTAAATTCTCAGAGGGATAAAGTTAGAAACATATTTTCATTTTAATGTTTCTCTTCTTTACCCTTTCTGTAATTGTTTCATTTTGAAAAACTGTGGCAGTCTATGGTATTCAAACTCTAAGTCTCACAGGAGAATCCTACAGTTTCTTCCTTGGATGAGTACATGCAGTGCTAGATTATGCAGTTATCAAGTCCAGTATGAAGAACCTGGTCCAGTGAACTTGTGTGTTACAAGCTGTGATATATATCTCAGATGGAGTTCTGCTGAAAATTGTATTATTGAGCCCTTTGACCTGCATAAAGTGACAGACTATCCATGAACATCACTTACTTTCTTAAAACTTTTCAGGACAACAGAAATGAAAAGCTAAATCTTAAGTCACTGCAGCACTTATTTATTTACTACTTTTGCATTTAAGTAATAGCAACAAGAAGGAGGAAGGTAAGAAAGTCCTGACGCTCTGCAGTGAAGGACCCTCCTGTCCAGCTGAAGTAATCTAGAAGTCAAAGAGGCTTGGCACTTGATTAAATTGGACCCAGAGTGAGAAGGGCACTGAATTACTGCTTCATCATTACTGACTCCCCAAAGAGTTATATTATAGTACACATAAGGCATGGCTGGTTGCTTCTGTTAGTCAACAGTCAAGGAATGTACGTATTATGAGGCACAGTTTGCAAACTATTAGCAGGTTTCTAATCTATTAGTAAGGCATATGGATATGCAAGATTTTTCTTTATCTGGGTGAGAAAAAAACCCAGGTATTTGAGGATTTCACTCTTCCTTTTATAGCATAATTAACCTGTGTCTGTTAGCTCACATGACACAGACCTAAATGGAAAGACCACAAGACAGGTATTCAGGCACCAAGGGCATGGAAACTTTAGAGTTACTTCGCTTATGCAGTGCTTTTCACATTGAGGCATGGGTTTCCCCAGGTTTGCTTTCTTTCCCACCTATAGTAGCATCAAGTGAACACCTGAAAGACCGCACAGTTGGCCAGGGGTGAAGCAGAGTATCTGGCAGGCTAAGCCTTTTCTCCAGCAGCGCTGTGACCTTGACAGTGCTCTGGGTTTGTTTTTCCAAAGGGTAGTGATACTTCTAAATGAGCAGGGAGTACAAATCATAACCTTTGTGCAACTGTTCTCTGGGTTTGGAAGATGACATGCAGTAATTAAGGTTAAGGCAGAAGACAAAAAAGCTCAGATATTACTTGTTTGAATACTTGTGTTTCTTTCTCTCCTAGTGTACGTCCCTCTCCCCAGCCGCGCTATGACCCAGCATGGCAGTGCTGGGTGGGGGAAAGGAGGGAAAGGGCAGAAGATACTTGAAAGTATCTGATCCACCACAGATTAGCAATGCTTTTTTTTAATTTTTCCCTCCAAAGGGAGACAGAAAAACATAAAAAATCATGCCAGATTCTGAAACAAGAGATACCAGCTGTTTGGAAGAAAACATGAAAACAATGAAGGAGTAAGACAAAAAAATGGTGATGTATCTACCTACCTCATTTAATTTTATTTTTCAAGCACTGTGTTCCTTATTTTTGCGGAGAAACTAATTTTTAACCCCAAATCTCATACATGGGTTTCTTTCTCTTGATTCCTCAGTCTTCCAAATGCACATTTTATTTCATTAGGCACACTTTATTTTCATTAGAACATATATAGAAAGTAACACTGTACAGAGATACTATCTTAATCCTGAGGGCAGTTCTGCCATGTTATTTCTTTAGGGCTTATTTGCCTGACTGTAATGCCATGCTAATATGGCTACCTGGTATGCTATGGCTGCCTTAAGTCCAGACACTTGCTGTGTTTCTCTCTCAAGCACTTCTCATCTCAGGATGCAACAGTTCTGCTTTTCCTCCCTCTTTTATCTCCCTCTTTTATCCTTCTTGTGAAAAACAGAGATAGCACTTTATTACCTCACTGGGCTTTTTTGTGGCTACACTGTATCAAAGATTGTAGGATACCTATATTCTTCAGCCTATAAGCATACCCAAAGTAGGTGAACATACAGCGCAGCAAAATTATCATTTACACTACTCTGTTTGTGTGGATCCAATGACATTCCATCCTGGATTTGCCGTTGTACAACAGGTAAAGAGAAAAAGAGAGCTGTTTACACTGCCAGTCATCCCTTTGAAAACAACACGCAATGGTCAGAAAAAGGTTTCTACAGCTGTGACTATGGGAGCACAGCCCTACCTAGGTCATAACATTGCCAACACTCACATTCCCTTAAAATGCAGAGATTTCTCCATTGGACTTTTTTGCCTATTCTGTTTCTACCTTCCTTACATCTTCCTAAGTTTTAATTATCCCATGAGTAAAGTCAGATTTGACACCTGAATGAACAAGAAAACTTCTGACCCATGAATTTATTCCTCTTTCCAAAAAGGCAACATTGCTGGGTAACCAGACTTCTCATATGCGCAGTAGTACTCAAGCAACATTGACATTCTGACTTCTGTTAATGAATTTTTCAGCTTTTGCTCTAAGATTTCTTTGGGAAAGGAAGGAAATTCCCTGAGGTCCCCATGAAAAAGAGCTTCCCACAAAAGCAATGCATCCCCACATGAATGTTACTCAAGTCTTTTTTTTTGCTTCAGTATGTGTATGACAAATTCACTTGCATGATAATACTATGATAGATAAAACATGATATGAGATGATAATAATAGTTTTGAAAATCTTTACATATATATGGAGCATGCCCACACGCTACTGCTACTGGGTGTGTGGGAAGTATCTATATGTATGCTACCAAAATTTTCAAGGTCCTAAATCTGCAATACAAAGACTCAAAGCACCAATTCAGAAAGTTCTGGCAAATGGTAAATGGAAGAGCAGTAAGATAAATATAGATCTGTGCTGAAGCTGTGTGTGGTGCACAGCACTATGGTACCGTATTGGTTACTCTGTAATGGCAACAGTCCTGCCCTGAGGTCATGTGATAAAAGAATTTAACTTCCAGAAAGTCACAGTGTGGTTAACAGGACACATGGTAAAGGTTCAAGCTGCCCTCTCATATCACTTTTAGTGGGAATTTTAAAAGGTTTATTGGGCTGTCTTTCTTCTGTCTCTTTTCTCAATTTGTTTTATCCTACTTGCTCTCTCCTATGCAGAAATTATCATTTAAAAAAAGGGAAAGTTTTGAAGCAAAAGCTAAAGAAAACCTCCCACTTTTGCAAAGGCTAGAGCTTTGAGTGACGGGACTAAAATGATGTTAGCAAGGACAGGAAAATCCTTAAAAACAGCTTTAATGCAGACCGGGCTGCTGTGCCTGGTTCAATGCTGCACATTGTTTATTTTGACTCCTTAAATGCTTACTCTTTTTTCAAATAAACAGGTCTGATTGAATTCTCTCAAGAAGTGCTTCATATGTTTTTCAGATACCTGAAGAGGATTTTCAGCAGTTACCTCAAAAATATCCAGTGATAGCCTTCCATAGTAGCTCCAAAACATTTCCTGTCACTCTGAGAAGAGCTCACAGGTATGAAGCTAAAAAGCATTATTTAAGAGAGCAGCATTTCCTCTACACCCACACATTTTTAGCCAACTGAAGACTGTGTGATTGCACACTGTTTTAAAGCACTAATCAGGACATGATTCTTGTTGGAAGCAATCGATCAATATACTTTTATGACAACCTTTGAAGGAGAAAGCTATCCCTATTTTGGCCACAGAAGGTATAAGATTAATGCAAAGGACAAAAAAATACTCCAGACACACAGAATTATAGGCTGACCTGCAGCAGAGAAGCCAGCAAGAGTGAGAAGTAAGAGGCAGCTTTTCTGGGAACTTCTGTGGTCCTACAATTTTGGCAGTCCTTTTAGTATGGTGTACATCCAGGCTGAAAAATGGCTGAATATGCAATTATTTGTGAAGCCTTATCTGGCTGAGTTTGTAAAACTGGATGTAATTTAGCCCATTTGGGGAGGTCTAAATCCCAAGGCCTGGGGACCAGAAGACTGCAGCCTGTGCCAAGTTGCAGAAGAGCAGTTATGGAGCAATGCCTGTTGCTGATTAGTTCCTCAGCTGAAAGGGAGCAATAGCTGGTGGAGGTTTTGGGCTCCACAGCATACAGGAGAGAGGGGTAAAGATGCACTGTAAACATTTGCCAGTTGGCTTTCTTTTCCTTATGCAGAGAAACAGCATGGGTTCCACCATGTCTGTAATTCCCTGATACCACAGAGAGGGCAGGATTCATTCTAATGTACATAAAGGCCTGCACTGATTATCATATGAATTCAGCAATGATTTACAGATTACAGAACTCATAGACAATGATAAAACATCTAAACCTATTGAGGGCTTAAATATCGAATCATATATTAACGTTCCTTATATATCCAAGTTTTCCCAATAATTTTGCACTAGAGAAGGTACAGAGGTAGATTCTAGTTAGATCTATCTCCTGTGTGCAGAAAAGCCCCAAAAAGCTTTGGATTAACCCACTTGCATTTTGGTTCTCTTCTCGCATCCTTCAAAAACATAGTTTTTTGGGTGTTGTTGTTGAGGTCCTTATGTTCTTTTCTACCAGCTGGGAGATCAACCTGTACTGCACCATGGTCTTTGTCTTTTGCATAGATGCTACACCACTGTTCATCTGGGAAATTCATTTATTAGAAGAGAGTGAAGGCAGAATGCATTCAAACTACCCTTAAACTGCTAAAACCCAGTGAGATTCTCAAACCAACATTTTTATTATTTGAACATAAAATTTTGGTCTACGGTCAAAAGATTTTGCTTTCCAGGTGTTTGGTTTTCACACAAGATAGCAGGTTTCTTGACAGAAAAAGGCATTTTTCCAGTAAAAAGGTATCCAGGGGTAAAACAATTTCTCAACCTTGAAATAAAACATGCATGGCAAATTTCTAATAAAACCCTGATCAACACCAACATGTCTTTGGCAGCAGGGTGGCCTTGGTCTAGCCCAAAGGACATGTTCCTTTACCACAGAGCTGAATTCCTTCTAGCTTAGATATCTGAGGAAGCTATGGGCCAGGGTCTGGAGCTTGTCCTCTTCCTTGCTTCCTTCCCCTCTACAAAGACCTACCGGGTATGCTGGGAATGCAATTGTCTGCACCTTACAATTTTGCTGAGTGGTAGAACAGCTTTGGCTCTCCTAACGAAAGAGATGTAATTGGACCAGAGGACAGAGCTGGGACTTTATGACCGCCTTTCCTTTCTGATAGCTCTTGTGAATCGGGCTGTTGCCACGGTACATTGCTTGCTAAGGTGAAATTCTGGCTCTGCAAAAGTAAATGGCAAGATTCTAGTAACTTCACTTCAGCCAGGACTTCATCCCGTGCATATAGCCCACAAGTTAGGAGAGAGCAAGTTTACCCATGCCAGTCCCCCTGCCATCCCTGTCAGATGTTTAACATGGAATATCTGGCATTTCCTTCTGCTGCTGTGTTTATTATCAGAAACACCTGATTATAAGAAATCAGGGATAATAAGAAAAGTTTTTATAAATATGTTAACAGCAAAAAGAGAGCCAGGGAGAACCTCCATCCTCTAGTGGATGCAAGGGGGAACATTGCCACTAAAGACAAGGAAAAGGCTGAGATACTCAACGCCTTCTTTGCCTTGGTCTTTAATGGCCCGACGAGTTATCCCCAGGGTACCCAGCCTCCCGAGCTGGAAGATGGGGACACTGAGTGGAGTAAACCCCCCATAATCCAGGAGGAAGCAGTCTTTGACCTGCTATGCCACCTGGACATCCACAAGTCTATGGGGCCAGATGGGATCCACCCAAGAGTGCTGAAGGAGCTGGCAGAGGAGCTTGCCAAGCCACTCTCTATCATTTATCAGCAGTCCTGGAGAACAGGGGAGGTCCCAGATGACTGGAGGTTGGCAAATGTGACGCCTCTCTTCAGGAAGGGCCGGAAGGAGGATCCGGGTAACTACAGACCAGTCAGCCTGACCTCAGTACTGGGAAAGATTATGGAGAGGTTCATCTTGAGTGTGCTCACCAGGCACATGGAGGACAATCAGGGGATCAGGCCCAGTCAGCATGGGTTCATGAAAGGCAGGTCTTGCCTAACCAACCTGATTTCCTTCTATGACCAGGTGACCCGCCTGGTAGATGAGGGAAAGGCTGTGCATGTTGTATACCTGGACTTCAGAAAAGCCTTCGACACAGTCTCCCATAGCATTCTCCCGGAGAATCTGGCAGTTCATGGCCTAGATGGATGTACTCTTCACTGGGTTAAAAACTGGCTGGATGGCCAAGCCCAGAGAGTCATGGTGAATGGAGCTAAACCCAGTTGGTGGCCAGTCACAAGCGGTGTCCCCAGGGCTCAGTTCTAGGGCCGGTCTTGTTTAGTATCTTTATCAATGACCTGGATGAGGGGAATGAGTGTGCCCTCAGTAAATTTGCAGATGACACCAAACTGGGTGGTAGTGTTGGTCTGCTTGAGGGGAGGAGGGCTCTGCAGAGGACCTGGACAGGCTGGACCGATG